>CM060170.1:18103303-18573452 GCA_020352615.2 Yoshiicerus persimilis
TTAAAAGCTTTTTTCCACACAAAAAAGTTTTAGTCTTGCCAAAGTGATTTTGGCAAAAGGCAGCGTCTAATACTATTTCAATAGTGCACAGTAATAGGATAAGCCACTTGAACTCCTCAGCCGTTCAACTCTCCCAAATGCCTTTTCAAAATTCTAACGATACGATATTTTTATTTTAAATTGCTCCACTAATATGTACTTTCCCGGACATTGCAATACTAATCATACCCTTCATGGATTTACAACTTTTCCAGAATACAGACACGCATTTCTTAGGCCTATCTCTCCAACGCTAAATTCCATTGCAAATTCATGTGAGCCAAATCTGATCAACGCTCTATAATCTTCTTCCAAAATATCACCACACGAGAAATAAGTATTATACAACTCGTATGCAGTACCATTTATTATTCATTGCTGTATGAACTTCATCATATAACGTACATTACATTGTAAACAGTAATTTAGATTTAGTATTTAGTCCTGGCAAATCTAACATCTAACCAACTTCAAAATTACCCGCATATTATCCGACTATTATCAACCTTTCAGATTTCAATATACGATACACAGCAAAATGAGACAATTTAATTCAAAAATACTATATGCTTAACACGCTAATCTCTCAGATTATACCTCTACTAATCCAGACATTAAACTCGTTCATTTTCCTTGTTGTCTGTCTGGACATGGTAGCCCTCTTGGGCTTTCATCCACTCTAAACGTCTAGCTCTCTGCTTCTCCAAATCTTGAACTTCTTTCCAATGAGCGATTTTCAAAGTAGTCTCCCCAAAGGACAAACACAGTAATCTACAGAAAAATCGTATTTTAGTTCACATGTCAATAAATCACAATATTTAAATACATTATTGATTAAATTGCGAGAAATTTTGTTTCACTGCTGCAACCCATAAAGCAGTATAAGCAAACATACTGATAAAGAAAACGTAAATATTTATGCTCAAGATGCATGTTCTGAATCATGCTCTTAGCTACATAAACACAAATTACAGAACATTCTACTATGTATTAATCCCTTCTGCAGAAAATACTTATAAAGTAGTTTGTTTAAATTAAAGAAGATCTGACATCAACATGTTATAAACGAAATTTCCCGACATTACATCAGACTATGGAATTCACGTTATTCAAAGGCCAACATTGCGAATAATTTACCCTCTTTGGAGAACTGATTTTAAATATGAGTGATGCTGTGGCAAAATGCCTGCTTTCAGAAACTTTTCATTTATCAGAAGAACATCATAATACATCCCAACTAATTGTATTAGACAGTGTTTCTATTATTTTGAAGGAAGTACTAACAAATAACAAAGCATCCAGTCGTACATGAATCGATAGTCCAATTAACTTTGCCCATAGAGATCTCAAGGCTACCATTTTGGCTGAAGCAACATTTCTAACTTTAGGAACTCTGTTTATCGTGAACCAATGAATATATACCTGTTATAATTATATCGTATATACTCAACTTGTTTGAATGTACATAGGTTTACTGATGACCTGACAACCTCACTACTTTATTTCTTACCCAAATTGTCAAACCATTGATATCGAATCGCTGGCAATTGGAACTTTTGTTGAGAAGAATACCATTTACATCTATTAGTGTGACAAAGGCGCTACAGTCATTAACTATACTTACTTCACTCAATATTATGTTCAGTTTGAGATTTTTCGTTTACGTTTTCGAATTATGAATTTTGACGCTCGCGAAATTACAAAACTAAGTTATATTTAAATAAATTAAATCAGATTTTGAAATTAAATTATCCGAGGGTGCTAATTGAAACACATTGCCCTGGAAAACCCAGGTAATAAATCAAAGACAGTTAGGGCAACTTGAGGTATTACTACTATAACTATATCATACTTCCGTCTGCATCACTTAATTTTGTAATTTGCTTAACAAAAGAAGCGTTTAAAAGAAAATTCTAAGAAGAGGAGTCTTACTATTTAGGAATAAATAAATAACTTACAAGGGGAATAATACAGTACATACATGTACTGTACTGCATGTATCTACCCCTACAGGCTTCCTAAGCGCTCAATACAACTTTATAATTTCCTCATTGTACGCCCAAGATTTCCTTGTAATTAATAAATTACAATTAATTGATTCAGTCTCATATGCACTACTAGGATTGCGAGATTAAATTTCCACTTATTTAGCATCTGTGTACTTGTAATCTGGATCGGAGCTGAGCCTAGATTAAGATTAGGGGAATACTTATTGCGCTCAATTTAGCATTAGGTATAGTTTAAAACCGAAATGGGGTATACGGAGAAGGTATGTAGGTCAATATGGGGCTGCTATGGTCTGATATAATTAGCGGCTATGGTGTAAGTTGAGAGTAGAGACTAATAAAACAGAATAAAAGGAATGCTCCTGATTCGCTACTTGAAAGTTGAAAAGCTGGAGCAAACAGAAGCACGAAGGAAATATTTCACAGCTGCTACTCGAAAAGAATTGATGGCGTAAAGACGAAAATGAGAGCCTCAGAAAGGAAAATGAATGGTTAAATGGAAACATTCTTTCAGTTGATAATCATGTAAGTATTCAAATAAAGTAGGAAGACACTTATATACTCAAGATTCAATCCAGGCAGAGCCTATTCATTTAATAAACATCAAATACGCCACCGTTTGAGATCACGCTCCAGTGCACTTCTAAAGATTTCGAATCTATAGTTTTAGAAAACAAAATCGCCTATTGCAATTCGTCTGTTGAATGGAACCAGAGATGAATGTAATACTTGAGTAAATATGAGTCGTATACTTTAGTTGAAGATTGCTATTCATGTACAGTTGCCCGGAAAGGAGATATACTTATTATGGGATGCTAAAAGAAAGTGAAAACTATTTAAGTGTGAGTGAGAAGAAATTCCTCGCATCAATCCACAGACCACAGCCAGTTGGCTTCATCATAATCACTATAAATCTACATAATCCCTGTTAATTTAGCATATGATTTATGTTTGCGAAGAAGAATGACTTATAACGCACTGATAATCTCATTTAGAAACTAATGGAGTAGGTGGGGTAGTAAAACACAAGTGTTGCTTTAGTGGCTGGAAATTCTATAGAGAATGATAGAGAAGCCTGGGAAATGACTTGGCTGGAGTGTTATTAAGTAGCGGTCAGCTACTTTATAATAATGTCTGATCTGTCTGTCTGTCTGTCTGTCTGTCTGTCTGGATGTCTGTCTGTCTGTGCGTTCGCGAAACGATACTTTATGGTAATGCCTGATCTACCTGTCTGTCTGTCTGTTCGTCATCATTCCGTCATCATCCATCATCATGTCCATGTCCATGTCAATAGTCATCTCATCATCCAATTACAATTACAGTGAGGTTCCCAAATCATGCATCATAGGAAAATTACAGTGAGGTTCCCAAATCATGCATCATAGGAAAATTACAGTGAGGTTCCCAAATCATGCATCATAGAAAAATTACAGTGAGGTTCCCAAAATATGCATCATAGGAAAATTACAGTGAGGTTCCCAAATCATGCATCATAGGAAAATTACAGTGAGGTTCCCAAATCATGCATCATAGGAAAATTACAGTGAGGTTCCCAAATCATGCATCATAGGAAAATTACAGTGAGGTTCCCAAATCATGCATCATAGGAAAATTACAGTGAGGTTCCCAAATCATGCATCATAGGAAATTTGCAGTGAGGTTCCCAATTCATGCATTGTAAGAAAATTACAGTGAGGTTCCCAAATCATGCATCATAGGAAAATTACAGTGAGGTTCCCAAATCATGCATCATAGGAAAATTACAGTGAGGTTCCCAATTCATGCATCATAGGAAAATTACAGTGAGGTTCCCAAATCATGCATCATAGGAAAATTACAGTGAGGTTCCCAAATCATGCATCATAGGAAAATTACAGTGAGGTTCCCAAATCATGCATCATAGGAAAGTTACAGTGAGGTTCCCAAATCATGCATCATAGGAAAATTACAGTGAGGTTCCCAAATCATGCATCATAGGAAAATTACAGTGAGGTTCCCAAATCATGCATAATAGGAAAATGGTCGACCGCTACTTTCTTATATGCATTTAAAATGGTTTATTTATTTTATTGAGTGTTTCTTATTCTTAACAGTTTTGATATGCATGGTGTGTAATTATAAGTTTGATAACTCTTGAGTGTGACAAAACACCTTTTGAGATTGGAACAGTTGGAGGCCAGACAGGGGAGTATAAATATAGTTACTAATAACATAGGGCAGGATAAGACATGATAATTAAGCTGTGTGAAATCACAAGGGTTCCGTTCATAGTTCATGCCATTTCCATTCCACAAGCTATCCATTAATGATATAAGTTGTGCACACGGAACTATTCAATCAAACTACTAGAAGTTATATTTCTGAGTGCCTAGAGGACTAATGTTCGTTAGTAAGTTAGTAGCAAAGGTTATAGTTAGAGTTTGGAAACATTGAGGAAGAAGATTCTCAACATTTTCTACTTTTAGAAAAGCTTAAGAAAGAGAAGTTGAGGAAAGTGAAGTCAGACTGGAATCATCAGACAGTTAGCTGCGTACAATGGGAGGCAGTGAGAAAGGAATATCTTTGGAGAAGTGGGATAGAAGTACACATTTAATATGCGAGTGCTGCAATGGGAGTTGGGCTAAGCCTTGAGATGGGGGAAATGATTTCATTGCTCTTAAATACTGACTACGGCAGTTGACAGTTTTCTTTCAAACATGACAAAAGCAAAGGAATTCATTAAATGATGCCCTGGTAATGAGATGGAGTCTAAAAACGAGAATAGGAGCTATAACAAAAGGAGAGGAACCGATTAGAGTTCAAATGCGCATTGTCAGATAGAAACATGAAATAAAACAACTTGACTCGAGTTCAGACGGAGCTTATCAGAAAATTCCCTGCTCTGCATCTCGTCAGTCCTTTGGTGGTTTGGTCACTGACTAATTGAAAAGAGGACTGTCTCATTCACCGTATCAAAAGACGATGATGAATTATACGAGTAAATTGAGACTAAACTTATTGTGCGCTTTATGAGCTGCTGAGCATGTATGAGATGTCTTTAGAAACTTTCTCACAGTAACATTTAAAGATATTGATGGTAAGAGTTTTTTCCTTGAAAAACTTTTAATGGACTTTTATCACACTTTTGTAATCGTAATAGAGATCAAGATAAATGTAAGTCGACATTTACAAAATTATGCCGCATATGCGCTCACTGTCGCACAGACTTTCCGTCTAAATAAAAACTCCTTGTAAAAACTTGCTAGATAGTTTCCACTCTGTTGTCTGAAGGATAATTAACCACCGAAATTGCATCAGTCAAGTCTATAACAGTCCTTGTACAAACTTCGTGTGACCTCCCTAAAACATCTTCAACAAATTATTAATAATCTAAAGCGACCAACGTTTTTCAAATTTATACCAAGACTCAAGACGTCTCCGCATCTATTCCACCCGCTATTGCTCTCCAACAGTCCAAGTACCCCTATGCATCACACTAATATACTTTCGGCGATTATCCTAACAATCCTAATTATTAGCACACAATCGTTACATTTATAAATGAGATGATAACCCACATGAAAAACCACAACCCTAAAACATCATATGTGAATCAATCTACCATAACCACATTTCACAAAAATATTCCACAGAATTATTGCAGATAATATCATAATACAGAATACTAAACTGCGGCACTAATACATTGTATTTATGCATAGCTACATATCTATGCATAAGTACAATGTTTCCTTAGTTTCACGACTACCTACCGATATAGTATACAATATACTTATTTTACATATTTATAACACAACTTTTATGGCGGACACATTTACGTTTCTGCCTTTACCCAAACAAGGACAGTATGTATTTCAGGATCATAATTTGCTAATAATCACTCTAAGCTACCCTTTACACGGACTCAATTTTCTTGTTCTGATCTACACCGTGTTATTTCATGTACACATTTTCCCTTTTTAAAACCATATATAGTTTATTTATTATGGGCACTAAAATTGGCTCCTAATGTATTTTCATAGCTGTAGTTGGCTGCAAATTTGTGCAATGTGTACTTATTCTTAACTACTGAAGCTATAAATATATTTCCCAGCCGTTTTGGTCTAATGTAGTAAAAACACAAAAGCTTACCTAGCCAATGTCAGATGTAAAGAAAACGTCTCTGGGGTGTATTTATCCCCTCCCTCTTGATGTCGAGAATCAACAAAATCTTGTTGTATAATCTGTTCAAATTACAAAAAAATGTTTAGGATTAATTACAGTGGATCTTAATATTAAAACTACTACGAAGACTGAAAACTTCAATGATACACAGATGGTCACATTTAGATACAGTTGTACATACACGTTGTGAAGTAAATAGCAATATGCAAAATCCGTTTGTAATATTTATTCTTATCACGTTACCCCAACAATTATTTAAAAAATTTCTTTCAAATAAACATTACCAGCAACAAGCATAAACTGCACCATGAGCAATATTAGTAATGGAAGGGAACCTTAAAAGTTCAACAAAAGGTCTTACCGCTTGAACATTTGGAGGGATGCTTATGTCGCACCGTTTGAATGTGTTTATGAAACATCTCATTTTGTTAAGCGGTTCTTGCTTTTCTAAATCTTCGCTTTTAGTGTTCATCAGGTATCGAAGTGATGTGGCAGCTGCATCTTTATCCTTTTCGAAAACAGGAACAACTACGTCAAGCTAAAATTAAAATATTACTCTCCAATTGTGTTCTTATATAAAATTTTAGTATTCTATTCAACGGTACAAGACATCAGTGATACAGTATGTAGACTTTTTCAAATGTATATATTTCACTGTAAAGTTGGCACTTTTGAACAAAATATTTATGTTGAATGCTGCTTTGTACTAACATGCAACAACAAAACGTACAGTCCATTAATAGATGGTTAAGGAATGATGAAATTATTAGGAAGGTCATCATTTTCTTTTATAGTCTTCTCTTTTCTATATATATTTCTTTTCTTTTATATATACATTTAAAACTTTCATATATACTATAAAAGAAAATGATGACCTTCGTAATAATAGTATACTATAATGCCAAAGTATTGAATATGTTTAAGTGGAAAAGAAAGATACTTACATTTAATTCTGATACATAATTAGAGAAAACCATCATAGGGGCGTCCAAATCAAATGCACCATCGAAGTATTCGATATCGTATCTGACAGTTTGTTCTTCAGCAAGGCTTTGCAATGCTTGTTTGTTACGCTCCCCTAATAAAATAAAAAACATTTTTATATTCTGATTAATGTTGTCTTCAACTGGAATATCATATAAGTAATTAATGACAATATAAAACATGCGGTAAAAAATTTAATAAATCCTTCAATAGGAAATCAAGCATGTATATTTCACGGTAATCCCCCTAATTGGCAATCCCCAATTGACATAAATCCAGATTGGCATAATTTCTCCCTTTTGACATAATAAATTGGCATAAATAATTTGGCATAAATAATGTGGCATAAACTACATTTTTTGTACAACTTAGGTTAGTGGGCATAAATTCAAAGGAAAAGGCGGTCTCTTACCTGAAAACAGATTTTATATAAGCAATTTGTACATAAATATAATCTATTCGTAGATATGTATATTTGTATTTATTTATTTTATTTTATTTTTAATTATGGAATATAATTCAAGAAAAGTGTCTTCTATCTATAAAATTATTTAATGAAACTAGGGTCTTCGTTTTCGGAAGTGTCTTCTAGTTGCAATTTTGCAACTAGAATCGACTTCTATTCGCAATTCCATTCCATTCCATGTCGCATCGACTTCCATTCCACTCAAGTCAAATCAACTTAAACAGAGGAGAGCAAAGATGTAATGCTACCCTTTGTAATGGAAACTGTTTATTTTACTAATTTAATCCTTTATTCTTAGATGTATTTCAATGTAAACACTTTTTCGCAGTGGAACACTTTCCGTTCGCCTCTCCTACCTCTCTCTCTCCCGTCAGGCGTCATAAATTACTCCCAATACGCTTAACCTATACTTCTTTATTACAACATTTACAACCTCTATTCTATGCGCAAAAATGTGCTAACATGTACAAAAATCTCATAGCATTAAATTACAGTGTGTTCGCCTTTATTATTGATATGATTGGTTAGATGGACCTGAATTGACATCATTTGTTGATTTTCACATTAGTAAAACAACACGAGAGATAAAATGAACCGAGACATATATGTCGCTCTCATGGTTATCTGTCAGCTAATTTTACCGAGCAATCAAAAAAAACCTGAAATCGTCACATCCAGAAAGTTAAGTCAGGTCGGCCATCCATGACTTGGTCATCCGCTGCATGATCATACAGTGCTTACTATAACCATGTCAACATCTCATATTTTTCTCATAGCCAATGTGGGATACCCCAAAAATATCTATTACTGTTAAATACTGTGTTCCAACATTTTATGATTTCTAATTAGGGGTATTCCCCCGTTCGTAGAACGGGTAAAAACCTCTCACACAGTATGCCATAACTTTATTTATGCCATTTTGGGGGTTTGAAAAAACTAATTTATGCCATATCGGGGTAAGCGAAATTCATATGTCAAAAAGGAATATGTCAAAAAGTGAATGCCAATCAGGGGGTTTCACAAATATAATAATTTTTGGTTGACGTCTGCTTCCAATTCCATTACATGGTACACTTTAAGATGAATATTGTTAAAGTAAATAACTTACCAAGTGGGGATAAATTGGCCAAAGAAAATCTCTCCACGACAGAAATGTAGGTTTGTGATGAAAGTTGTAATACAGAAGACTTCAAATTAACATCAGTTCCTCTTTTTCTATTCACAGGTTTGATGAGTAATATTTAAGGTAATAATTGTGTACTTTATTATTATAATGTTAAATACCTCGGCAAATATGACTCCTGGTTTATATTATCAAAATTAAGATCAAGTAAATATGATTTGCTATGCAAAAGCTGCATCAGTTGGTGTACTCGGGAAATAAATCCATTGTTTTCATTATCATTGGAAAGTAAGTGAAGGCCACAGATATTCATTGACAGTTTCCCAAGGGCTATGCCACTTTCCCTGGAGTATCTATTGAATACAAATTCAAATAAGTATAAGTATAGCATAAATAAAATAAGTAATGGCATTAGCCATTACTTATTTCCTTAATTCGATGTCAACGTCAAATATGGATTTCATTTTAATAAAGGGAATAAAACTAGTTAAACTAGATGTGTTGTGTAATAATATGTTCATATAAAGTCATTGTATTGTGTATTAAAATCAATTCCCTAGAAACAAATGTACTCCTTATTACGGTGTAACACCGAGACTTTGCCGTTTTTAATGTCACTATTTCTTAGCAGTCATCTCCTGGCACTGATGGGTTGTGCATAAAATTCGGCACCTTTGTAAAATCTCCCTTAAAGTGGCTATTCAAACGACGTATTTAAGTCACGAGGCTTTGGATGGTATGGTTGCAGAGTTATTCCAATAATTCAAAGCCACCTTTTCGATAGGGGCAAAATCAGTGGGTTACATCTGTACTACTATTCAGCAAAATATTACTCATTTTTACAGGATTGTATTGGAGTAACTAAAGGTATAAACTTACACTCTTGACATTAGATGCAGTAACATATATTTAGCTACCAGGTCATCTCCAAGTGCAAAATTGGTTAATAGTTTCATAATCATGTCACGGATGGATTCCTTATGTTCCTCCAACGAAATTGTTTCTGAGAATTAAAACCAATTTTATTTAAGCACAATAAACTTTTAATTGAATCTGTTTTAAATGCGAATTGCAGCACATTCAATTCAGTATCCAATTATAGTCTAGCCATAGAATAAGGAATCTTGTATACCTATATGTCGTAGTCTTGGAGAGGAAGCAGTCTTTGAGGGAACGCGTTGAGGGGGGTATTAATAACTTTCTTTCTATTATACTTAGCAATCTGAAGTTTAGAACATAAATCAATGTTGATGTAATAAATACTTCCAGTAAATTTCATCCCCCTAGATGTCCCAGAAAAAATGTTATTTGTATTTAAATTCAAAAAGTAAATAAAATGAACAATTTTTGAACTTAAACGCCAATAACGTTTTTTTGTAACAGCTAGAGGCATGAAATTTACTGAAAGCATTTATTATGTCAGCATTGATTTGTGTTCTAAATCTCAGATTGCTAAGTATAATAGAAAGAAAGTTATTAACATTTAAATATACACCGCGTCCCCTCAAAGACTGCGTCCACTCAAAAACAACTACGGCGTATACATACTAGAAGAACGTTCCATATAAACCATAACAAATAATTGTTCTACCCATGCTTTAACTACAGTGCCACTGCTGGAATTAAGTTTTTGCTTGTACACTGGGCACAAATACACAATTTTTCCATGGCTCTTAATCACAATACTTACCATTAATAATTACTTGTGGAAGGTCAGTACATGGTGGAATGACTCGATATGCTACAGCATGAAGGCGAGGAACTATCCACGATGGTGGATCGTACTGCATATCCGAGTCCCCACCCTCACACGGTTCCTAAAATTATACACAACCATACATAATACTGCATTTATTTGATATACATAATAGAAAAGCTTATAATAGGTATAATAAATCTGGGAAAGTTATTTGGACATAAATTTTGTGATTGGAAATTATGACTCTTCATTTAAGCATGGGTGGGGAGCAATATTTGAATAGACAGTAGTAGAAGTTGCTGTCATCCAAAATATTAAATGTCTATTTGAAGTAGTATATTTATACATTATAGTCAGGTAATGTAACCAAGTTACATTTTTTACCAATATTTGCATACTGGACTTACTATATAGCTAATTTTCAATTTATTACAAGAACCAATGTTTATAATAAACATTTTCAATACTTGAAACAGTCAGTATTAAATTTTTAATAACTACTAGATGTTCCAAATACACTCGTCTGCCACTACACTACAAATACACTGCAATATTTACCTCATCCATGACATTTTCAAGGTCATTCGGTTTGTCATCCTTCGCAAGAACACCTACGAATTCAACAACTTCATTCAAAGGAAGTTTCCATGCTTCATCGTATATCTACGGAAAGAATTTTAAATGGCCGTTATTTAATCCTTCCATGCAAATTAATGGAATCAGCAGGAAAGAGAAAGTCTACGGACTTGTGAAAGTCGCAGGCGTGAATTATGTGGACTAATGAAAATAGCAGTAGAATTATTTAAATTAGCAGGAATTTGTCAATGCATATCTTTAATCATAATCAGTCATTGAAGTATTGTGCAGAAGCAATAATTATAAAAGCCTGGTAATGTTGAGTTGAGTAATAAAATGAATACGAAAACAATTTCTGCCTCTTCCACGTCATACAAATTAGGTTGTCCTTAAACTTTTCTTATCAACTGCAGGTGAATTACCACATTCCTTGACAATTGCGAGGCTACGCATAAACCTGACTTACTAAGTGAACATAAAAGTTCATTATCTACACTAACTGAAAAGCACACGTACATTACACAAATATTTCGGTATTATACTATTACCATACATATACTGTAATTAAATTACTGATTCTAATTTTCTCATTAAACATACGCATTGTATAGGAAACCATTAAACCATTACACTACTTAATTAAAATACATGATTGTAATACATGGGAAGAATGCGATGTCAGTTGACATTGAGAGAATAGGAGAATCGTGTATATACTACAATTCAATACAATTACAATACATAAAAATACGGTTCAAAATTCCTGCTAAATTAAATAATTCTACTGCTATTTTCATTAGTCCACATAATTCACGCCTGCGACTTTCACAAGTCCGTAGACTTTCTCTTTCCTGCTGATTCCATTAATTTGCATGGACGTTTTAAATATTAGTCATTTTAAATTGCATATTCATTTAAACATAGTAGTTCCATACTCCCTAGCAAAATTCTAGTTAACAGCCCATTAAAACTTTTAGTAGTGTTAAAAGCTTTATTCCTCAAAAATTATAAGTATAGGGTTACGATAAATTTAAGTTTAAGTAATATAGCAAATTTTCACTGTAAACCGGTAATAATTTGGAAATGTTACGATATATGTGATTTACCTTCACTATGACAGCTTTGGCCGAATCTGTCATATTCTTTAAGGGAAAGTTTTTGTACATTTTCTGGTTACTTTTTGTGGTGCTGTCTACAACATTCCACGAAGAAGGGAACTTAAAACTGTCGACCACAGTGTCAGATTTCTATGAATATTTTGTTATTAACTAGACATCATAATGTATCCCTTGTAAATGCTAACATTTATTGTCAACACTTCGTAATAATTAAGCAATGTTATTGTATTCTTACTCCCTTCAGCCATTGGTTTTCTCCTGGAATCGAAATGCAATGAAGCACCCTTCTCGGTTTTAAACACTCCTTCAAATTATGGGTATCAGTTTCAACCTGTTCAATTTAGCAAGAAGAGTATTAATACATAAAACTACATTTATACTTTTATTAGAGAAAGATAATTCTTAATAAATAAAAGAAGAAATGTTCACGAACGTCTGATTCAATGTTTTCCAAAAGAAATCCTGATTTAAGTTGTCCTTCACTGGTGTACACTGATAAAAAATATTCTTCATCCAAATTGTCTTGAATCATGCATTTGAATCTATACAATTTTCCACTTGTAAGATCATCATTGTCAACACATGTCATAGAGGCTACCTGTAAATTATAAAATAGGCACACTTAAAGTAGCATTTCTTAGACCAATCAGAGATAAATTCAGCTAAAGAGATGATAACCTTCTTAAATATGTCATCGTCCTCAAGCCGCTCGCGAATTGCGTCCCTGAAAGCATCGTAGAAACCGGATACCAAGTTATTTGGATTTGAACTGTAGTTGTCTATACCAAAATTTAAAAAGTAAGTAATCAAATGTTTACTTTTAATCGATTTAGCACAATGACATTGGCACACATACCTGATATTTGGAATTTTAAGTATTAAGCAATAAATACTGAATAGATAATTAAAATTTAAGATTTTGACTTACTGAAACACGCCTGAGTGTACTCCAACGGTTTCTCCAAAATACCGTTCAGATCTAGTTCTTTAAGATTCATAGTTGTTCCAGGCATTTTACTTTTGACCTTCAACTTTTCAGGAAAACTAAGTTTTAAACAGGACAAAGAAAGCACAAATGCTGAATATTATTGTGATTAAAATAAACCAGAATCCCTTGGAAATGAATTCGAACAGATGGATAATAATGTCACGTTTCCTCTAAATCTATTTTCTTCAGGATTATACTACCATTGATTGATTGTAATTAAGTAAAATTTATGAGCACCGGAAGACAATGTTTTACTGCTAGAGTGACAACGTGAGTGTGAATCTACAAATAATGAAGATTTACAGATATTTACCTATGCATATACTTTAGAGGAGCACACAAAGCAAATCCCTCCACAAGCAAGGTGTATTCGATTTAGTTTACTAATGCCCCATTGGAAATTAGCACTAGGAAAATAATAAGGGTTATTCATAACGTCAACCATTTTTTGGGGTCTTAGTAAAAGTTAACCAATTTACCTCATTTCTGTACTACACCACCGCTTGATAATAGGGGTGAGTCTGTATAGTGTAGTTGACTTTTGCTAAGACCCAAAAAAAATGGTTGACGATATGAATCAGCCTTATTGGATAAAATAATGTTTCTCAACAGAGCATATACAACTTTTACTTGGAATGTGCTTTTCATCACAATTAGCTTAGAACGAATGTTGTAGGTATGTTCAAAATATGCATGATGCACTAAATTCTGAAAATTAAATATTAATTTTTGGAATTGATGAACATCCTTGAAGAATCGCAATCGAAAAAAGTTCAAAGTGAAAACTCATACTTTACCATTGAGACATAGACATGTAATAATTTAATTGAGGAAATACTTATAATTACAATTTAACAGATCCTAGGGATTAATAAATATTGGTAAATGTAGTTTTTAACCATCAGGTCGAATACGATTTTTGATCCATGAGGTATACTCGCCGACTTTTGTGAATACATCTGGACTTTCTCCGCATGTCTTGCTCAGACTAAAAGACGCCACTCCAAGCTAGGAAATAAAAACAATCATTGGAATGAGAAAGAATAACTTGTTTGTTACAATTCTTATCTTCTAATTTGAGTTGCTAATGGGTCAAAAGCAAGCTGCTGTGAGTCCATGCAACTGTTATTTTGAATAGAAGAAAGGATATTTTGTTACCTGGTATACTTTTTCTTGACGTTTGTACATCAAACTACCTCCACTGTCACCATAGCATATTGCTGACTGGAATTCAAAAAATTATGGCAATACAGTTATTTCTTTACAAATCCACCACTGTTAAAAATATTGGACAACTATAAAGTATAGCTACTTAGCAGTTTAATTACAGTTAACTGTAATTAAACCTCCTCATTTGAAAAATAAGACAAACTTTGAAAACGTAATTGAAATTTTACTCAAGTTTTAAATTATACCCATTTTTAGCGAGTCAGAGACTCACTTATGGAACCGTGTTATCTGTGCGTACGTATGTATATGTGTGAACAAGGTAAAGATAACTCCGATCGCTTTGTCCGATTTGGATGAAACCTCGGATTTGGTCTTAACGCGGCATGGTTAGGAATCCTATTGAAAAGGGGTCGAGCCACCCCTTTCTGAGACACCACATGCTCACATTACATTGAATAGGGTAAGGCAATGTGGTTTTGGGTACTAAAATGTCATACTCCGCTTCTAGTAGTATAGAGGGATATTAGAAACTGTTTTTCTCTGCTTCCACCTTATATTGAATAAGGTGGTAAAATGTGCCATTTCAGAAGAGAACCGGAACATTTTCTGTAAGCAATAAGAATTATTACGCCTAAGTTGCTGCATCAATACGGCGCAGTAATTCTTATTGCTTACAGCAAATGTTCCGGTTCTCCTCTGAAATGGCACAAATAGGGTTTTTGATGTAAAATATAGTTCATTGCTTCTATGACTTTTTTCGTTGATGTTTTCAATTAATGGAAGTGCTAAGCTAACTTTTTTGGTATTTCCACTTTTGAGAAGCGGTAATCTAAATTTGTGGGTGTTTCCACTTACCCTTAAGGGTTTGGTAAGGAATGAGAGTATTAAGAAAATAACCTCGAGAGTGGAATCTGTGCAAAACATATTTTTTGGTTGGAAATATCTTTGGTAGAAACTCTGACAAGTTCTCTCGTCCAAGAAAGGTAATCGAACTCGGTATAACTGACGAGGAGCTTGTAGCTTTGTATCTAATCGACCCCAGCCCACTGCAACGCCTTTGCGGCCCTCCATGTTCTCACGACGAAGTCGACCACTAGGCAAGCAAATCGGAGAAATTTCTTCCGTATATCTTACAGGATCCGTTAATTTTACTAATGCAATATCCGCTGCCAAAGATCGACTATTCCATTTTCGATGCAAAATATATTTTTCAGCCTAATAAAAATATAGGAATATGTTTTAATAGACTTGTTAAATCATTTCAAATAAAATATATCATGAATTAATACCTGGACTATTATTTCAGTTCCTGTAAACTCCAATCTGTCTGTGCCTCCCATGAACACGCTAATCGACTCTGCGTTTTTTAAACAGTGAGCAGCAGTCAAAATATATTCAGGAGAAACAAGAGATCCTGTACAAGCCGTTTGAGTTCCATCTGTTCTACTAATATCTAATTGGGTAACCCAAGGGAAAAGCCTTGGAGTAAAAACCCTGCGTCCACCAACAATCTATTTAAGTATAAAACCACAAAATATAGTTTTAAGCACAGTAAAATAGTTTTGAATTTGCCATTGACGAATAATAAATATTAATTAACAGAGGTAGTTATTATTAGCCTAATTTTATAAAATACATTTTGCGCAGATATAACATTCAATGCTTTTCACGAAGCTTCATAATAATATATAATCTTTAATACGTGTTTGCCGGAAGTAATGGCTAGCAAGGAAGCGAATATTTTTAAATGCAGGATTATTTTTTATACCTTCGAATTTCTTCCCAATCTTCCACAGGAAGATTCTGGATTTTTGTCGGTTTCTACGTAATCCCTTTGTTGTCGAGAGAAAAAGTTACACTGCATCTCGTCCTCAATGCTGGGATTTTGTCTAATTCGAATTGAGATGCGTCTTCTAAGAGATGTAGCTCTCACCTGAACTGTAGGCCCGCAATAGAGGTACGAATTTCTTCCAAACCTTAAATCACCTTCATAACACCGAAAAATATTTATTTAAGCAAAATATGTATAAAATAACGTTACCTTGGAAAGTTTAAGATTCTAATAGTTCAAATGGGAACCTTTCAAGTTAACAGTCAAAGTGTCTCTAGTTGTGGAGCAATTTCCAAGTTTTACTGGCGAACAATGGAGGATGATTTTAGTTTTTTTCTTTGGTGTTGCCAGCAAGATAGTACAGTCCTGTGTAAAATTCATAGCAAATTTCCCACTAGTTTCATTAATCCTGCAAACAAAAGGATATAGAACATTTTAAGTGTAAATAAGAGTTTTAAAAGCCTTTAATTGTATAGCATCGAATCTGTATTTGAATTATATTTTCATGTTTTCAAAATTGCATGTAAAATATTTCTTTTAACTATTTGTACTAAATGCTTGTAGAATTACTAGGGAACTTGCAAGGCAATATAACATTGTCAGTGATGAAATCATATATTGTATATAGAAACTGTAATCGTCAAGAACTCTTTTTCATAACATGTATGTATGCTTTTGCTTTCATGTTGCGTTCTGTATATGAGATTTTAAATGGCAGCTACAATACATATAATATTTCATTCATGGCTGAGGTAACAGTAAAACCAATAATTATTGAAACGTTAAATAAATATATATTGGTTACCCATACCTGAAAATTCTTTGTTAGTGGGAATAATATTTGATAAATACATTCCGTGGACTAGATATTTTTATACTGAAGTATATTATGACATTAATTGTTCGTCCCCCTATTATAGTTTGGACTCTATTACAATAGCTGTAAAAATATCTGTTGCGCTGACCTTGTTACGTTAATAATTAACACTATTGCGATATAGTGCATCTTGGAGAGAAATACGGTTAATACTATTTATATTACACATGTGTCCATTATCTGCTGTTAAAGGGGTCATGCTCAGCTTTAGATCTTCATGTAATTGAGTGCACTTATTTTCAGCAGTTTTGATTGTTTTCCCTACAAGTTCTATGTTCGCCTCATTTCGACTATGATATATGGGTTACCAATACCATATTAAGTTTTTAATGCAGATCTAGACTTACTTCCTGTGGCAGTATTGACTACGTCCTTCTTTTAAATGTATTCTATTCTCTTCTTTATATTCCTCCTCTTCATGGCCTCCTTTAACATATTTTCGATGGAAATCCTCCGGAATCTCATTTAAGATTGTGTCGTCAGGTGACATAAAATTAGTCATCTCTGTTAAGTCTTTTGAGGTTCCTGATATTTCTTCTCTTCTGGATAATTTGATCATATTTGATGCAACAGAAGAGTTAGCCAAAATAAGGGAAGACAAATTTCCATGATTCTCAGGTGGCAAACCGAGTGCTTCCAGCAAAGTGTCGTGTACACTTACTTTGGAATCGATGAAATGTCCAATTATAATATCTGGAGCCAACATTGGTCCAGGGTTCAGAATAACTTCTACATCCTGAAAAGCCAAGAAAAATTATGTATTATTTATTGTATTACTTCAATAGTAGCATCAATGAATACTACCAAGGGCTAAAAGAAACCCTGAGGCCCAATACTATTGGGTGAAGTGCAATTAAAAATAGGAGACATGAAAAATGTTACCGCTTCATTTTGCCTAGATGATTTATCAAGGACGGTTTCACTGGACTCTTCTAACAAGTTCTCAAATACATCTTCGTCATTCTATTTTAGTAAAAAAAACATTACAAAGCAATATTTCTTTGTGCATTGCAAAAATTATTTTAAAAAACTTTTCTCAGCACTTGAAAGCATAACAATTACAAGTATATATTATGATTCTAAGTCAAAGGATAATAAATGCATCGAAAAGTGAATTACCAGATAATTGTCAACATAACGAGTCAATTCTCTCAGGTTCATATTATTTATTGAAAATAATATCTTTTAGTTGTCTTTAAGAGAATTGATGGCGCAATTCTCACCATTACTATTACAATCCATGATTTGAATGTACTACTTACAAAGAAAACAGTATCATTGTACACACCTCTATGTTATCCTCAGCGTATTTGGCAAACAAATCCGGATATTCTTCATTCGCATCTTCATCACATAAAACCGCACTGATAAACTGTATTCCGAAAACTAGGTACACTAAAACCCATTGTCTCGGATTTCTAAGAAATTTCCCCATAGTTTTTGAAGTATGTAAATAAAAGACCACTAAATCACTAACTCCAAAAGGCACATTCGTGAGCCATTCCCAATATGCTGAACTAAGTATCTTTGAATTGCCATATCTCCTTTTATATTCTCGTATTAATTTATCTAACCGTATTACAATTATAAATAATTTATCATTAACTTATTCAACTAAAGGGAACTGGCACACTTGCAAATACATGTGCTGTACCTCATATTTTGCCGTTTTTCTGCATACGCAGAATAATGATTTTTCATGCATATAAAGTGCATTGTATAACCATAACATGGTGACCAATGCCCTTACATATGCATGAAGTTGCTTAGTCCCTAATCCACCTAATTGTTTGGGCTCATTATTACCGCATTTATCGAAATGACTTCACAGCGGCACTAATGTTTCCAACATAAAGTGTAGCCAAAATATCGAATAAGCACCCCCATATGAGGACGCTGTATAGCTAATACGGTAAACATGTATTACAAGTATTTAAATAGTAATTTTAATTTTATTTCCTATGGTTTGAACCATATTTTTCTATAACATATCGAAATAGCTACCCTTCTATTTTGATAAATACGGTATATATTATCGGGGTTTTTAATAATTGTAATATACTAGGTGATATAGGTCTAGGTTTAATATTATTGCAGTACAAATTAATTTGGCATCTCATCTTCTTTAACGTAATATGCAAAATAAATTAAAATAGTGTTCAATCAGTAGTTTGCTATTTCAATATTACTATTTTATTTCTTCTTGAATCAAACCCTATAATGCAGCAGTTACTACATCAAATTATATCAACAATTAGAGTAGAATATCTTTCATAGATGATACCTTACAACTGCAACTATTTCATTCAGTACAATTTGTGTACTATAAAGACTACCCGAAGTTGCAGATGTTTTTCGTTCCAAGTACACTTTAAAGATAAGAACATTGAATCGAGTCAATATACATGATTGTCCAATTAACCAGAGAAAATTGAGCTTTCCAATGCTGCAAGAAGCGTATTACATTTTGTACAATTGATTGAAAATGTAGAACACAGTTGGTCTAAATAACTGCTACACGTATTAGCGCTTAATGCTTGAACATTTTGAATTTGCGTACCACCGAAAAAATTAAAATAGGGTTCATAGAAACATTTCACACACTTTTCTCAAATTTTACGCCAGTAATGGCAAGAGGAAAGAAAAATTTGACACAGCAAACTGCATTTCAGTATTCTATATTCATTACTCGATTTTCGGATTTTCTATAAACTACAGCGCACTATAAAAAAATTAAATAATAACATCATTTAATATCAATGCATCTATGCGACGTAATTTAACTTTTTGCATTTATGTATTGGCATCTAGAATATTCACATTAATATCGTCTATCACACCAGTACTCCATAATTAGAATATCTTATACAACGTATACAATCAGAAAGCTATCTACATGTTATAAACGACAATAAATAACCAACATCAACTTAGTTCTACAAAAACGATTTTCGCCTTAAAGTACAATATTTGATCATTGTAAAACAAAATCAATCATTCCTACTTACATCACTAAAATTATTACAATTCCAAAAACTATAATATATTTTTAGATAAAGAAAATATTTATTCCTTTTAAGGAATAACAGTTTCACGAATTTTCAACAAATAACTGCAGTACGTCGAACCATATTTGTAATTAATGAAAACACTTTAAATTATGACATTTTGACTCTGGCAACAAAAGCACAATATCATTCGACTTGAGCCAAATAAACGTAAATCAGTATTTTTATAATACAAAAAATTTCACAATAGGTTAGTTGAAATATTTATAAGGTAATTTTATGCGTTACATAGAAAACTATTAGCACAGTACGTCATTATTTCAACGAAAGTGAAGTGAAGGGCTTGCAACCCCTTCACTTTTTTACTTTGAAATACATCTACCTAATGTCACTGCTTAGCAGCCTAGTAATGAATTCACAGATCTAAATGCAGAAACGAGTTACATACATAATATACAAACACATATGCTACTAACAAAGCAACCTTTAAAAATATCATTGACGTTTCTCTTATCTTAGCTCTCTACAAAAGTGCTACGCGGAGCGATAAATTATAATTAATGATCCACAGAATATAATTGCTTACATTTTCAAAATCAGCCAAGCAAGGGTTTATATGTAGAAATATAAAGAACATTAAAAAATAGGAAAATTTTTAAGCAAAATGCATTTTTAAATATTCTCTAATTTTTTATTAAAAGGAAACTAACTGGAAAAAATAGTGCGTATCTAACTGGTGCACATGCTTTAAGTTCAATTCTCGCTGTTGCCTGTCACAAATTTAGTTTTTGATCAAATGGTTAACAAATTCAATTTGCTATTGAAAGAGTATATTATAACATTTTTGCATTTGAATTTAGTGAAGTACTGTGGCTGTTCTTAAAGATTTAAATGATTTATATTTTAAATGTAAAATTACACACAGTGGAGTTAATCTAGTAACCTTGAGACAGTATTTTAATACACAGTAGTAATCGGACAAATATTACGTAGCTCACTTTGAAATTTTAAAATTACTCTATTGCATTTCTACTTGTCTGTAAAATACTTCAAATAAATTATTCATTGAGCGGCAGTCAGTTCGACGCTGATAGTTCCTTCCCAAATATCACGAAGCTGGCCTTTCGCAATTGCTGCTACATAAATGGGTATTAGCGTTGAAGGCACAATGTAGAGAAGGGCTGGTTGGCCAGTTTGAGATATGAATAAAACCACAAAGGCAACGGAAAGTCCAACACAGTATCCTATATTAAAAAGAAATACAGTAAATGTAATGCGATGTGTAAAGGCAATTTTTTATGTTTCTTCTATGAGCAACAAGTTTTTATAAGTTATTTTTAAAATCTGTATAGTGAACCAGTAAATATTTCATTTGCATTCATAATAATACTACTCTAGGCACACAATTTTAAACAATAACACAACCGAATAAATTTATAACTATCCAATTACATCTATTTGTTACAGGAAAATATAGTGAAGTTGACAATTATTTCAGTATTTCCTTTTATCAAAATTTGTTTTATGCTATATCCATTATATAAGGTACTAGTAAGCAAATAAAATAAATGAGTGCATAAATCTCCATTTCTTGTTGAAGAGTTACCGATAAATGTTGTGATGAAATAAGGTAAATATTTTTCTCCACGAGCTATGTCAAAACCATGTGCGAAGCAAACCAAAAATGCAGGAACTATGATATCACCGAATCCTAGAAGAGAAAATCCGTCAGAAGCGCAGACTGAAAGTGGACCGGAAAACCCCGTTTGCATATGTGGAAACTTTAGCAATAAAGGCAGCATTTCAGTAGAGTCGCCCCCAGTAGCTACTTCAACCATAACGCTTTTCCCGTCCTGAAAAACGCATATAAATTAAAATTTATCGCTGCCATCCATTACGAGATATAATTAACGATACAATATAATTGAAGATACAACTGACAATTATAATAAATGTCACTCGAAGCTAATTCGCAGTTCAAAAATGGTCTGCTCTAATTATAGTAATTGAAGATACGATTTAATTTTTTTCACAATGTTTAACAACCCCAACTTAAATTTAGGTGTGTTCAATTAGATTTGCTTATCGTTATGAATAAAAGGATAAACTAAGGTTCCAATAACGTAAGATACCGTAAAGACAGAAAGATGGATGGGTATTACTTTGTCAGGGTATCATAATTTCATTGTGTATCTTTTTCTCTCAAATCAAATATCAAAAAAGTGCCCCCCGTGGAGTATTATACCACAGGGGTATTAATTCTGCAAACACTGTAAGTCTATTTATCAAAATTTTCATTATAATATTGATAAATATTTATTTTATTTTATTACTATTTAAGGCCGTACAGAACAAATTACAATATACTACAAGAATTCTATTGTTCTGTGACTCCGGGGGTAGAGCGGCGATCACCTTTGTGGTGAATTGCTGATTTTAATGTAATAATTGAATGTACTGATCTGTCACTTAAATAAAGCCAAACCTTAAACCTTAAACAAATACTACAAAACTATTACTGTGCAACTATATAAATGTAACGGAAATGCATACCGAGGTGAAGTAGGGTGTAATGAAGACAAAAAATATGTCGTAGAAAAACAGAAGCGACAGAAGGGTAGTGCAGACTTTGAGACTTGGTAAACGCAAGACCTGAATCAGATTTATGCTGAAAAATAAAACAGAATGTATCTATAATGTCCTTTTCATTTAAATGTTGCTATGATTCATAAAAACTACAAATATTAAAACTAACCAGAAACAAACCCCTAAGATATCTTGAAGCACCCACATATTGTAATTGTGACGAAATATGAACCATATAATAGGAAGAACGACAGCTATTGCACCAATTACTACTTGGTAAACGGAAATTCCTCTAATTCTAAAACAAATTATTTCTGTTTATGAGAAGACCAATTATTTGAAATAGTCAATTTTGAAAACATAAGACTTACTTGGGCAAAATCTTGTGAAGCTTACAAAATCTACATAATTGATTCAGTACGTCAAAAATGGCTCTGCATGAAGCAATGCAGAATATTCCAATGAAGAAATACACTAAGAAAGAGGTAATGATTATTTGAAATAGTTAATGTAATTTTTGAATAAACGTCGGAAAACATTTAAATAACACTCACCAATATATGAATAAAAGAAATAAAGAAGTAACAATGTTGCGGAGATAAAGAAAACTAAAATCAACATTAGAGGTGCTGTAAGCTTTAGAGGATTTCGAGATTCATTAGAATTAGCTGAGTCATCGAGTATTTCCTGTTCACTTTGAGCTCTGCGTTTCAAAAATATATTAAAATTAAGTTTAAATACACTGATTTGTGTAATGCTTGCTTTTGTAAATTAATATTTTATTACATAGATATTTCACGATAAGGGCCGTAATACGCTCCAAGAAATACAGAAAAACAAGCAACAAACCACAGAACCAGCATACTTAGGTCAAAAACGTTGTTATTATCTTCCTCAATAGCATAAAACTTGATTTTGGAACTATTTGATAACAAATCCTATAAACAACAGGGAATATTAAAGTAAACTTTCTGACAGGATACTAAATTGCGTTTAGTTTAAATAAGTAGATCTACGTTTACATTCATTTGAGAAAATGTCTGCGGGGTTATAAATGTTAAGGCGTCGAGATTGTAATTTTCTTTCATTCTGTATGGCCCAAGTCTTGAAGATATCATCATCAAGGCCTTTGCAGAATTATCCTAAAAATGAAAACTAATATTATTTTTGAATAATTCAAAGGATAATTCCAAAAAAATTTTTTTTAACTTACCAAAGTGTAGTTTATATAGTGTGCAAGAGAACAATTAGAAGACGATTTCATTAAGAACATTGAGTCTGGAGCCTCATAACCTTCATTATTAGTTGAAGTAGTACACAAGTCAACCCCAGTTTCATTCACTACTGAATATTTTTTCTAAAATATTATCGATAAATAAATCAAATGTAGTTTTCGCCTAATATTGTTTTCTGTACTAAGGTATGAAAAACTCTTACGGATGAAAATATTGTCAAGTTGTAAATTTTTGAAGGATACGTGAAACAAAAATCTTTTTGATTATTTGCGTCATTTTTCGATCCGTCGCGGAACAACGTCATAACACCATACGAATATATCGTGTTTTCCTCCTAAGCAAATAAGTCAAATAATCATTTATCATTTTAATCATTATTTAAATCTTCTATCTTCCAACTGCTGAACTAACATGGTAAAAAATGATATTGGTAGACTTATTGGGCTTACCTCTGCTCCTATCTCCAAACTGCAACATGATATGATAAAGGCAATGGTTAGGCACCCAATTAATCCCAGTTTCACCATTTTGACCAGTTTTATTTCAATGAGTTTTCAATGAGGTCGCCGCTGTCTAAAACGACGAAGA
Organism: Yoshiicerus persimilis; assembly: GCA_020352615.2. Classification (NCBI taxonomy): domain Eukaryota; kingdom Metazoa; phylum Arthropoda; class Collembola; order Entomobryomorpha; family Tomoceridae; genus Yoshiicerus; species Yoshiicerus persimilis. The sequence goes on from CM060170.1 coordinate 18,127,762, forward strand.
GTATACCTAAAAATGAATATTCAGTTGAAAAATAATAACTTTTTTCTACATAATAAGAAATTTTCTATCCTTCGATAAGAATATTAGAAATTTTCTTTCCTTTGATAAGAATATTAGAAATTTTCTTTCGTTTGATAAGTTATATAACGAAGAATAATTTTAACTCTTAACTATAATTTAATTTTATTGAATTCATTTGCTTATTAGAGAAAATTATCATTAGCCGAAATGGAAAGTTTAAATTTAATGTCCTAACATCTTATGAAGTAAAATCAATAATATTTTACCTGATCAGCTGAGCGATGAGGATGAAAAACAATTAAATTTTAGACCACAACCAAAATTTACTATTTTAAGATGTCATTTTTATGTCTTTATTTAGCCAAAGTTCACCACCGGAAGGCAATTAAAATTGTAGGCACCTATGAAAGTATCACAGCTAAATCTGACAGACAACACCTGCTTTGATTTATGGTAATACGTATATGGCTAGCAATAAATACTGAAGGCAACTATTTTCGAAGATATGTTGAAATTCTCAAAGAATATGTCAAGAAGATGAAGAAGTGTTTGTAACGAAGATTACCTACTACACCACTTAACCTATAAGCAATTCTTTTCGAAATTAACGAAAAAGTTTCCCTGTTTTGAAGAAATCAAATTAATATTTGTGTAAGGCAGAGAGTAACTGGGAATGAATCATATGGACTTATCAACTGGATTACTCATTCTCTCTTTAATGCCTATTTACTCCACTAAATCTCACCTCCTGTTCTTTAATCGTATATTTGAATGCATGCGCTTCTTATCTAAACAAAGTCGTCGATATTGTTATAGTATCTCTTTGCACCATTGCAAAGCATCTTTAGTTTTACACCGTAAAATATCAGATAGTTAAATTTAGTTATAAATATAATTCCGTAAAGGATCTCCAGTTAAACAGTAAAGCATAGGAAAATGAAACTGGCGCATATTTCGCCCATCATAATCATACACATCATCTTTTGGCAATTATAATTGCCTATGTAAATCAGCGACAGAATTTCACACCAAAAATATCTAAGTACCTAGACAAACAGATTTTTATGCATAATAATAATAATGTACGGTAGTTCAATTTATCAACAGTTTATGTAAACATTCTCGAAATTAGCAATCTGCGCCAACAAACGCAGCGTCCTCCGTGCATACATTATGTTACATGTATGTCTAATATTGAGTCTTGTGGTCCACTATGTTTGTGCATCCACACTATAATTAGTCAGAGACATGATTCTTCTAAGAAGCACAACATTTGCTTTTCTAGTTGGTAAAAGTTTATTTTAGTAATTTCCACGACAATTGTCATTTAGTGACAAAGATGCAATGTCAATTTACCTGCAATACCTTCTGTTGGAATGTGGTATAATCTTTTATGGTCGCCGTGCAAACAGTTGTACAACATTTTATCCGTAAAATGTGTAATATTGTTTAATTATTTCTGTTCAGTTCTGATTTACTTATCCAAATCATGCAAAATCAGTAGTCGTCATACAAAAGCTTTAATTAATGCAATTGCTCATCCTGAGTATCATATGAATATTGCTGTATGTAAGTGCTAACAGCAATCTGATATGAATTAATATATAATATGCTGAAAAATATTGCTATTAATATAAATGTTACCTAAGCTGCTACATTAGAAAAGAGTTGTTGAAGTATATTATTGGCTGGTATTTTTATATAGTATAACTGCTGTAATGTTTACACATCTAAATGCATGAATGAAGTTTTTCTTTTGAAGATAGCTAACTGGAGCAGACATTCAATTGGTAATTGATAAGAAATATTGTCAGCGATGTATGCCAACTTTTTACATTCCTCTTGAGACTGTGTATATCACAATTTGACTCGCAAATTTTTAACAAGATTACCAAGAGTCAAATGGAAAAGACCATCACAGAGAAAGTCCGCTTTCACCTTCACCTACAAAAATTCGAATACACAATAAAACTACCGTGAGGAACCTGCAGACATTTCTCATTCACACATCTTACTTAATCCAAGCACAGGCCTCTTTCCGACTAACAAACTAAAGTGCATTGCATGTATTTAAAATCGTTAGTAATAATTTGTCATCCTAGCTATCTCATCTTCTTATACAACTGGTATTCATTTCTCATAATTCTTTAAAGAACTGTATTGCTATCTGTAATTTTGTTCCACAATACACGTATGATTTCATTAAAATATTTTCTACATCATACACCAATCACAAAATTTTACGGTGTTTTATTTTACAAATCACAGTGATTTTATTATCTAATATTAGGGTGATACCTAATTATCTTTACGTAATTAAAACTTAAAATAATTAGTTAGATCATGCCTCTGTAAATGCAATTAGATGGTAATAAAATTATTTATAATCTACCTATATGAATTCTAATATAATGTCAAAAGAAAGATGTACAAGAAATATTATTTTGAATATGTATTGAAACTTTTTAGTGGTATGCTACTGTTACCGTTTGTGTACAGTAAGGAGTCATTACAATTGTATGAATTAAACATGAATAAACAAGGGAAATTGTATGTAATAGTTAATGGCGAGAGAATTTGAATGAATGAATGAATGTAAGTACATTGAAATCTGCCATAAAAGTTGACGATGAATGTAAATGAAATGGGAAGGGAATGTGGCGCATAGTTGAGCGTTTTTTGGTCCTACATACTAATGTTACAGCACAGATATTGATAAGAGAAGACGTTTGAAGCGAAATGTTGAATGTTTTCTTGTACATGTGACGATGATCATGATATATCCTAAATAAATGAATATGTACTAAATACAGTAAATAAATAGTACATTTAAGCAATTACTTTACTATATGAATGCATATGAAAACGTTGTTCTCAATTGGTTCGTGTTCATCAATATTACTTTATAAATAATGTTTGGTATGAGGAATTTGTTAAGTACTATTTACACTTTACATATGTATTACAGCGTCTTCCATTATTATATAAATAATGGAATGACCATATTTATTTTATAGGTGAGCTTAGAGATTGATTATGTGTATATTGAGTGGCCAAGTCAGCATCAAGTGTCAACAGCCTACACAAGTTTGTGTAATAAAATATAGACAGAGACAAAGGTATCAGCGTTTCAAATGATTCTCATCTTCCCTCTGTGAAGAAAAAAATTGAAGACGAATTCCGTACACAGAAACAGTTGATTTGATTTGGTTGTGCTGTGTGCAATACTCAGGATTGTAGAATAAAGGATGGTGTCTATAAATTTGAGGTTTCTTGCAAGAAGAATATTGAAGCAGTTGTTTGAATAGACATGGAAATATAGTAATTGATATCTTTGTGGATGCTGCCTTAAACTACATAAAGTGAGTGGACTGGAACACGGATGGGTGGATGGAGGAATTGGTTTGGTGCTAGGAAATGAAACATGAACACTTGGAGATGTTGTTAGGAATATAATAGAGTCTTTTAGCTAAATGTCTGTGGTGTGGTTGAACATGGATGATATCTGTCTTTGGGTTGTTGTGACTGGGAGTCTTTGCATGTGTATTTCTGGAATAGTGTACAAAAAAGTTGAGGGTGAGAAGATTATATTGGGACATAGATTTTCTCTTTCTTTGGTTTCTTTTTGACTCGTTTAGTCGTTGAGTGGAATAGAGAAGAAGAGTGCGTCGAGCTGACAGCAGTGAGTGGATACTAGTCAGTCTGTCCCTACGAAGAACATCAGTGAAAACTCTAATCAAGTGTGTGCACGTGTGAGAAAGTCCAGTAACCATTCCAAAAATATTTAGAAACAAATTAGTCGATTTCTTGGACAAATGTTCCTAGGCAGATAGCAGGACCCTCTCTCAGAAAATGGAAAAGAAGTGATCGGAAAGAGATTTGGAACAAAGAAACGTTCCTTCCTTTGTTAGCATAGCTTCGTTGATAATGGGGCTATTTAGAGACTTGAAATATTCTGTACTTGTTTCTCTGTTTGTGTTCACACTGTGCTACCCGATCTCAGTGCAAGGACAAGCAGAAGGTGGCGGGGGAACCGGCGGGAGAAATCGGGACCGAAACGGAGGCGGAAACGGAAACGGGGATTATGAGTATAATGGCTACGAGGAATACGAATACGCCGTAGAAGAATACGAGGACGGTAAATCCTTAATTTCATTTAAACACGTTGCAACACACGAACGCCATATTCTTCCTGATCTTGAGATTTGGGCATTTTTACATGTAATTAGTAAATTCTCGGCTGATTGATAATTTTTTAAGTTTGGGGGCTTGCTCATCACTGTGTTTGTAGTATAAACTGTAAAAGAAGTAATTTAGAATGGAAGTTTGAAGTTGGCATGTAGTTTTTTAGCAGGAGTTTGTTAATATATTATTGTAGTACAGGAAGTTATCAAATTGTTTGTGGGATCAAAGTCTTTGGGTTCTTCGACCCTTGCTGCACCCATTTCTCTATTGATATACGTAGGGTTATATTGGTGAAGATAAAAAACGGCAGAAAATGAGCTATTGCAGACAGAGCTGACTTTAGGGACAAAAGGTCAAAAATGGATGACAACTCGCTTTGAGATGGCCGTAATGCTTATTGCAGAGCAGTAGACCAGACGAGTTGAGTTATCTCAACCTCCGCCCTGTATCTCTGTCTTGTCGCTCCAATTTGTGAATGAAATCTCAAGCTACAATTTAAACAGATCTCCTCATCAAATGTCAATCCTTTTCATCTCCTCACAATACATGGCAGACCACATACCATCAAAACCCATGTCGCTTTGTGTCTCCAGTCCTTCCGATCTCTTTCCATCCACAAGCTATGCATAACACCATTTACTACTACTACCAATGGGAAATACATGAATGCATAAATAACTTCTTATGGATACACTGTAAACCAAACACATTTCCTTCGTTTGTACACACCACGAGTACAACAAAAACAACTGGGTATTAGTTCGATAGAGGAATTACCCCCTGTCAATCATTTTCAAGTTACAAAACCATTCAAATTTGACACAAAACATACACAGTGGCTATTCACTCTGATTCACTCATTAAAATTCTTAGGGAATGTTGTATATTTAGATTTTATGCAACACATCACAAGATTTATCATAGAATGAGTTGATTAAACTATTCTCATTACATCTGGACAATCATTAGGTTTGTAAAAACCATTTAGATCATCGCTGGGTATTATAATAGGCCCACGCTTGCTACCCTTGAGGAATTCAAACAACTTAAGTATCCATAATGAAGTTTATGTGACTATTCTCTTACGTCTTAAATGTCAGCTATATCTATTTAAAAAATATGCAAAGAATTTTTCAAAATTCCATGGAAATTTAATTTTTCCTTTTGGAATTCAGGAAGAGGAGGAAACGGGGGAACGACAACAACAACGACGACAACCACTCCTCCTCCAGTTTCATTAGTCCATGATAGGAACACAGAATTCGACCACCGTGAGAGAGAAAGGGATCGTCGACCGCCTATAGAGTCTTCAAGAAGAGAATCCGGTAAATTTAATTACCAATTAGAATTAATTCGCAGAGACTTGAGTAAGTATAACCGTGGATGTACTGTTTTCCATAGATAGTTCATCAAACTCCAGAACTTGTGAGTTCGAGGGTCGAAGTTATCAGGACGGAGAAGATTGGAGACCAGATAGCTGTGCTGTCTGCAGATGTGTCCGTGGAAAAGTTGAATGTAACCGGGAAGGATGTCCAGGTTAAAAAATAGGATATAAATATTTCATAGAAAGAGTACGTGTAAGTAACCGTTTTAGTTTTCGTTAAAAGGAACCAATTGTGATGATGTTGATTGCCCTGAAATTACCTGCAACACTCAGCAATATATCCCACTAGGGCAATGCTGTCCCATTTGTGCAGGTGTTTATTTGGAAACCAGTTCTATAATTGCTTGTAGTTCGTAGTGTAGTTCTAGTTAGTAGTAGTACAAGCAAAATAATTGTAATCTGAAATGAAACAGAATAATAAACCATTGATTCGTTGTAGATGAAGATTTAACTGGTGAAGGCCTGGTTGGAGGTGGCGTAAGTTGTTATTTTCTAAAGACAGATTATAAACAAAGCCAATAGTATGATTTACAGTTTTATTTGTAAATAGTTGGGCGGCGACGGTGGCAGAGGACGGGGTCCTCCAGCAACAGCACCACCTGGACCAAGAGTGATCATTAATTATAAAATATTCTTATAATTTCCAAACCTTACATTATAAGTGTGTTTTATTTAATGCAAGTTGCATTTCAATGGTTATAGGGAGAAAGTGGCTTACCTGGTTCCCGTGGTCAAAAAGGGGATCCCGGATTTCCAGGAATAACTGGTTACCCTGGAGAGCCTGGAATTCCTGGCCCACCAGGTCCTACACCTGATGTAAGCTTCTTAGTAAAAACAATTTTCCGTGAACTCGGTAATTATTCACACATTTGCAATCATTTTTACAGATCACACCGTTTTTCCAACAACTCTCTACATCTCAAGGAGGAGGAGATAAAGGACCAGCTCCTGATCCATTCCAATTTCTTCAGGCGCAGACAGGACCAGTTGGTCCTAGAGGATCTCCCGGTAAGTTTAGACTAAATCAACACTTTCATGAACATACTATAAATGTATTTTTGTAATACTTTTAATCTGTTCACCAGGGCCACCGGGACCACCGGGACCCCAAGGATTCCAAGGAATTAGAGGAGAACCAGGAGACCCAGGTCCAGCCGGTGGACCTGGATCTGCTGGTCCCAGAGGACTTTTAGGCCCACCTGGAAAGGATGTAATACAGAAGTTATAATTCATTAAATTTTGGAATGAGTAACCGAATTGAATTTTGTGATTAGGGAGAAAGCGGTGACGACGGAAAAGACGGTCCTCCTGGCCCTTCAGGCCCCACCGGACCAAGAGGATTGCCTGGCATGCCCGGTCTACCAGGTGTAAAAGGTCACAGAGGTTTCCCTGGTTTAGACGGTGCTAAAGGAGAACAAGGTGCTGGCGGCGAAAAGGGTATTGGCGGTCTTCCTGGAGCCCCTGGGCCTCAGGGCCCCATGGTAATCTAAAGAACAATTTAGGATGATCCCCTTAATGGTTGATTCAGAAAATTCTAAAGTAGGAATGGATTTAGGGACCTGCTGGACCAAGAGGAGAAAGAGGAAGGGAGGGCCCTCCAGGACCGCCTGGCTTACGTGGAATTGACGGAATAGCTGGTCCGCCTGGCTTGCCTGTAAGAAGAGACCTACATTTAATCGTATTGGTAATATTGCTGTACTGCGGCTGTACAATCATATACTTTACTGATGTAGGGAGCAATAGGTAAACCCGGACCTCCCGGTTTTCCTGGCAGTCCCGGAGGTAAGGGAGATCAAGGAGGAATCGGACCTAAGGGATCGCAAGGTCTCCAAGGACCCAGAGGTAATATATTAATTCGCTGATTTAATTGACGTATTAATTTTTCACATGGGGTTTATCTTAAAAATTATATAAAACAAACCCTTTGTTTACTTTTTTCACACTGTCCATGTGTCAATCTGTTAGTCATTCAAGTGAATTTTATGAACGCTATTTCCTTAATTTGTTCCAGATTTTATAATTTACTTTACTTTCAGTTATGTACAATTATAATTATCTTGTTAGGGGAGGGAGGTAGACCTGGTTCTCCTGGAGAAGGAGGACCGCCTGGACCTCCTGGAAAAGATGGTCAGCCTGGAGAGAAGGGTTCCCCCGGATCTGTTGGAGCACCCGGCGGTCAAGGATTCCCTGGAGCCCGAGGTCCACCTGGTTTAAGTGGAAGCCCTGGTCCAGGAGGAGCAAAAGGCAACCCTGTATATACACATAACATTTTCTAAAATTTAAACACGTATGGTTTTAGAAATCTGTACGTAAATAATGTTGTATTGACAATGACTTAGGGAAATCCTGGTGAAAGTGGACCAAAAGGAGAAAACGGACCGAAAGGAGAAGGTGGAGCTCCTGGTGCGAGAGGTCTGCCTGGAGCAGCAGGTGCACCAGGAAAACGTGGAAAGCCTGGTCCTAGAGGCCCTGTCGGGTCTGCTGGTCCTCCTGGTGAACGTGGCCCTGCTGGTGGAAGAGGTTTGCAATGACATCAAATTCTCTTTTATTGACATCCGTCGGTTTATAATCAGTCATACACAGGAAAATAACAACTGAAACCAATCAACAACAATTTATCTTCAAATGTATTATTATTTTGTTAAAAAGGATTGCCTGGACAAGACGGAGCACCGGGTCCTAAAGGTCAAGGAGGAGATCGTGGACCTCCCGGTCCTGCTGGTGGAAAGGGTGCTGGAGGAGAAGCTGGTCGACCTGGACCTCCTGGACTTCAAGTGAATAAATACTCCATGCAGTGGTGTAACTATGCTTAATATCAAATACCATGAATGCATCCTTTTAATTGTAGGGTTTGAGAGGACCTGCTGGACGTCCAGGATTGCCAGGAAAAGCTGGTTCCCCCGGAGAAAGAGGTTTGCCTGGCGCGGATGGAAAACCCGGAGATCAAGGCATGCAAGGACCAAATGGTTTGCCCGGTCCCATTGGGCCCCCTGGAGACAAGGGACTCGCGGTATGTTTTCCTCGTCGTTAGTACCTTCTTTAAGGCAACTGTTTCAATAACCACTTTGTGATTCAGGGAGAGTCAGGAAAGGATGGAGAACCTGGAGGAACTGGACCTGCTGGTCCTAGAGGAGACCCTGGTAAGGATGGAGGCATGGGAATGCAAGGACCACCTGGATTGCCAGGTCCCGATGGAGCGAGAGGTCCTCCTGGACCAAGTGGGCCACGAGGTTTCCAGGTAAATTTCAACTAATTTTAATTAACTTTATTTGACTTAATTTTGCTCATTTTTATGCTTTTACATAATATTTCTTTAGGGTCTTCCCGGAGCTCCTGGTGCTGGTGGTACTCCAGGTAAAGACGGAGAAGCTGGTTTGCAAGGACCTGTTGGTCCACCTGGTAGCACTGGAGGAAGAGGCGAAAGAGGCTTCCCAGGAGAAAGAGGACCTGGAGGACCACCGGGTCCTCCTGGAAACAGAGGCGAACCTGGAATGATGGGACAAGATGGACCGACAGTAATAACTTAATCTATTTATATTTCATATCTACGCACACAATTTTTCGAGGGAGAAGTCCATCAATTATTTTAACGATTTAATGACATGACTTGTCAGATTTAAAGAAAAAACAATGACTTTTGGATTGTAGAGGAAAAATTATATAGTCTAGAAAATACTTATTATGAAATACATATTTTTTCAAGTAATGGATTTAAAGAAGATAGTAGAGTGTAGTGATAATCTCTTTGACAAACTATGCACAAATATTATCTATGTATTCCCCTTTTTCTATTTAGTTTCTTTCTATTTAGCTTTTTCTTCAAATTTTGTTGCTCACGGAATTTTTTGGATACTGTAGTCAGTAAAAATAATATCATTTAACTGAATTATTTCTCATTAGATTCGTTATTATCAAAAATAGGTACAATTATATTATATTACCTCCAATACTTTAGGATATATTATAATGTGATTTAGATAGTCAGTGTAATACGATGTAACCATTTTGCAGGGACCACAAGGACCAAAGGGAGACAAAGGACACGCTGGACCACCTGGTCTTTTGGTAAGGGATTAAAAATTTTGATGCAATTAAATTTTGAAGTGTCACCAATTTAAACTTTTTGCATTTTAATAAAGGGTCTTCCTGGAGGAAGAGGTCTACCTGGATTGCCTGGAGAAAAGGGTGAAAGAGGATTGACCGGAGCCGGAGGTCCAGTCGGACCACCAGGAAGAGCTGGTGAACAAGGTCCACCTGGTCCATTGGGTCCAGTAGGACCACCAGGAGAACCCGCTGACAGAGGAGACCCTGGTCCACCAGGACCAACTGGTACGAAGACAAACAGTTAATGTCCTATTAAACGAATTGCCAATATTTATATAGTGAAATAATAGGTGAGCCCGGAGGTTCTGGTGCACCTGGAGAACGAGGTATGGCGGGACCACCCGGTCTGCAAGGTTTCCCTGGACCACAAGGAGCTGGAGGAAGTCAGGGTACTAAGGGAGAACGAGGTTTACCAGGTCCAAAGGGAGAACAGGGCGGCGCTGGAAATATTGGAAAGCCCGGCGAACAAGGTGAGTTCATGAAGTTACAAATTGGAAATAATGCATTCCAGTTTCCGCTAATGAATAAAATGTATTTGAACAATTAGGTTTGCCTGGGTTGCCTGGACTTCATGGAGCAAAGGGAGCAAGAGGAGAACCTGGTGCTAGAGGAGAAGGAGGTCCACAGGGTCCTCCTGGAAGAGCTGGAAATCCAGGGCCACCGGTAATATTTCTGAATCTCGAAGCTCCCGTTTTGCTTAGGCCAAATGAAACCGAAATTTAGCCTAAATGTCATTTCTTCTGATTACTTCTTTGTCCCCATGCAATTTATTGAAAACACGTTCTAATATTTGAAATGTGTGTTTAGGGAATGAGCGGAGCTGTTGGTCCAACTGGTCAAATGGGTATGCCTGGAATTAAAGGAAGTGGTGGTGACACTGGTAGAACTGGTTCCCCAGGTCCTCCTGGTCCACCAGGAGCTCCTGGACAAGAAGGTCCGAAGGGAGAAGGCGGATCTGAGGGACCAAGCGGTGCCGTTGGAAAGCCGGGTAAAACTTTCTAACGTTCTAACATTTTGCTTTTGTGCGCATCTTATTCTTATGGGTTTACAAAACGTTTCTGCAGGAGCACAAGGACCACCTGGAGATAGAGGATTACCTGGCTTACCTGGTCCTACTGGACCAACAGGAGGAAGAGGACCTCGCGGAGCTCAAGTAAATAATTTACACAATAAAATTTTGTACAGTTACCTTATTAACCAAAAATTTTGTAAAACAGGGTGAGCCAGGTCCTCAAGGAAAGCCTGGTGGTGAAGGTTTGAGAGGAGAACCGGGAATGATGGGTCAAGCTGGACCTCCAGGAGCTACTGGTGAACCTGGAGCTGAGGGAGGACAAGGAAAGGTAGGACCACCTGGATTGGGCGGACGACCTGGTGACAAGGGTAAGAAATATATATCTACACAGTCATACTACATTATCTCAGATGTCTTTGTCAATAATAACAATTCTTGTGTCTGAAGGTCCACCTGGTCCACCTGGAATGATGGGAATGCCTGGAGGACAAGGATTGCCGGTATGCAATAACACCTTTCTCTTAGCTCTTACAAATTATTACATGAAGCGTATTTATTTGTAGGGTCCACCTGGAAATAGTGGACCACCTGGACCTACTGGAGAAAGAGGAGCTCGAGGAGAAAACGGTCCTCAGGGAGTAGAAGGACAACCGGTAAAAATATATATTCCTTTTGTATGCAGCTACTCTTGAACTGTTAGTTTTAAAATGTACTTTTCTGCTTAAAGGGTCAACGTGGAAAACCAGGACCGCCTGGCCCACAAGGAGAAAAGGGTGAAAAGGGCGGCGGCGGCGCTAAGGGTGCTAAGGGTCATCGTGGTTTAATTGGATTACAAGGCTTACCTGGTCCTCAGGTATAATGCACTGGAACTACTAGTCAGAACCATTAAAAGTCTCTAATACACCTTTACATTTTTAGGGAACTGCTGGAGACAGAGGAATGGTTGGTCCACCTGGTGAACCTGGAAAGCCTGGAGAATCTGGGCCAAAGGGACCATCTGGACGAGATGGGTCTATTGGTCCAGCTGGTCCAATTGGTCCTCCTGGTCAACGGGGACCTCCTGGAGATTCTGGTAAAATGGGTCTTATGGGTCCAGCTGGACCACCAGGACCTCCTGGTCCGCCTGGAGAATCTCTTGGTTACGATGCTGCGGCTCTTGCTGCCCTTCTTGGACAAGGACAGTCTAAGGTGAGCAAATGCGTTTTTGGCACCATGTAAAACAAAGACAATGACACATAAATGTGTTACAATAGGGACCGGATCCATTGGCTGCTGATGAACCGTTGAGAATCTTAGGAAAGGAAATTAACGAGGAAGAGCGTCGTAAATTGGTCTTTACAGCTTATGAACAACTTAAGACAACATTCGAAAACTTCCAAAAACCGACTGGAGATAAGAAGTACCCTGCAAAGACTTGCCGTGACTTGTCCGCCGCTCATCCAGAGCTGGTTTCAGGTTGGTAGGATTCTAATTTTCATCGCCGCATGTTAAGAATGGCATTACTATATTGCTACAATAAAATTAGGTGACTACTGGGTCGATCCGAATGGCGGAGATGGCCGTGACGCAATTTTGGTTCACTGTGACATGAAATCTAAGGCTACGTGTGTTCACCCCAAACCTGACAAAACACCGGAAATGAGCCCAAGTCTTAAAGCTGCCGGTGAATATTGGTTCTCTGATCTGGACGGCGGATTCCAGGTATTCTTTCCTGTATTTAGATATTATTAATGACGACTATTGTGTGAATTATTTTAAAGTAAATTTTGTTTGTTAGTTTACATACAAAACCGATGGAAATCAAATGGCATTCTTGCAACTATTGTCAGCTAACGCAGAGCAAAATATTACCTACCACTGCTTTAATTCAGCTGCCCATTATGATTCACAAAAGCGAAGTTACCGAAGTGCTGTGAAGCTTATGGGATGGAATGACCTGGAATTGACTGCCAGGGGAACAAGACGTACCCGCTACAACGTTATTGAGGACGAATGCCGAGTAAATCCCATTTAGAACAACTACTAGTAACACTAGTCAATATGTGAACGTATTGAATTTATTTGTGTTTGTATTTTCAGTGGAAGAAACCAGAGTGGGCGAAGACATTGATATCATACTCGACAGACAAAGCAGCTAGGCTCCCCGTAGTGGACATTTCGCTGAAAGACATTGGAGAGAGGAATCAAATGTTTAAAGTGGAAATAGGCTCGGTTTGCTTTACTTGATTGAGGATTTGACTCGGACCGCTTTTATTCACACGAACCATGATAAACTACGATATGCCTTAATATTATCTTTATTAATTACTATTGTTATTGTACATAATGATTGTTGATATCGCCAAATTCATCTCTCTGTTCATTTGTACTTTTTATATTGACACATATTTGTAGTCTGTATGATTGAAGCGATGAATGAGATATGCGTACTAAATACTCTACAGTAAGCATCCTTTTGTACATGCAGAAATGCTACAGACGTAGGTTTAGTTATTTTAATAATAGTGCTAGGATTATTGCGGTGCCTAGACATAATGGATTTTATAGTACGGAGGTGTATGTAATGATAATGTATACGGTAAAGAAATGTTGCAGGGTCACTAATGTGATAGTGAGCAATCTCTTATTGTTTCTCCTGTCATGTCATCAAATTGTTTAGGGTCGCTCCACTCTGTACATTATATTTATGTACTGTCAGTCCGACAAGGAGAATTATGAGCCAGAGATACAGAGCCGCGCTGACTGACGACAAAATTGATTGCATGCTAAACCATCATGTACAAAAAAGGAGGAAGCATCACTGCCGATTCAGCTCACGTCACATCACTTCAATCTCTAGCTGTTGTTTCTTCTTGTTTGCCAAGTTTTCCGTCTGGTCATCCAAATTCCACAGCGGTGATACTACGTACGACAACCAGCAGACGGGAAGAATACTTTCACTGCCAAACTCCAGATCTGATCCTGATTTGGATTTGTTTATAACTCAAAATAGATGTTATGTTATGCCGATGATTTTATATTATGCTCTCTTTGAATATAAATTCTTACGTATGAAAAATAAACTTTTTATCGGAAGCTCAAACTTTCCTTGCTGTTTCAGTTGTTCACTAAACCTTTCCTTCACTTCCAAACTTCAAATACAAAGTACATACTTCAGAACTCTTTCAGAATTGCAAAAACTTGATTTATCGTCTACATACATATCCATTTATACGCAACTCTGATCAAACTGCCAAGCATTAGCATACATTTACTCTTTCTCGCATACGACTACCTAAATATATGATAATTTCATAGAGGTATGTTTATCTACGGATACTATCAAATCTTCCAACCAACTCTGCCACTATGTATCTGACGCACTAAAACTTTTCTCACATGTGTCAAATAAATACCACCACATACCGAAACATAAGATACGAATGTGTGCTGTGACAGTTGAGTGACACATTGACAGAACGTTAAATTTTACGTTTCTTCGCCTTTTGTGAGCCGAGGATTGTCCAACAAGTTTGACTTTTTTATCCAGGTCGTCTATAATACTCGTATTGTACTCATCAATCAATCCAGCCTCTTAAAGATATCTATCTCTTATACTACCTACATATACGGTAAAACACATCTTACATTTCCAGAGCTCCATTCTTTATCTCCAGGGAAGTGTTCTTCACAAATTCATAAAATACTCACAATATATTATGCAATTTAATTATTTCTAGTACATAACCACTTTTATTATTACCATTTCATTACTTTATGTTATGCTCCCGATATGTTAAATCAATGCGACAGCTAACAATATTAATGAAAGTACGCTCTCCAAATGTAAACCAAATAGATATTACATTAATATTTGACAATAAATTATGTAAGTGGTATTGAATCCTCTCTAATGGTAAAAGTGTATTACCTTTATGTTGTGAAACACTGTGCATTGAAATAACGTTTATGCAAAAGAAGGAATATTGGTTAACCAAATGTACAGATCGAGCTTTACTATAATTAATCATATTGGCCACAATGAAAACATTTAAGAATTTACAATTTAAAATTCAATAAATCGAGTAAAGAAAGAATTAAATACAATTATTATACAAACATGTTAACTTTGACACGAGACACAATGGTGGTGACCTCTTTATTTTACACTAGCGTGCTGAGTAATGAGAATGATTATTGCGGAATTGTGTAACCTATATTAAGAGTTCTATTGCAAATTGCAATGTATATCTGGAGTTACACTTCTATGATCTAGTATTTATGCATAATTATCCATTTATTTCCCTACAAATATCTGATCACTACTACTTTGTTTAATACAATTACTTTTGTACCTTAGCTACGAATATTTTACATACGATAAACTATACAATTCTACAGCTACTCTATACATAGTAAGCTAAGTATGTATCATATTTTTACATGTTTACGAAAATGATCTGACTCGATTAGAAAACGACAACCTGCACGGGATCCATCTAAAATGCTACATTTGGGCTACACGTCCAATAAGTTAACTATTAACTAACTAGTGAATACACTAATATTACGAATTATTACAAATAACAATTAATAACCCTATTACCTAGTACACTATCATTCGAAACTGTATTCTAGCAAGTAATTCGAAACTTACGGGAGACACTTAAAGAGAAAAGAGATGGCCATGCAAGAATATTATAGAAACGAGCATAACAGAAACTCCAACCCACAGAAGCACGATTACATTACAATTAGGCAATATAGAAATAATGGAGGGTAGTATTGAAAATTGAAGTAACTAGGAAGAGGAGGAGGATTATAGTTTCTGCTGCGGTAATGATTTGAATTTGAAAGGAAAGTGGATCTTAAATTAAAGAGTGTCTTGTCTACCTAGTTTTATCTTAAAGTTGAATTCGATCTGACTAACTTAAGTAAGTGTAAGTATTCATCAGCCGTAGAGTACAATGCATACATATAGACTAGTGGACACGAAAACTGTATATTATAATAGTAGAGATAGGGTTTTTGTAGTAATAATGTAACCGAAGCATACATACATAGTAGTAAACATTAGTGTTATTTAGCGTACACTTACATGAAGTCTAGGTAGTAGGGAGGTATGTAGTAATAATGCAATTATTCAGAGTTACGCAGTTTACACTGTCAGCTACGCACCAGCACTGACACATTATGTAAATGAGATTTGAGAAGAACTACCTTTAGGAGGTACCTATAGTAATTGAGATAGGTAGGTGCCCATAGGCCTATACGGTAGCTATACAGATACTTATTGTTACCTCGAACGTGTGTTAAGATACGTGCTAAGTCTTAGACTACTTAACCCACGTCAGTAGTTCCTTCTATTACTAGACTTGAACAGCAGACTACACGATGTGCATAACACGATGAAAATAAAAAAGAAAAGGCCAGACCAGACCTCTAAGTAATAATGTGCAGTTGGTACTTAAGTAAAATAGCCCACTATTAATATGTAGTTACTGCTTACATTACATTAACGACTGGGCCTACTCTATAGATCGTTATTACACGCAGTAACAAGATTTAAGGTAGTCAGCCATTAGGAGATAGCCTCCCTGTCCTGTCTTGTCCTACCTTTGCTAGTTAAATAACCCTATAGTTTGCGGCTCGCTAATGGGAGGAGTGGAAAGATCAAACCGAATTATATTCAACTATTTCAACTCGATTGACTTGACTGCTCGGAATCGAAGATGAGGCGAAAAGGAAGTGAGAGAGCGTGTTAAATGAATAAAAGTAAGAAGGCGAGCGGTAAGCGAGATTGAAAGGAGACAGGAAGGAACGAGGATGATTAGGACGAGGCCTCCTTGCATTAGAACCTAAGTAGCCAAAAGGGGAGTTGCAACCATTCTGAAACTCTCCTTGTTAGCGAGAAGAGCCGGCGGCGTGGCACGGAGCGAGTCCCAGGACATAAAGATTATTCAGTCCTGACTGAGTCTTGAGAGGATGGGGAGTGCAGGACGCCACTTACAGGACGAGCAATAATTGTCACCGGAAAGTGGAAAGAGAGTGAATGATGAGGACGAATGGGTGGTCTGGTCTGGCCTCACTTCCTCCGCTGCCGTCGGTCCTCAGCTCCGTAGCCGTCAGCTCGTGTCTCCCAGCAAGGCCTCCGGGGTCTTCTGAGGTGCTAGGGAGATGCAGTGCTGCGGCAGGGAAGGAAGACGGGAGGAGGAACTGAGGCGAACTTAGGAAGGAGCTAATTGACTAAAGAGGTAAATCCTGACTTCCGAAGAGGATGCGGTTGGCAATCGGACCACCGTGTCATTTGCACGTATGAATGTCGGTTCGGGTAATGCATGGCTTGCACTTGACATAGCAGCACCAGATGAATTTACATTGGCAACGTTCCACCTTCTTCACAACCTGCAAACAACACAAGAAAGTATAGAAGTCACTCACTATTATCCTCCTTCATCAACAGAATCAATCCTGACACGCACTTTACATTAAAATCACCAAAAACTCTGCTAAGGAGACATTAAATCCTCCTTATTAAGAACATTCAACATCCCCAAGTGCTACACACTTACTATCTCATATTTACATGTATAAATGCATGTAATTTGCTGCATGAATAATATCTTTCTACCAACAAGCCAATTCTTAGACTTCTTATAAGTTCCACTCATATTTTATTTCTATTTCTACGTAGATGCACTTGAGCACTTCTAATAGCATTATTACCAGTCTTACCGACAATAATGTTGTTAGGCATGTAAACCCGTAAAAATATTTTTATCCTGCTACATTTCAAATTTTCAAGCTATTAAATTCTATGCACCTACACACATTACATTGCTAAACTGCAAGAGTACATTTCTATTCATCTTTCTCTGAACATTTATAAGTTTGTCTTAAACATAGTACTTAGTAAGGTTCACATCCTCGTAGAAAACAGTTAAAACGTCAGAAATACTATGCAAAATCTGATAAATTGCTGTACACATGAAGTCATTACCAACATTCTAATTTCACAATGTAGGCTAGTGAAACACACACTACTACATAATGTATTTAGCAACTAAATCGATTTCCTTCCTTGGCGTGGTGCTCGGGCTCTCAACTACTCCCACCTCCCACCCACTATTTATTATTGATGTAAGTGTGTCCCTAATTAACCTTAATAATATACAGACTAGGTATTAGTGACTAATTAGTCAGGAGCCCTATATGCTCATGTGAGTGAGTAGAAGAGCCACATGAGAAATAGTGAAATGTGCACAGGGTATTTATTAACACCTCACACACGTGCCAATAATAGAGCGACTGAGAGCTACCTACTACATGAGCCAGGCAGCTAACTAATGTGAGAAATTCTAAAAAGGCGAGGTATTTAGCCGGTGTAGTTAAGGAGGGAGTCGTATTGATGGTGGCATGGCAGCTTTGTGATTGGAGACAGAATGGGAAAAGTTGGAAAGCCGTGAGACAAGAGCAGCAGTGACTGAAATGTCATTCACAATCTACGGAGTTGTTGTGAGATTGAGATTCATAGGGCGACTTACGCACGACTTCATCTCTTCCTTCCTCCCTGCCTTATTTCACACACACAACACTTTCCTCACAGAGCAGCCCTTCATTTAGTCACATGGATAATACTATTATCTCTATGTTCACGTTCCTCCACCATCCACCATTTCCTCGCCTCTCAACATATTTAGTACTACTTGAAGCATTCCGGAAAGCATGCATCAAACTATGACTACCCAACCGGAACAGACTCACTCATCTCACGCTACTCTCTCCCGCCGTCCGTCCGTAAGGCCTTTCTCCACCAACACGTTAGTCTCAGTTGACTCTTCTCGTCCACGCTAAACTACCCACTCTAATATTACCTCCTTACAACATTTTCCCAACTGTGCATAAAATTTTCGGATATGGCAATTTATCAGGCTCCTAATTTCTTTGGCATACAAATTTGTATCTATTATACACGGAGGTACACAAAACTTGGGTTCCAACCGGTAGTCAAATACTGTTGCATAATCTAAAATAAAGTAATTTGGTTACAAATAAAGAAATTGTCTTTTATGCTACATATTAATCACGGATTAAGTGCCATATTCACCTAGTTTTATTATTTCTGTAGAGCAGAATGAAACATTTTGCTGGTTTACCTAGCAAAAAATTAACATTAATTCTAAAAATAAAATTTTGTAGAAAATTTTTGAACGACGCCTTTTATGGTATATTTCTTGTGTGGAAAAAGTGCTCTGTATTTAAATGTAGGTTGTATGCATAAATAGGTACATGTGATTAGTAGAAATACTTAGGTAGTATACATTTATATATATTTTCCTTATGTGAAGTAGGTGTAAGTAATAGGCTGAAGTAATGTATGGCAATGCTCATTGTCAGTCTGTTCAAAATCATGCATACTTGTCATTGTCACTTAACTGCTCTACACTGTGTGAGCACAGAAAATTGGTACGATAAAGGTTTGTTGGTTGACTAGTTAAATAGAGATAGGAAATACAAGAGGAGCAGTAAATTCAGCAGTGAACCGTATAGCGAAAACAAGATTCAGTCATGTAGCTCCTATTTCCTACTATATTAAGTCGTATGTCTTCATGATGACGACATGAGTATTTCTAACGTTCCCATTCTCAACAACTATCCCGTTCAATAATACATTAAAGAGACAGATGCCAGCAGATATCCATGCAATCTATCACGTGCGTATACTGTATACATATTCAACGGGTATAACACTGGCAATTGCATCTACTTAATGTCCTCGTTTTTCTCATCATACAAAACGTGCAACTGTTTAGAATTATAACGGACAGTTGGCAATCGTCATCGTAGGCACCACAATATTATTGTCTATATTATTAAGTATGATCTAATCAACATAGCCACAATGCCGGCAATTATCATTATACTGATTGGTTGATGAGCATGATAAATTAGTGAAACCCCCGACCCCTTTAAGTAGTATTTATTGCATAGTGGTAAATTGTAAATAACTGTCTGCTAAATGTGGCAAAATATTTATATACACCACTGTTGGCTATAATATATTATACAAAAACCATCTAATGCTGAATTACAATCAAGCAGAACTGCAGACAAAAGGGGAACCATAACTAACGATGAGCATAATCCAGAGAAGCTGTACTTGTACTTGACTAGCAAATCACCTTAATTAGTTAATGTGGTATTTATGAGAACAT
Source organism: Yoshiicerus persimilis (assembly GCA_020352615.2). NCBI lineage: Eukaryota > Metazoa > Arthropoda > Collembola > Entomobryomorpha > Tomoceridae > Yoshiicerus > Yoshiicerus persimilis. The sequence goes on from CM060170.1 coordinate 18,147,662, forward strand.
GTTTGCTCATACTGGATATTTAAGAGCATTAGTTCTGCATTGTGGAAGGAAAGAACATACCTTTGTATTAAAGCCTCTGCCACAGCAAAGAATACTGCAGCGATCTGGTCCATCTGATGTTTTGTTGCAAACTCGACCAGAAGTTCCCAGAATTCCTTTTTCTGGGTCATGCTCACAGTAATCTGGAGATTTCCGCAGATGTACCAGCTCCCCTTTGCTCACAGAAAAGCGCCGTCCGCTCTTTCGGCGTAATCTTTTCCTCGATTTCAGAGCAACCTATTACATACAATGGCAAGAATATCAGTTTCCCAAATAAATCTTCACTCTTTAAACTTATTAGTCCATATAGAAAGTTATAATGCTATGAAAGGAAAGAAAAGATGACTTTGACAGTCATCATAATAATTACTCTGTAGAATGTTTGAGATAATTCTTAATAAGATATTGAAAATGAAAGCATTTTTCTAAGATTCCAATAATTTAATCTTACGGATGTACTACGGATATTTTACTTTACTGTGTCGAGTGTGATTAGAAATTAATTGGAAAGCATTTAGATTTTGTCAGGGACGGGAAATGCGTGTGGATCTCGTATGTAAGGCACGAATGCGTTAAGTGTTTGTTTGTAATGCAGAAGAAGTGTATTTAGAAGAGTGGAACATGGTAAACTTACTTGAACCGATTTTTGGTATTTCTTTTTTAGGTAGTCTCCCACTTGACTGAAAGTGGGCACGTTTTTCCAACATGTTTTCAGCTCACATGAGCCGGAGACGCCGTGACAGCGACACTGCATTCTCATCAAGTGGGAAATGGCCTGCACAGAAAATTCCTTATAAGTTGGTTGCACAACAAGAAGAAACAACAGCGAGGAACCTTTAGCACCTAACTAATGTAATCCTCAACTACTTTTTGTCAATTTATCAAGGCAAGCAGGACACGACAGCAAGAAAGACTGGACACGACATACACATTCTAAGGCAGCCAAATCTATTGCCTCCATTACTTACTTAGTACGTCTTTCATGTTTTCAATTTTGACTTACTTGACGACCGGCTTCATTATTATGTAAATTCATGAGGCTGCGAACACTCTTCGACTCCCACGGCTTCGCTTTCTCAGGAGCGTCCACAAACTTTCGCGAGAACTGCACTCCAAATTTCAGGTTGTCACTGTCACGTGCACAAAGATTATTATTTATCTCGCTTCGTTAACAACCAACATTTCATTTCAATCCAACAGTTTCAACAGTTAACCATTGTTCACTTATCACAGCAATAAAGCAGAGAGACGTAAACGATACAAATGCATCTTCCTGGTGCTGCTGCACAATAAGGAAGTGAATCTGTAGGTAGTAAAATAATAGGATTGTCTGGTGATCTTACCTACATCCACCCCATTTCCAGCCTTCCGGGGTGGCTCGGCCTTGTTTGCTTAGATCACAAGAACACTCGTTAAGAGTTCCAGCACTGCAGGCCTGTGTGATGGAATGAACCACACCAGCACTTGTCACGGCGTAAATAAATGCGGTCTCTTTGCTCCCTATAAGTCAAAACAATGTTTTTTAAATCAGTCACAAACCTACTTTTCTGTCAACCACTCACAAACATCCTCAACATCTGATAGCCACTCTACAACAAAACTCTCCTCTATCACTCCATTCCATTTTACACCTTTCCAAATCACTTATTTAGTCGCTTGCTACCTGGTTCCAGAATTTACTTCAAAAACAATTTTCAAAACCTCAGTAGTAATACAAGGGTATTAAAAATACCTGATGGAAAATAAGGGTTACTACTGCTATTAATTGAAATAATGATTAATAACATTTTGAAGAGGTCGCTGATGCGGTTTTTCGATAAAGTCGTAGGGACGTCTAGTAATACAAAAGTAAAAAATTAGTAATTTAATTACACATTATTTCTGCTGATACTGTCTAAGCATGCAACATGATTCCCTCTGTAATTCTTCGCCAACATATTATAATTTGGTCAGCGTCGTAAAATAATTTGTTGGTTCTTGGCAGATGAATAATGGTAACTAGTAAACAATTAAGATACTTTTTAGTATTCATACATGCATCTGTATGCCAATTAAATACTATTACTGATAGTAATTTGTAATTACCTGTACTAACACAAAAAAGATGAAACATTGTGACAAGCATAAACAACATCTCTTCTTTGGTTATATGACCTTAAGACTCTGATTTCTTTTTATTATTTTACACCTACATAAAAACACATGAGGATAATTCTGGTTAATTAGTAGTACCTGCTACCTACCCAGGCAATAGTGAGTAATATTTCTTATGTATACTTTGAAACCCTAACCTAATAATTTTACTTGCCATTTTAAGTCATTTGCAACCACGTCCACACGATTAGACTCCTACACAAATTATGTTTTCATAAAATTTAATGATATTTCATGTGTTTTATTGTGTGGACCGTAATTAACAAATTATTAAACCATTTTTTCCACCTTCTTATTATTTATGTGGATACTTAAACAATAGGGTTTGCGATATTCCATGGGTTTTTCGGGAATTGCATAACTTTAACATTAATTATTTGTACCCAAATTTACATAAGAAAGCCACAGTACATTAGCAGTACTAACCATAAGTGAGTATACTGTTTGAATAGAACACAATGTATTCATGGATTGCAATAAATTAAGACACAAGATAGAACTTTTGTTTTAAAACCCAAAGCCTTTCTGATATTTTTGCACCCCGTGCAACTCGTTTATTTACGTCTATATATGTCCTGTTGATAGGTACAACATGTTGTCATACATCTTAGCATAAAGTGTTAACCAAACACCATTTATTATACCTGTATACCTGGTATGAAACAGGAATAATTACAATGTTACCAAATTGGTATCGGGGTCCTCTATAGCAATGCAATTCACATGAAAACATATTTCAATGTTATGAACAGAACAAACAATGCTAAAGCCATTTTTATCTGTTCTGCTTTGTTGTTTTGATCTTGTCTTGTTGCTCAACATGCGGCAAAAGTACTGGGTAACAAGTACACATCCAGAAATGGTGTCTAGGGGGCGCATCATTAAATATATGCAAATATAGTATGGAAAATTTTGCTATTTTAATGAAAAATTTGCACTATTTTTTAAATTTGGGGAGGAGCGGGTCCCCATGCCCCCTAAATACGTCCTTGATTGGTAAAATAACATTTTCTATACCGTTAAGGTTAACTAACCATATTGTTCTCCAACTACGAAAAGCCACGCACACATTTGCCCTTCTCTACTCACTTTGACTGTACAGTAAATCATTAAAGCCAGGTTTCATTATGAACCAAAATTTGTTTTAAAATTTATAGTAAATGTACAATACAAATAAATGTATATTAGTAAATTTTTCATCTCAAAATTTTACTGCTTTTATTGTTTGGGAAATAATATTTTGCATACACTGTTATGTGGAGTGATCAGGTTGCACTCGGGGAATTTATTATTTAAAATCCACAATTTTTTCTGCTGAAGGCATCACTCCATTACGCAATGATGATAATATTGCTAATAATTCCTTAGAACCTATGTGAAATCTTAGGGATACAATGAATGACCATAGCATGTTGTTAATATAAGGTTGATCAACAATAAACATTTACATTTGATCAGCAACCACGAAAGGCCATACAGAAAGATCGTGCTAAGTACACGTGTACTTTACATTAGTACATGAACTCATGTCACGTCTGTCAATTCATCCTACTTGGCAAACTCTTTTTGTTGTCATGTCGGCATGTCGGCTTCTTGTGATTAATATAATCTCTATTGCAATTATGTGTGCAATGTAATGAAGAAGAATTGAGTAGCTATTGAATTATGTCCATGTGAACAGTACACACTGCTCAGACTGAGGCTGCTACAAAGAAAGAAACTTTTACATCTCTCATAACATAACATATGTCCTTAAAGCCATTAACGCATATCACTATAACATCTCTGGTGCTCTTAGTTAACAATTGAGTGTCCTTATATATTTTCTTTGTTTACACTCAAATCAAAGATACATCGCAAATCGCAACCCAGTACAATAACGTCTTTCATTCTCTCCAACAAACGAAACCAATGAACTATTGTTCCTTTTACGTTTACATTTATTCCTCTTTCTATATTTGCTTTGAATACATAACATAAAGTGCAAAGACATCGTCATTTGTGAGTGTGGTGCAGCCTCTACTCTGTTACTACTTATAATATGATACTTAAGTATATACAAAGCCACCCGTGTACAACGACGTGGTGACAATAATGACAGGCAGGAAAAGTTGGTTAGACTTTAGAACACTGAAAGAAACTTACTGATATTATGATGATGATGAAGGAAAACGAGTCGTTTGTTAGAAAACGAGAGCCTTCAAGATGAATGAAAAATGAGATGAGGGAGAGAATGGAGCAGAAAGGACAGGGTGCGAGTTTGACAGTCATAGTTTCCTTTGAAGTGTTAGTGTACAATGTATGTCTCAGTGCCGACGACTATTTCGTAGAATTAATAACTTAACTAAAGTGAGTACAATAGGTAGAATTTTCGTTTCATCGTAAATAGTCTACTGTGTACATCATATAGCCGTTTTAAAATTAACACTGTTTTAAAAATGGAATTTCCCACTCTGCATTTGCAGAAACTGTTTAGTATGTCGGTTATATGTACATTGCATGGAAAATTAAAAATATATTATTTTTATAGCTATGTTACTCTGAAACTATTGGCTTTTTATTTAGATGTACATAATCTTAACTTATTTATAAGGACGTGTCACTGTGCATATGGAAAGAACAATATTCTTGTAGTGCTGATTTGAAAAGACACTTGAATAAAATTGAAATTGAAGGAGGTATATGTATAACTGATATTTACATTGAAAATTGTTTGTCACTTTACGCTGAGGTTGTAACTTTAAAGGTTAGATTAGCAATCCCACTGACTGCAAGTGGCTGAAGGAAGTTGGGAGGATGTAGCAGGTCAACATACTGTCTTACTTCATAAAACAGCAGTGGGTGCCTGAATATTTAAAAAACAATGGCTGTGGTACTTTATACTTAAATAGTAGTATTAAGTAGTTACATACAAAGAGGATGAAGACTGACAGACAAGACAAGAATAATTCAGATGATTTATTTTGTTAATTATACTTTTATTCAGTATAACTCATATTGAATGCAATGGAAACAATGCAGTGTATATTAAGCTTTGTACTTTAAAGGCACTTTTAATTAATTCTTATATAACAGTGGTTTTTTGTTGGGGTGGTGCAGTGAGTCATACCAGTTTATGATTTACTTTAAACGTTTTTTTGTTAAAGGACAGATTTCCAGAGAAAAGCAGAAACGGGGGAGAAATTTCAAATAAAATCCCTGAAGTCATTTTAATTGAAAATTGTGACTTGAGGATAATGAAAAAGAGGCGAAAGTAAAAATTCTTGCAAGACTGACAAAGAAAAGTAATTTCTATCGAAATAGGAAGTAGAAGAAAAGGAATTTAAACTTCATAAAATAAGCATTTTTAACCGACAAGTTGAAAGATAAGAGAAAAGGAGGCCAGTTTGAGTTTGGACAATGGGACAATGAAAGAGAAAATACAATTGTGTTTATTTCTTGAGATTTTTGCAGTAAAAATGCCTAGCGGACTTTTTGTGAGTACCTATATTCTGACTATTATGCGACATACAAGTTTACTATGCCTACTTGAAGAATAGTTCTTTTAACTATCGGGGACACGGTGGAAGAATCCGAGAAAGGATTTCTTTGCAAAATGGAGTTGCAATAAAAAATTATTCTCGAACAAAAGAAACGGGGTACAGGGCATTTTTACTGTTTATACATATTATGGGGAATAACAATAGGCCATGTAGGTACACTTATAGGTAGGTGTACATAAACTCAGGTACACTACACTTGAATGTTATGTCATGTCAGAGTCACATGTACAACAATATGGCATGATGCAAAGAAGTTTAGTTTGGTTGCTTGTGCAATATGTAGAATAAAATAGCGCTGTAAAGAAAAGTGGCATAAAGAGTGGATAGAAAAGAGAAAGTTGAGAGACAAGATATTTTGAAACATGAGTCGAGGGAAATGGGAATGGAATTGATGGCGATATGGGGATACTGCTAGTGAGGCGGCTAAAACGTTGGATTCTATTGCCACGCTTGAAATGTGTGAGGGGAAGGACAAGTTTGCAGCGACCTGGTCTCTGGTCTCCTCTTCTCTGGATATTCTCCATTTCCCATCACCCAATCCAAATTTCTACTTTCCCTAATCGCCTTAGAGGACGGATGTGTAACTCAAGAATAAAATAGTTTCCTCTCCTCCTTTCCCTTTTCCAGCAGCTTCTGTTGCGACGTGTCTTCTCTTACTGCAAATAGGTAAGTACCTAGTATTCCTTTTATAGGCTCAGACTGAATGTGAAATCACGACGAACCTAACCCAGGGTTCACTATTCCACCTAGTCCTATTACGCACAGAATACACATCTTCCTATTCCACAAGATTTTCCAGTTCGGATTTAAATAAGTACTCAGCTTACAATCAGCTTAATTATAATACGCTCCGTAATCATAATGACAATGTTTCTATATCAATGGGACTTTCTTTTACAAGTTTCTATTTACTACGGTGCTGCAGTTGGGAAGAGCACTGACTGATCTCCGATTCTTTTCCATTGTCATTTCAGGGTTGTTATACTTGCCATCTGTGTTGTACGTTGATCCAAAGGAGGCTTAGGAACAACACAATGGTAAACTAACATTTCTGCTTGTACATGTCATACTGCTGTTTATGGTGCATCACAGGACAATGATGAACGAGATTTTTGTTATGTCGTCGTTAACATTTTACCATAAGACATGATTTTGATTGGTCAACAATTCATTTTCTTTTTAAAACGGGTATTGATTAAGCCCTTTAATTAATTTGCGAAAAAATGGTTTATAATGCTACAATGGGTAGTAAGTCATAAAGATAGCTAGTGAAAAAATTAAAGGCATACAATGTCTTTGTACCGAAAAACATGAAAGGTTTGTCACAACACAACAACCTGAGTAAGCCAAGACAGTTAGGTACAAAATAGTGAGTACTATAAAAGTTGGCCTACAAACAACTAGTTTTCATACAGAATCTATGTAAATGATGCCCAGTTGTAAATCTCGCACAAAATAAAGTACCTATGCACCTGCACTCTTAGGTACTATAAGAATGTTAATTAGCATACTATTATCATAGCCATAGTAAAAATATCATTACTTTCTTTCCTAGCAGCTCGGCAAGAATAGAGAAAGAAACTAGTGTAATAAAACCACAACAATGGGTCCTTAAAAATGAGCATAACTTTAGATTTAAAAGAATTGGACAATCTGCTAGTTGGAGCGCATCGCTATAATACCTACTACCTTGTTACTCCACCGTTTACTACCAGTATCTAAATATTTATCTGGATTGCCTGTAGTTGGTGCAGAATGTAAAGTGTGTAGTGAGAATTCCTTCACAAAGACTTTTATAATTACTGCTATCGACTATTTTTACGATCGTGCTGACAAGATGGGGCGAAAAGGATGTTTGGAATCTGGTTTCGACTCTGCAGTAGCTGTCTCTTAAGTTGTTCTTCCATGAAAGCGGGATTCCTTTCCTTTCCCATTGCAACTCTTCAACAACAGTTTCAATTCAACGATTCAGCTTTAATATCACATCACATAACATCCGTGTTCGTGGTGTAGTGTGGTGGGCTTCACTGTGGTGTGCTGGAGTAATCAATTGGCTTTTCATCCTAATAGCTCCTTGAAGCACAGAACATGACAGTGCATTGTATTCCTATTAACTATATACGACTCCCTATAGCCACAGATACCTAAATACTTTGGCTATCGTCCGACAATGTAAAAACTTACGTAATAACCCTGTTATATTACTCATATGTACTCTGGCTACCTATTCTACCCGAAAACATCAAAGATAGTTGCTTATCGCCAGATACCCTCTCTGCTTTGACTACTTATTGCATTCGAAGTAAGTAATAACTATAAATGCCATTCTGACGGAGATTCCTTTCTCTTAGAAATCCAGAAAATTTCAAATCTACTTCTCCGTGTGTCTGGAGCAACATTATATTACATACACACAAGTTGACACACGCAGCTACACACTGTACACACTATGCGATTCCTCTCTACTCGGCCGTGCTTGATCTATCTGAACATTGAACAAGGAGAGAGCTACTGCTATTAGAAGCTCCTTCTCAATTGAACACATCAGCAGTGCTACTACATTTTTATGGGAACCTTCTCTGCCGCTTTTTATTTCACCCGAGTCCTTCTCCTCAGCTCTTTGTCTCAACTCTCAACAAAACCCGTATGTTGGCTTTTTCCTAAGACTAATATCATAGGTGGAGATTTCCTATAGGAACATAACAGACCTAGCGACGTCAGGCTGCAGCTGTAAGTAATAGCAGTATCAGCATGCTCTCCAGTAAAACAACTTCCTAAAAGCAACTACAGCATCTAATACTTAAGATAAGTAGCACAATCCATTTCACTTGGAAAAATTGAACACTTTTCCAAAGATACTTTTCCAATTGTATTGTGTACGCTTCATAAGTATTACTCCCAGAGTAAGCAGATCTCTTGTCAAGGCTCTTCGGCTTTCTCCCTGCTCTCAACACTAGTTCCTCTCCCAGCTAATCCTACGTAGGTGTATTTCTTCATGGATTTAAAAAGACTTGATCGGCTAAGGCAAAAATGCTTAGTGTTATATTCCCGTTATTGTGTTTTCAAATAAAAATTGTTCTCACCGGGTGAGCAAATTATTTTCTAGCACCTTTTAGGTCGATAACATTGCCATAAAACACCATTGTTTTAAAATTGAAAGAATACCAACAAATTTTGCTGAGGAGTACAGTTTTTTGATTTGGTATGTTGCATTTATTGGGCAGGGAGTAAGGAACGATTTATTTTGAAACACATTACATTCAGGATATTATATTTGTATAATTGGCAAACGAAGAAAATTTTGCCGATTGAGGACTATAACGCCTTACAATATTTTCTATAAAAATTTAATTATTGTTTACTATTATATTAGTAGATACTTTAGTTACTTACAATTGTGTATATGACTACATCACATTAATTTCCTACTTTTGTAGTAATGCATGACTTTTTTTGCTGTAGTAAATTAATGCTTAAAGTAAAAGGCTACTTATTGCAGAGTAAGGAACGATTTATTTTGAAGCGCATTACATTCAGGGTATTATATTTGTATAAATGGCAAATGAAGAAAATTTTGGCGATTGAGGACTATAACGCCTTATAATATTTTCTATACAAATTTAATTATTGTTTACTATTATATTAATAGATACTTTAGTTACAATTGTGTATATGCCTACATCACATTAATTTCCTGCTTTTGTAGTAATGCATGACTTTTTTTGCTGTAGTAAATTAATGCTTAAAGTAAAAGGCTATTTACTGCAGATATCAATGATAGCAGTAGTTTCGATTAAATTGGTATACATACACTGATACTCATATTACAAGAAAAATTGATCATTTAACGAACATTAGGAGTATGTTTGCCGATCTCAAGGAAATGCTTTAATGTTATTTACTATCGAATATCCATTTGAACAAAAGTAATATACGAGCAACCCTGGGATATTATTATGTGCAGTAGATAATAAATAAATTTAAAATCCTGTCATAAAATGCACACCGGCTACCGACCTATTATACCTAAATTGTCTAGACAAGTATATGGTAGTTAAAGGTGTCAAAGAATAGAAAGATAAGATTTGTAAATGCCTTCAATTGTAAATCTCCACTCTCTGATTTACAGCTGTAGATATGAATCGCCTTTTAGTTATAAGCACGTAAATCGAATGCAGAGAACCTGCTTGGAAACCGCATCGCCAACAATGTGTGAATGTGTCAGGGATATTTAAAATTTGTTGAGCTAATTATTCTCTTGACTTCTTTCGTTAGGGCAACATTAAGTAGTCAGTGATATCATTACATCAAAAAAGATCAATTCACTTTGCAACGCTTTTAAAAAGTTTGGTGTTAAGTGAACTATTATGTATTCCGTGTGGTCCGGCCACTTTTTAAAGGTCTTACGTAAGTGGACGGATGTATTTTATGCACTACATGAAAGTGTTGTTGTGTTCGCATCTAAACATGAAACAGTAAATCAAGAGAAATGAAATGAGTTTTGTCATTTACGAACAGAACTAGAACAAGAACACTGTTATCTTACTTGTTCGTTGATATTAGAGCATGGATAGCTTTTCGAGTAATTTCTAATGCTATTATTGCTATCTATCCATCTTATTGTTTAGCTTCGGAGTACTTTGCATACTTTACGTTTTACTGCTGCATCTTAGACCACTATATAAATTATGTATCATCAAATCCCCTCAAATCCCACTTAAGGAAATTCTTTTTATTTTACTGCCGAATGGACAAAGTGCAGTGCTAAATGTCGTCATGTAAAGTAACAGAATAAACAATGATTTTACATTTGTTCACTTGTCCAACTAAACCATAAAATCAAATTTGAATTCGAACATGACTTTTGCTTTGTTGTACAGAATACTGCAATCAGCATAAAATATGCATTCTTTGTGTGTAATGCAGGGACCTTGTCTTCCAAAGAAAAAATGCACATACATTAAATATATTGCCCATATTCTCAATCTTTGCTGCATTAAGATTTTACTGTGATTTACAAAACGTTTACTATATTAAGTTTACTCTACACTACAGTAAACAATAAAATCTTATTCATCTTGCATTATTATAATGCAGGCAGCAAATCATACTGTATGCGTAGTTTAATAGTAGTAGTTTGCAAGGGATTATAATTTATATAGAAAACCCACTTTATAGTTGTAGTAATGCCTTGGAAAACCTTTACCTATATAAAACCATTTAGTGTAACAGACATGGACAACTTTCTATATCCTCTTAAGTACATGACTCAAAAATTCACAACCGTGAATTATTTTTTAAGTCTGACTGAGGATGCGTTATCTTCTGTTATCGGATTAGCCATAAAAAACAACGAGCTCTTGTCAACTCTACTTTCTATAATCTCCAGTAAAAAATAAGAGCTGATTTATTGACTGAATTGTCAGCAGGAACCATAATACATAAGTATAAACAAAGAAAACGTTCACTTTCTTGGAAAACATTAAGTGCGGAGCAGCGCGGAAGACTATTCCTTTGTTTTTCGATAAATGTAGGTCCTAAACGTAATAGGAAACGCATAATCTTCTATTCCACATGTACTTATACGCTATATCACGTAATATTTAAGGATTTCGTATTACAGTGGATTGGAAGAGACGTATAAGAGAGACGACAGGGAATTTTCTGTCTAATCGTGAATACATTATAGAGAAAATGTAAGTAAACGGAAAAGACAAGTGTCTGTCTCGTCTACTGAATTTTCAGCCTCTGCGTTGGGTTATTCATTTTATCGTATCTGGTTGACAAATGCGAGTGGTACCGTTTCGTTTAGGCAGAGTGTGAGTGTTTTAGAGCAAGACTGGACACGGACACCTCATTCTTTACCATTCACTTGCTGATATGCATTTTCGCTTGTAGCAAGAATATTTATGTAGATTCAACCTACTCACTGAGAACCAGTTGGAAGGAACTGGGAGTGCATATATAGTTATTAGGTAGGTATGTTAGTAATGCCGATGCAAGCACACTAGTCAACGAAGCAGTAAATACTTGAATATAACCGAATTGCAGAGTATGACTATATATATATTTATCACAGTGCGTACATATCCACATTGACATTCACACGGGAGGGCTTGAAACTTGAGATAATGTGAATCCAAGTTGTAATACAATTGAAACTGAAACATTGGCAACGAAAAGCAAGCGAGTTGACAGAATTGACTCAAGTGAGAGTGACAGACGAGTTAGCTCAGCTATGTACAACATGTTGACCAGGAATCCATTACTTATTGGATCATTTATCCGGTGCCAGGGTATGCACGGAAGAAATATTGAGAAATGCCTCGCAGGAGCGTATAGAGTTGCCGGGAGTGCATAGGTGGGCACGGAAAACATGACCTGGTCATTGTATTACTGGTTCGTGTGGAATAATTTCAGGAATGGCTGGATTGTTGTATTGTAGTTGGTTTGGAAGGCTATTAGAGTGAGGTGGTTTGGTTGATAGTTGGGCGATTCGTCGCCGTGTCGGTTGATTCGGTTGTCAGGCTGGAAGTCTAAAGTAATGTATTTATCGGTAAGTAGATGCAAAGCATTGGCCGGGTATTTGTGGGAAGAGGCGACGCAGTTTTATGGATATGATATGAAGACTGGTGAATTGAAGTGCTTAGTTGTAGTGTGTGAGCTTAAGTAGGCTCTGGATCGCTTCCTCGCTTCCTTGCTCCAGTCTATCTGAAGTTATAAGAATAAGATGAATGGGATAGACGTAAGGAATGTAGCAGTGGTGGATCTACGAATGATGGAATAGTTCCCTTTTTGTTCAAGAAGAATTTCCTGGTGGAAGTTACAAAAAAGGAAAATAAAATATTCTGAAAGCCATTTCATCTGGCTGTAACTAATCGAATTCTTCCCAGCCGTGGCAAATCTCTCCAGCAGTTGGTTTGCTTTGCCATCCTTTGCGTATAGCATCGCTTCCCCTTCCTTTCCATTGCATCGCAACTCTAACTCCCAAATCCGTCTGTGTATCCACATAAGAGCCTCTGCCACTCAGACTATCTCCGAATCCGCTATAGCGCCCAGCCAAAGTACTTATGTACTGAATCACTCACATCAGTATCAACCGAGGCAACAAGGGAAGTCAAAGTCATGGATTTCAAATGCCTCGTCCCTATATCTCTCCATGTGAATCTAAACTCCCGACTTGAGCTCAATCAAACCGCCCGACCAGAAATTCACGTTTTTCTCCTCCGACTTTGTTTTTCATTCTATAATTTCCATCTCATCCCAGGCAACCGTTTGGCCAGCCGACAGCCCACTGTCCCATCCAATTCAACACAAAAATACTAAATCTTCGCTGCATATCATCATCCAACTCCGTCGAGCACATCAGACCCTGCTAATTGCATTCACTCCAACAAAACACCCAAATATAACAATATATCATCAATTCACACTCATACAACCCATTTACATACAATTATACCTATACTCCTCCTTTCCCAGGATCATTTCGTTACTCCTTACAAAAGAAACCAATTTTCATCCGAAACTTCAATATCTTATGTAAAACTTATATGCTTCCCATTCTCCTACTTATCTTTATTTATATTCTGTACAGATACAGATAGGACCATTCCCCGGTTTCCAAAACCCAATACCATAAATACTATCTGTGTTCACTCATTATATCTGTAACATCAGCATGGAAGATAAAATTTACATTATCCATTACATAATGGCATCTTCATACAGCACCGAGCTGAAATTCACATTTTATTAATATCTTCGCTTTATTTCCCTCATTAATATGGAGATTTTCTCAAAATTTATTCTTCACATTGACTAACTGTAAGGAGGCCTAATAGTTTCTCGGGATAATTGTTATGCATGAAATCGCGCACTGTTGTCTATACTTACCAGTTACATGAAAGACAATTTAGACGATACGAATAATCACGTACCATGCTACTGTTATGCATTATTTTATTAATATTACCCATTACTCCTAAAATTAAGTATCATGGTTGCAAGCAGTAGTAGAGTCCAGAAGCCCCTAACTGTGCCATCCTAGAATCTAATTCCGTAATCTAGTCTCCTAGTCTCACTTATAATTACAATTCCGCCAAGAGATGACAATAAATAAAATCATGTTCACTATTATACATTACACCAAGAAATTCAATTCTTAATGTTTCAAACAGATCTCTGCTCAGACCAAGACAAACTTGATTGCACCACTTCCATGTAGGTAGATACTCATTATAGTTTAATTGATTGTTCATTATGAGGTCTAGCAGCTACCAAACCGACTATTAATAGAACAGCACCATTCACCAATCTTTACGATAGGTACTTTAGTAAAAAGCATTAGATAATTCATACGCACATAAAGATATACACTTAAGAGTATAGGTGGAAATGCTGTTTACGGTTATAATAGATGTCTAATTGCAGATATGCGTTGTAGATAAGCGGAAAGGATTGTTCGTTAGACATGATTGTTTATGAAACACTTATTTGAGACACCATTGGTCCCTAATTAGTGTTTTTACGGAGAGGAAGAGAAATGGAGAGACAGAGAGGAACATCGTCATCGTTGCTAATGTTAAAACCAGTAATTAATGTTCAGCGAGGAGTAAAAGAGTGTTTCATCAACTCTAAAGAGCACTACAGTAATTTTTCAACGTAATTTTAATTATGACCACTAATAGCATTTACACGCCGAATGGTTGCATTAGCTGCATAATGTGTTTGTAAAGAGTTCGTCTGTGTTTACAGTAATTTATCCATATCACGAACAATGAGCACGGAAGGACTGTACTGGAGCTGGAATGGAACACACCCGACTGCCTGTGCAGTTAACACCAGAAGATTCGGTTTTCGCTTTAGACTTCCAGTCTTGCTCATTATTCTTGTAAGGAAAGCAAGGCAATGAACTGAATGAACGTAAACGTGTGAGTGAGCTATATTATGTTATTCCGTGAGTTAGTAGTTTTGTTGTGTTGTGGTTTCCAGGCTTATAGAATGTGTGAGTCTGTGAGTCTTGCTTCCCATTCTCGACTCCGCTTTGCGACTACAGGAAACAAATAATATTCTTACAGCAGCAAGCAATGGCAATGGCAACGCAAGTCTCACTCATTTTCCGTCCACATCTCCGTGAAAGTGAAAATACAAGTTTCATTCCCACAATCGTATACTTTATAACTTTAGTGTTAGTAGAATGAATTGCTGCCAACTATTAGAATTACCAACTTCCGTATACCTAGTCCTACCCGTTCCTACTCCTGTTAGCTATAGTATTCAATGTTGCAAAAGCCACCGTCAGCTCTCTTCTCTCCTGTCTGTCTTCTATGGATTTCCTCTACGGGCACGCTAATTTTGGCTTTGAATCTCTTTATACTTATCATACACGGAATACGACTGGGTTTCCTTTCAGAATGCACAATAGTACAAAGGAAAATAGAAAGAAATACATACCTTCTGCCACTAAACTACTAATACATACTAGAAATAATAAGTACGCATTGCCTTTTGAACAGAAGCTCTCTTGTGTTTGTGTTACACTCTTCATCTAAAAATGAAACACGCACAGAGTTAAACAATGAACTTATTGCTTCTGGCTACCCGGTAACGAGTACACAAGACTTTTCTCAAGTAGCGCTTCCCTTTTTCGCTTTTTCACCTCCTCTGATATAAACCCATTGTTACATAATACCAACTAAATAATATATACTAGGGCATTCCTAATAGAATTCTAGTTGACGTCCCTCAAGGAAGAAAAGAAATTAACCATCTACTCATGTTATGTACAAATACTTGCCATTTCTTCTATTTACCCGAAAAAATGTATAGCATTCTCACTATTGTCCTGCTTCTCCTATTCTAATGTTGGTTTCTACTAAAATCTTAAGTAGTTTCTACATTTATTAAAATACCTATACAGTAAAACTTTACGCACAAATATTTCTGGTCCAAAGAACTAAGCGTCTTGGTCCTAAAAAGTTATGAAAAAGTTTTTGTAAGGTTATATAGTTACGTTTTCGGTGCACCCTAATGCAGTTTGCAGTTGAATACTTTTGCCTTGCCTTACATAAGTAGTTTTATTCTTCTTTTTTCATTTCTACTCACAAAGGCCTGTGTAATTTATTATGCACAACGAATGAAATCCGTAGTTTGTTGTGTTGGATATATTTGCTAATTATTAAGAAACACGATATATTGTTATTACTATTTATTTGTCCATTCCAAATAGAAATAAAATGAATTTATTAGGCTGTGTGCTATATATAGAAGGTACGTAAGCGTGGTTGTACTAAATAGATTTGCATACTTATTGAAACCATAGAGTGCTTCAAGCAACTTACACAAGTCGACGTACATAATTAACTGGAAAATTCTTTGAAAGAACTGTTTTCCCGTTAGGGTAGACTTGCAGCGAAGAATATTAGAAAACAGGAAGAAACGCTATCAACTTTCATTACAAAATACTAGCTTCATTATGCTACCATTGCGGCTCACATTTCGTTCAATCTATTTCAGGCAAATACTACAACGCAGATGTACGAAGGCCTGTGTTTACTTTTTATCTACTCAGATTTGCATGGAGCTTACGCTTGGTATTAGGGAAGCTAATAATAACCTTACACGGCACAGGTAGTCTCCTGCTTTATTATCCCATGCCTCCTCACCATCACGAAACTTAATACTTAAAAGGTGCCTCTCTATTCTTCTAAGATTTAATTATAGTTTGTATGAACAGAATGAGTGGTTTTTGTTCACAAAGTAAATTCTCGGATATTTATAAACAAACGACTGACGATGAGTGAAGTTAACTAATTAAAGGCTTGTAGCCTAATTATGTAATAGAGCACAGAACCATAGCACAACTATCCCAATGAGGATACGAAGGGCAAATAAATACACAATGAGCGTTTCCACGCAAAATGACTTCAATTTATCCAGCAGCAAACACATAAAAGCTTTCTTTTCCATTGGGAATAATTTTACGAAACCTTTACCTACAGAAAAGCCAAAAACAAGGATTGTCCTTTGCCTCAAATAAATATTCACTTGAATTGAACTAGGTTTTGAATGTTTGATTGCTAATTTTGAAATGCGATGGTAAAAGGAAATGATTGTCCAATTACTGTTTTGTTTCACATAATTCTGAATGTTGACGGGATACGCGCTTTTATAGTAAAACTCAGTATTGAATGAAATTAGCAAGACT
The DNA here is from genome assembly GCA_020352615.2 of Yoshiicerus persimilis. Taxonomy (NCBI): domain Eukaryota; kingdom Metazoa; phylum Arthropoda; class Collembola; order Entomobryomorpha; family Tomoceridae; genus Yoshiicerus; species Yoshiicerus persimilis. The sequence continues at coordinate 18,164,606 of CM060170.1, forward strand.
TATTTTTAAGTTTCGGGAGCAGAATATAATAAAACCTGGTAGAAACTTTTCCCTCAATAATATTTAGCTGGGTGTGAATTGGTTACCATTATAAGCCTTCAAGATATGCTTTTAAAATATTTTAATAGAACGGATATTTTGTGAAGGATACATCTGAAAGTTCATTTTAGGAGTACGAAGTGAAAAGAGAGTGTAAATAAGAAGTGTATGGAAATAAAATGTTTTTGTGGTGCGGAATTACTACTTTTGGAGTGGCTTAAGTGATGTGGCAGTCAAAATGCAAACAGAATTCTGGGAAGTTAAAAAGATTAGATGGGACAGTAAAATTATCTGTATTTTCTTTGTTTCTGAAAAGGGATTCTGGAGGAGGGGAGTAGCAAGGAGAGTGTCATCGCCCTCCTCCTGTGTCACGAATCCTCACGAATTCGTTGTTTACGATTGAGTCTCACACCACATCATCACATCACACTCCTTACAGCATTGCATCTTCGCATTACAATACAATATATAAAAGCTTTCGTGTAACTATTAAAAAACAATGTAGTAGTAAACCTTGGATGACAACTAAAATTGAGAAACTGATAGTAAAAAGAAACAAACTATATGGCAACAAAGATACTCACTGGTTAGTGGTTAGGAATGTAATATAAAAGTAAATAAGAGTTGCTAAGTCAAAAATTAGATGTAAAAATTCTGAACGAGTCTAACTTATTGAAATTCTTGGTATCTGTACTGTTATAAGAGGTGAACTATATTTTATGGAAAGAAAGTGTCCAGGGCTTAGGCCATATAATCTGGCTCATTGTCAACTCCTCATTACAGTGGCATTAGTGTTAGTTAACGCCGAGAAGTCAAAGGCTGTTATTCGGATGGATTCATAACTTAACCACGAATACGAGGCCTTCGCCCCTGTGCTACCCAAGGTAACCCTCAGGCACCTCCAGTACCAGTGTACCCCGAGGTAGCTTATCTATTTTTCCACTCGTGCGCCACACAAACAACCTCGTTTCATGACCTATTCAGCAAATCCGAGAAACATTAATCAATGAAACATTGCTACCAAGGATGCCATTCCAGGGTTTTTAAGGAAAAGCCCTGAACTTTTTTATCAAAAATTCATGGGTTTTTGGGTTATTTGTTGGCGGGAATGAGAAGTGTATCGTCATTTTCACAAAAAATTACAGTTTATACTGCAAAATAAGAATATAATTGATAATGATAGTTAGAAACTACTATTCTCCATCATATTGTGGTACAGAAAAGCAAGAATATCAAGAAATATATCTAGAATATTACATTATTTTGGTAGACCAAATACCCAAAAACCCACAAAGACCCATGGGTCGAGGGTTTTGCTCAGAAACCCATGAGTTTTTCGTCCTTGATGAATACTCGAATTAAAAGACGATATGAAAACTCAGCAGTACCAAGGATTGTAAAAGTTATTACCGATATTTATAAAAATTGTGAGGTCATTGGCAATGATTATAAACATAATGATAAGTAGTTTGTAATTTAATCGACGCTATCAATCTTGTACTCTGTTAACTCCTTGTACTTTCTGATTGTAACTTTAGTTCTCCGACTGCCTATGATCGTTCTCAAAATAAATGCATCTATATATATATACATTATTATGTGAATATAAACTGTCTTTTATTCCTTCGACTTGACTCGTCTTCTCACTTGTGCTTTTCTTAAGAGCTAATGTCATTTGTGACAGCTTTCTTGCTAAATTTTTGTCATGGGCTGTCAGAACAGGATTTACAAGGGAGTAGAATACTGTAATGTATGTCAGTAAAGTCACTTCTTCAATATTATCATGCAGGAAGAATTGTACATCGCATGCTGTTTCTTTCGCAGAGGAGACAAGGCTGCATCTTTCATTTACTTATTCATATCCTACAAAGACCAGCCCAACCCAGACGAAGACACCTTATACCTATAGGGAACTGCTACATATAACATTATGCTGGTTACAGATGACTGAGATGACTAGGATTTCTGTGTAGGTAATAAGCAGGAAGAAGTAGCAGAGCGAGAGAGGCTGGAAGAGTCCGTGTATCCAAAGTAGTCGAGTAATATACTTTCATTACTTTCTGTGATCCTGACGAGAGAAACCCAGGAATCTGCTAGACTAGGGAATGCATAGATGAGATGGAACTGACTTTTTTACAAGAACAACGAATGATAAAATAGAGCTCATGTCAACCGAGTTTGCTTGTTCAAGCATTGCACTCCTCGCAGAAACTGAATAATATTAGTTGCTTAGTTATACTCCACAACGAGTTACAGTTCCAAACTCTGACGGAGAGGAGATGTCTACCTAGGGTAGCGACCTACATATATTTTGTTATTGCAGCATTGATATCTGCAGGTATGCCATGTAATGTAGCGTAGGCACTACAGATACTCCTCATGCGGACTATTTATATATTCGTCCCTACACACTTGACACGACACCAGCTGGAGTGCAGTACCCTAATAAAGTTAGTTTCCCTTTCAAACCGTAATCAATGCATAGACAACAGTCGAAAGTAGTCCACCCGAGAAAAACTTACTTTGCAAAACATTTTAGATGATAAATGAAGCAAGGTATGTATTGACTGCTACCATCCGAAAATAAATTTAATGCCAAACAGGAGAAAGCAGATTCTTTTAATCAAATGGATCTTTGCCTATGGAAACAGATATTCACCGGTCATTTTACATTTTCAGAAGTAGAATTATGGGGAAACATTAGAAATGATATTTATTTGCTTTAATTAGTAACAACATATACTATTTTGAAACATATTGTTCTAATATATGATTTCCATTTGGTAAAGTGTTCTCATTGTGTTTAAATTTGCCTACATAAGTTTCATTTCACTTTTGCCGTGTTTTTGGTGTATCTAAAATTGCAATCTAGCTGTTGCGCAAATATTGTTGGAGAAGTTTAATTTATTTGTTATGATTTCATAATAATTGGCAATTTCGTAAAGCGGCAAAACAGGATTTGCTAATTGTAGAGTTTACTCGGGGTGTTCTACATTAAGCTCAGATATATTTGTAGAATACTTTCTGATGCCGATAGGGGTTTAGATAAATAGTTTTCGGTTTAATTATGGCCTTCACAAACATAAGAGTGAGTAGAAAATACCTCGACACATATGAGCGTATTATTATTAAACTAATATTAGAGCTCATCAAATCCACATTGCGAGAACATGACTTATTCAACTCCTGCCTTTGGCGTATATCATGCTATTACAATTATGTTGCACTCACATGAGTACAAGGCGAGAATTTGAGCGCCTGCTGTGGAGTTAAGCTGTGTACAAGTCATCTCTTTCGTATTATGCAATCCGAGGCCTCCGATCTGTGATAAGAGTGAATTATACAGTGTTTTCCTAAGGGATCGCAATTGCAACACAACGCCACTGAAATCGTTACTCTAGCTTGATTTATTGACTAAGCTAATTCTGAGAAGATTTATTCGGTTTCTCCGCAACTCTGCTTATAAAGCAGCAGATTTGACACAGATGTTGTATTTGAACTACATCTCCCTATTATGCACCACATATTCCTACCAGACAAATCAACTCCTCTTATAGCATGATTTTCTGCAGCAGGTACCTACAAATAAACCACCTAGAGCTACACTACACATTTGCACAGTCAGAATCCTCTCAGAGTGCAGTGTAATGTTACAAATACGGGAAACTGGAGTATTACGTAAAATAGGTAGCATCCTCAGTAAAACTAACATCTCTGTTTCGAAATTTCCAAATGTCGATTGACGATTATGCAAATATGCACATGTATGACCAAATGTAGCATCAAATAAAATTTAAATCTCGTTTAGGCAAAACTCGGAGGAAAAAATGTAAAACTTAATTAGATGTTTGAAGATTTGACGCAGTCAGCATATTTTGAATATCTTGTGTAGTGATGAAAATCTAGATAACTGAATGAATTACACCAGGAAAAGCACTTTTTAAGCAGTATAAAATTTACTTAATAAGTATAGTTTTATCTGTAATGCAAACTGATTTTGAACAATTACTGAGCTATACTGTAGAAGTGGAAGAACACTGTTGGAGATATGCTGTTGAGGAAAGAGACTAGACTAGAGGTATTAATGGAAAATAATGCTGTGGGAAGAGAAGCCTCATAAAATTCACAACTCAGCACTTCCAGGTGTTTGTTTTAAAGGCGTTTAAAATAGTGTAATCTTATAAGGACTACAAAGAGAGTTATCTACAGTTGAGTGAAACTTATCGTTAGGTTGGATAGTTCTTTTGAGTTTGAGTGGAGGAGGATTGAGGAACACGAATCTTGGTTGATAAAGCACTGAGATTTGAATGAAATGAATGAATCGAATTGATTTCCTTGCATTTCTTGTGCGGAGTAAAGGGGAAATCAAGGAGTTCATATGTAAGTTGAATGCGACTGACTAACAGCACTTGAATCGGAAGCATCACAATTAAATGCAGAAAAGAAGACAGAGAGTGATAGTTAACATTAACTATCGCTCTCTGTCTCGCCGTTTTTTAGCATAGCACATTGAGCACATTCATTCCTTTACATTTCAGTCTGAAAGGACCAAGATTGGATAGGATTTACTCATTCCGCACGTGCTCCTTAATGCAAAGACAAAGTAAGAGGAAGGCGCAGAGGGCTACGAGAGACAAAAGAAAAACTGAAATCAAATCTCAACTTAGTTTGCTCCGAAGAACACGGCTTCACAGATGGGAATAAGAAGAACCATATGATTTCCTGATACTTTTGTCTTCACTGTCCTCCTAAGTACGCTAAGAACTCCTTTCCACTTACATACTGCTCCATATGCAAACTAAGTCACATTCGATAACTTATTTCGCGACTTAGCAGTGTGCCTCCTATAATTGTAAATTGAATGCTAAGTATATTTAAGTCAATAGCAGATTTATTTCTGAATATAATCAGACCGAGATGCTGCACCTGAAGACAGGTACAAACATAATCTATCAATATTCACTTTGAAAAGAAAGAAAGCTAACAATATGAAGGAACGTCTGAAAAGAGCATCGCCCCCAGACACTAAATCTTCCACTACTATTAATTTACTCAAAAGAAACAAATGTCTTTATGTTACAAGACATTATTAGCGAAAGGCGAAAGACAAATACTTTCTCGTAATGAAAACAGAACGAACATTTTTATGAGATACTCGAGTATATTATTACTATTTCTGGAGGATACGCACCGTTCCTAATACAACATGACTTCTGAGTTGATGAAATTTAGTCCCTGCCTAGTTCACTTATGTGCAGGATTCTGAATAAACCAATTTGGATAAAAGAAACACAAATGCAGGTATTAATTCCGATTCAGATTGAACAATGACGTAGCTAAAAGAGGGTACGCAATATAGGCCCCTTTTATTCATGTATACAGTAAGTATAAAAGAAATTGCGTTTCTATGTTCCTAAAGAATATGCAGCTAGTTAATTAAGTTCTCTTGAAAACATTAGACAATAACCCAAATTAGCAAGTCCCTTTTAGCAGAATTGGTATAAAAGAGGAAGTTACTTGAATTTAGCAAAAGTGCTTTATTTTCGCAGATTTACCCTTTCCAAGAGTGTAAATTATTGCGAACACACTTGGTGTTGAATTACTAGGTATCTTTTATCTGTATACTTAGGAAAGGGAATATGTCTTGAGTGCATGAGAGAGAATGAGTGAGGTACTTTTGCGGAAATTTGAGGTGCTCATAAAACGTTGTTGTAGTGAAGTAAGTGTTTATTATCGCGTTTTGTAGTTGTTTACAATTTATTGGAAGCAAATTATAACAAATTAAGAAGGCCCAGTGAAGAATGAAAAATTACCTTCACACTTGGGTCGTGATTCCAAGAAAAGGGTTAGAAATTATTTGGTGCTCCGGAGTTGAGAGTTAGTTACGCCTTTTAGGTCACACCATAGCGTAATATGGCAGAGAGCTCGCCTCAGGCAATAATGAGCAGATGTTTCTGTGTAATTCTCTCTCCTTCTCTCCGCTTCATATTAGACCAAGAAAAACATACATTCTACCTCACACTATGTGGATCTGGCAGATATTCTGTCTATACCCGAAAAATATATTTGAAAGAGTGGGATTGGAATTGGGACGGATGCATGTGCCTCAGTTGAGTTCTGCTACTGGGTTCTCAATAGTTCCACGCTGCTGCCTATACTCAAGTATCTTTGAAGCACTGGAGAATATCTATATACCATTGTCACTTTACAGATTTGATTGATATGATATTTTAGGAGAGAGTAACGTATGGTGAGTACACAATATAAGTTAAAGCATACGGATGCCATCCACAGTCATAGTCAACCCTGCAAGAAGAGTCACAGAGCACAGTGCATAAGAGTATGTAGGTATCTGAAAAAGAAAAGGTTGCAGATGTTGGCCATAAGTAAGAGGAATTGGAACAGGGCCCAGTTTTCTAAGTTGTAGGACCAATACCTGCACTTACTGGACAATTGTTCCGCAAATTGAAGCTGGCGAAATTGAATTTTGTCTTTTTTTGAAAGTTAATTTGGCATGCTACATTGAATTCACTTGAGACTAATTTATTGTGGGACTAGACGGGCTAATTAAATAAATAAAAGGGGAAATTTCGGGAGTCGAATCTCCAAGACGTATGGGTGCATATAGGTAGTACTATTGCTATGCACGCTCAGGAAAAACTGAAATGATTCCCGTTTGTATCACCATCTTTAATGAAATCAGATTGGTGATAGTGAAAAGCGAAGGAAGACTACTTCTTTAGGTATTTTTATTTATTGTTAGAGACAAGACAACTTGTAGGGAAGATGCGGGGAATTTTCTACGCTAGGTACTCTTTTATGTGAATGTAAATGGAAGAAAAGTAAGAATGACAGGGAATGTCGATAGAATAGTTAGCTGATTGAAAAGGAACGCGGAACAAATCATGTGTATGACTGTGGCAATGCTAATAGAATAATACTCCACAATACAATGAGCACACACTATCGCCAGACTCTATATCAGTAGTCTACATAAAGTATAACAACGCGTAGTGTTTTGTGTGGTCCTCTTTCTGAGTTCAGTTGAGAAGTTGAGATTTCAGATAGAAAAGTTGTGAGAATGCCATTATTCTGGCTTTGAATAGCAAAATTCTGATAGTATATCAGAAAGCTACTTCGTACAGCCGTAGAATTGCGCTTTGACGACATTTCAAGTGTGCGTGGAGGCATACGACTCAACTGAAGAATGGAAAAGGTACGAGGAGACTCGAAAGTACACCCAATGCTTAGAAGTAGGAGACGAAAATGAAAAGGAGACAGACAGACAGACGGCACGGTATAAAGAAGTGGAAAATAATCATCGTCAGTCAGATACGGAGTGATTCGTCTTCCGATCCATCCAAACACAAGCAATCCAATCCATTTTTATGTTCTATCTTTCATTTCAATGTTTATCTTGCGCGTACCTAAGTGGGTGATACTCATGAATTAGAATTATGCACCTACCTCATATTACTGGGCTACTATTGGAGATGGCATTCTCCAAGTTATCTAGGACACTTAAAATCACCCTGCTGAACACACATTAAATCAACGCTTTGTTTACAAACCATCAAGAATAATTTCCCTTAAAAAGATCCTCCATTTCGATTCAAACTACGAAGTTGCTTTTAAAGTATACTTGCATGAGCAAATTCATAAGGAGAGCAGAGCACTTTTCCTGGATAGCCAATAGCAGGAAATTCTAACGAAAACCACTTTCTCCAACCATTTTCGAAACCTTGGTATACTTTCTGTTCTGCGGTATTTCAATTTTTCGAAAAAAATATTTTTTCGAAAACTGATATTTAGAGTGGAAAACATATTACATGTAAAATATTTTACCAAGTTGTGTTAAATGCAGAGGTGAAGGAGACGCAAAAACCGTTTACTGTTGACTGGTAAATTTTAAATATTTTTAGTCTGGTTTTGTTTTCGCTAAACTTCTAGCATTACTGAAAACTTTCTCTTACAATTTTTGCAAATGCCTACGGTCTTCTTCAACTAGAATGGTTATTGTGAGATATCTGAAGTTAGTTAATATAGATACTATCTACTTATCACTTGCTGTCGAGTAAAAATGTTTAAAATAGGTAAGTTAAAGGATGTAAAGTTTGTGCTATGTGTGTTATGAACGAGGCGAAGGTTGCGTTCTCCATTTGTGATAAGTAGGTATTGAATAAGTAATAGAAGTCGGTGAATGAATTTAGTGATGTATGTGATGTCATTAAAAATTCCATATTCTGAGCTTAGAATCTTGAATTAAAAGAGGAATGTTAGTTCATTGGTATCCATTAACCATGAATAGGAGATGGGATTGGGACTGTTGGGACTTGGGAGGGAGAGTTGCTGGGGCAAGGCAAAAGGCGCATCGCAACATGCTACCTTTGCTACACTTGAACTGAAGTCTATCCCATCCGTAAGGGTATTAGCAATCTAATCTTAAGCTCGTAAGGCCACATCAGACCACGTTCCACAAAATCCTCTCATCCTCCTCATCCACATTTCTGCAAACGGAGAAACGATTCTGTTTTCCGTGTCAAGCAATAACGACACAAGACAGCTTTCCGAAATCAATTCAGTTTCTCTATTTCCCCGTTCGTGTTCCAGAGATACGTCAAACTCGCATTACAAGATAAGTTCTTGTCAATGCTAATAAAAGTGGAGCTATCAGTACTACTGTCGCCGTGTCGCTTCCGAAGTGTACAAGAATAATTAGTTGACGATGGAGCACTCCGCAGCTCTACTTTTATACACATGTAACACATCTATTTTGTTGTACAGTTAAAATGTTTTAATATAAGGCTTCCTGAAATGACAATGAGACTGAGCAGCGAATGCATTAATACTGTAGGTAGGCAATCTATGTGAAATGAATTTAGCTCCTTTGATTGTGGTATTTATCCTGTAACCTATTGTATTAGAATAATGTACTTTGTGTTACACATGCAGAGGTATGTCCTGCAAACTCCTGTAAAGCCTGAGATTCTCCATTATTATTACTTGATCAATGCATATTTCATGAGTGGGATTGTTGTCTCCCTTGTCGTTAGAATTAGCCGACGCGACCTCAGATCCTCTCATTCCCAAAAGGAGGGTTCATTTATTCCAAGCATCTAATATTCGATTAATTACTACAACAGATAGTAAATTCTCGCTGGCCCCTTTCCTCTCATATTTAACCAACCTGAGCCTCCTCTTCTTACTGCCTACATTTCATTTCATAATATAACTACAAAGTCCTAAAAAGATGCTCAAGGTAGTATTAAATTGAAAACCACATCAACGATAAGACCAGACTTTGTTCCTAAATTAAAATAAACCCAACTACATACATTTCCCTTTATGTTTTCAAACATTTCATCATCTTATTACATAAAGAACCACAAAGATGTCTGCCCCTATATGCTTATAGAGCAAAATTATAATACTGTGTTATCGTTTTTAATTATTAAATATTAAATTCCAGTGTTCAGAAAATCTGCATTTCTGGCATTACATTACATCTCTGTACAAAAGTACTTTCTACTTTCAAAACTACTTTGCCAAATTACTTCTCCCTCTACAGTTTATGAAACAAGTTTTTAAGTAAAAATAATTTTCAAATCTGCATAATATAAGCCATTAACAAGAAAACGATTTTGAATAAGTAAACAATTTGAGGTTGCCATTTAGTTAAATTATACACATAAGACTAACATCTCAATGCGAGGATTAAAGGTTAATTCTGTTGATATAGTTTTCGGTCACATTGTATTGACAGAATTTATGCATAACACTTATTTTCATTTCACAACACTACTTGGTTTAAAATTCATTGATGTGAATGTAATGTAAATTCACTTACTGAGTTCTTGACGAGATACAATTAGCTGAGGTCTTATAACAACTATTATTACTAGTAGGCATCTGTTACTGATTCTGGTTTAGAAGATACCAATACTTGTTAACACATAAAAGCAGTTATTTAATTTTAAACTACAATTAAATATCGGGGTGTTTTTATTATTGACGAATAGAAAAATGAGAAAAAACGATATATATTAGAAGAAATTTTGGTCTTCTAAAAGGTCAGATATAAAATTTTTGAACTTTCAGATAAAAATTTTGAAAATCCTCTTAAATGACATTCAATTGCATGAAATATACATGAATGAGTGAACAAGTTACTTTAGAATGAAATTAAATACATGGATGTACTTCTGTGACACAATTTGATCCTTTTGAGAACCCCTGTACAAAACCCAGATATTCTGACTGACGATATCTGTGTAAGCAATTAAGCCTTTTCACTGATCAGCTTAGAATAATCAGCATGTGCAGAGAAAAGGGTAGGAGCAGATTTGGTGCATATTGGTAGCTTTTCTCATGTACAGCAGAAATTGCTTCGAAGATTGAATCGAAAATAAGAGGAAGTTGAAGAGGGAGAGAGTGAGCAAAGCCAACGAACAAACCAAGTTAACAGAGAAAAGTAGAAACGATGAACGAGTGATAGTGAAGTGATATTGCGACGAGTGATGGATGAGTGATGAGGAAAGTATGGCAGGGTAAGTACTTTTAGTAGCATCAAGGAGTCTCCGTTATGAGCTATCTGCACTGTACCTTTATTATAGGGGCTTCAGAAATAAAATATAACCAAATATTTGTATGTACTCTTAAATAGGTAATGCACATTATCTATGTCTGTGCATCAGAAGTACAGCTGCACTATGTAAAGCACCTTCTTATAATTATAATATGCCTATCATTTGCTTTACCCTTTATAATTTTCAACAGAGAGACTTTTGTGTAGGTCTGGGAGTAATGGGCTTTCTTATCATATCCAAAGATTAAATTTTACATAAATATTATTATGATGACGCTACTTATCACTTTCATACATATATGAGACAGAGTACATAGAAGTTTGGTATATTTGTAATGGTAAATATTTATTGTTAGCACAAATTATAAGTGTGTATACATACCTATGTACAATATTTAACACATAGGTGGGGATAATATTTATTAAGTACCTATTAACTTTAGGTATAATTTACATCCACATATAAGTGTATGTATTAAATATTATTTGGTAAGTATTATACTCGCACTTTGATCATGTGGTCATCATTTTGCACAACAATGCAATTTTATGGAGGTAGGGATACAAAAGTGCGAGCGTGAGAGAACAGAAATTGGATAATAGTGTGACCATGGTAGAGTAAACTGCAATAGATAAAGATTAAGATTAAGAACGAGTAAGTATGTTAAGATTAACATAAAATGTAGAAATGCATATTTAGATACAAGGCGTAAGCATGGATGGAGTTTGTCGCATAACTGATAGTTACAATAGTGGATAGGGATAAGGAGATGGAAGATATTTTGGGAGACGAAGAGTGGTCGGTGGCTGTGCGTCGAAAAATGCTGCTAGGATCTCGACATACGTAATACCCCATGAATGATTCTGTTGTAACAGTAATTCGTTTAGTTTAGGTAGTGTAGGTTTTGGTTGGGCTTGGTATGTTATCTAAGTGTGTAGAATGGATGGACAGAGAATGTAGAACTGTTCGGAATCGAAATAAAATGAATGACGGCAATGATGATTTGAATCAGGAAAATAATCAAGCTAGCCACTTAAATGAACTACACCAGCTATCAAATAAAATCTAATGTTCGCCCCTTTCATGGAAACATGTATAAAGCCAATCTTCACAGTCTGAGATGGTTTCAATGATAAGTCTTCCGTCAGAGCTCATAAACTCACGGCTAAATGATTTTCAATAGTACTTCCCTATATGGAGCTGAAGCTCTTGAAATCTCACTGGGTTGGCTTGGCATCTCAGCTGAACTAGGAACTTTCTAATATCCAGAGACCGGCGTATATGCGGAGAGAGGTAGACGAGCACATCTGTATATCATTATCATTTATATGAGTGGTAAGCACCAAAACACAATCTAATATAGCAGAGAGAACAACAGTTGAATTCAGTGCGATGAGAATGAGACCCGGACAGAGGAGAGCAACACTAACAACAGCACTTTAGCAGTTAGCTTTGTTGTGTAATGTTTTGTGCGTGTATTATGCGTAGTCAAAGGAAGAGAGATGATAGTCAAAAGTAAAACGAGCCCCAGCCCTCCCGCATCATCATCCGACTATCTAATATCTGATACATAATGCATACACCAATATAATACTCTGTACCCTGCTGCACTGCACAATGCACAATATTTGTTGTACTTAACAACCTACAAAATAGTACAACAGTCTTCTCTGTCTCTCGTACTCCCTATTACTCCCTATAAGTAGTATAAGAGATACTGTACGCATTCTAATACAGAATTAGATAACATAACAGTGTGTGTGCGTATAAGTAATAGAGAGAGTGCGATAGAAGCTTTGCTCATCCTCAGTGAGCTTTTGTCTCGAGAGGCGAGGCACCCATCCTCAACCACACTTCAGGCTTAATACTTACACACATTACATTATATTATACATACAAGGATTCCATTCGTTTCCTCTTCTTCCTCTTCCATCTTCCTTTGATTCTGCCTTTGACTTGGCTCATCCTGTACAATAACCAACAAGATTCTCTCACTTTTGTCTTGACTGAGTGAGCTAAGGTGAGGTGACATGCATAGAGAGATGTGAATTAATACATACATACGTGTATGCTGAGATATGAACAGTCTCGTCTCCGTATTTAGTATATTATGGATGCCTAAACAATACAAATAGTAGAGAGAGAGAGATAGAAGATGGGATAGCAGAAAACAAAGAACAAAGAGTATTTAATAAGTAGGTGCGTAGTCATTGATACTTGTAAGTGTGAGTTAGAGTTAGGTGTAAGTGTACATAAAGAAAATAACCTTTGCTTAGTATGGGATGTGGTTTGGTTCACTGTGCCTGGTGAAGGATGTATGAGTGAAGTACAGTACAGAGTACACACAGCTATTTCCTAGCTATCTGCACTTTAATTCACAGAAATGTACATAATAAATGAAAAAAACTCGACTGGATAATGTATGCTAAGTAAGTGATGTGTTTGGTTGGTGAGTAGTGTATTGGAATGGAGCAGAATGAGTTTGGAGTGAGTGGCGACAAAAACACAGAAGAGTGTCCATGTCATCAGCATGTTTTCAATGAACACACGCATAAGTAAACCAAGTCCATATCAGATTCGTTGTAGGAGTCAATTGGAATTAAGGGAAAGGAGCTATTGACATTTGATGAGAATGCAAGTGTTGGCTACGGCTTTAGTTACCTCTCTGAAGGGAATATCCAAAGACGCTGTAGTCGTCATCGCGTGTGGTGCAATTCCAACGCTCGTGCCGAAATTGATACTGACATTCTCGTATGCCTCGACGAGCTCCTTCTGAAACGGATTTTATGGTGTCAGGAAATATTTGACACACCTCTACCTGTTGGGCGACGAGACCTGGCAGAGCATTGCACACCACACGAGCAGAGTTGACCATCGCATCGTCCGGAGTTTCCGGGGCGTCCCCCGCCAGTTGCATCAGCTCTGCTGGTTGATCCGCTGGAATCTTTGGACCATTACTCGAGATCCCCAAGTATCTACACACAAAACATCCACCTTAGTTCAAATACTTCAGATAACTATCCATGCATATCCTTAGTCTTAATACACAATCGCCATAACAGTCATAACAAAGGTGAGGGGCCCTCTGAAGGCCTATTTTCACTCCATTCCGCTCTGTCTCATCTTATCTACGATTCTTATCGCTTTATCCGGACTTACTTATTCCTACTCTCGCTTTGTCTTGAATAGCAAGACTCTTGCCTTATCGTGTTGCGTAGTCTTCACCAAATGCGTAATGCTCCGCATCTATAGCTCATTACTGTAGGTAAGTCATAAGCTGGGTTATTATTATCTTAGTTATGTGCTTCTATCAAAAATACTTGAATGATTTGATAGCCCGGCGCCTTAATAACTAAATAACCATCTTGGAAGTTTTATCAAAAGTTGGTTGTTAAAGTTCTACTTATATTGTCACAAATAGCTGTTTAGGTATATGAAAAATGATAATATGGAAAGGTGCATAGGAAACTAGCTTTGTAATTGTGCGGAGTTCAACTTCTCGTTCGTACATACTTATAAGTATATAGTAGTAGACGAGACCAGTTTGGTTTAGTTACGGTATTTTTAAAGCCTGAAATAGTCCGTAAGATAATGCCAGCTGTTGTAAAATAAAAACATGCAGTTGTCATTTATAAGGGCCTCATTCTTAACAAACTTTACACACAGATAGAACACAAGTACAAGACAGAGTAACATTATTTTATGTTTATCGGAAAAACTTGTAGTCATTTCTTTGCAATCCTTGCCTGTATAGTAGAATATGGTTCTGGGAGTCAGTACTACTGGTTAGACTTGGATTAGGTATTCCTATTATCATCTGCGTATATAAATATAGTACAAGTTCGTTTCTTAGATACCGACAAAATATAAAGAATGATAAACGTTATGACTGTGACTAGTCTTTGTGGCGACGGACGACGTGCTATTTAATTCTTCTAGGTTCTACTTTTCAAGGCAACTTTCCTTCACTGACACTGACATCATACATGAATTTTTCTCTATGAAATAATAACCACGTACGTATAATAAACTCTCTTACTGACAACTAACACATCGCGTCAGTTCAAATATCTAATGCATTAAGGCACGATTAGCAATTTCGGCATTAGCACGAGGACCAACGCAGTAGCTCATCAAAGTATACCTGCTGTGTACCTCTCTACCTCTTTTTAACATTATCGATTACGTTTACAAATGAAAATGCCGTGTGACTACTGCTTGGCAATGGCAAAGGATGAGGGATCTTGAAAATCCAACTAAAATGCCAGTACAGAGTGTGGTTGGCGTGTAAAAATACGTTTGTGAATATCTTGGTCCGTATTACGTGGAGGTAGGTGAGGAATATTCGTATATGGGGTAATAATTATATAAAAAAGAGTGATATGGTGGAGAAGCAATTATATAATGTGACCAGACGAAGGAAGATGCAAGGTAGAATGTTGTACAACAATAAGGAGCAAAAAGTGGCAAAGTTAGATTGGAGCAGAGCAGGTAAGGTAGCCTGGGAAGACAAAGTGCCTAGAAGTGAATGATGCCAAGAGGCGCATTTCCCTCACAACAATGCTTCATAAAACTGCTATTTTTATGATCCGCCTCGACAAGGCAATATATCATTTGTGGCGTCTATTAGAGGAGCTATACTCATTTAGCAATCATTCACATTCTCTTCACTTAATAGCGAGGTAAATGGTGGATGGCACATCCCAAAAGAATACATGTGTCTATACTCCAAGTATATGGACCATATTCACAAGTAATAAACAGATCTGTTATGGGATGTGCAGTGCATACTCTATGAGTCCGTGGGCATACGCGTTTCTCCGAATCATTCCACTTGCCACTTACATGATTTGGAAATAGATGTAAGCTCTCTGGTAGCGAACACTAAGAACCGAAACATTCTGTAAGGTTTTTCAAGAAGCATTCTCTAGTGCATCTCTATAAGGTTTTTCTCATTCCGCTAGACATAATAAATATGTCGCTGCTACTTTTATGTGATACCGCAGTAATTTAATGTAAGTAGGTTCCCACTCTGTGCAGGTAAGTACAATAACAATAAGAGTGTCGAAGATTGATACTAAAACATGACTTAATGTTCAGCCACTATTTAGTGTAAAGGCTTTAAATGCAGCTAACAATACTTTCAATTCCTTTTTTATTTTCTCCGCTCCTCATACATTACAGTGTTTAACGACAGATTCTTGTTTCAGATTAGTCAAGTAGCGTGTGTTCGTAAAGTACAGGTAGTCATTCAAGTGAGTGCCAATGCCAAAGTGTTTTATCTTGGATTGTGCTCCGAGGGCATCACAATTTTCCCTGCCTTGTTTCACCTCCTTTTCCTTTGTCTATCTCCCTATAAAGTTATACAACAGAACAGGAGCCTCCAGCTCCCAGCTGCAATCAAAGTCTACACCTATTACACCTAACTTATAGTTTGCCCAGCCAGGGTTACATTTCACATGAGAAACCTAAATGCATACACAGATGCACAGATAGGAGACGTAGACACAGCCAGGCTTTGGCTCTGTACATTGTACAGCAGACTCTGGATGGACTTTGGGTGGGCGTGAAAGTTATCATAGATCTGAGAATGCCGACATGCAATTTATCCCTATCCCTGGATTCACCTTGCACTTAATTAAACCCTACAACTAATTGAAAATGTAACAGAACACTTTATTCGGTTATTCGGCCCCTTTTCGTCTGTATTTCTTCCACACAACGGAATCCCACTCACGACAAGCTAACAATAAGATAAGACAAGACAACGCCATTTATCTAAACACAATTCAATGCTCCTAACCTACAATTCCTCTGCCATTATTAAATTTTTATTTTACATCACTTTTACATCATGCACAGATCGTTTAGTACTCGCTCTTTTTTACTTTTTACAACGCGAGATACCTTGCTCTACACTTTCCATTCTCTCTATTAAGCAGGCAACATAAATACACACAGTTTTCAACGTGATAAACGCAGTTTCTTACATACATAAACATAATATCTACAAATGGTGTTATAAAAAACTTAACTTGCTAGTTTGTACTCATTAGTGCACTTTAAACACATACCTACTACTACATTTACACATACGTCCAATGAGAACAATCTATAATACTATAGTTTGTTACATCATTTGGATTTCATTGATATAATATAAGATGCGATTAAAGAACCAACAAGGTTTTTCATGGAGGTATGCCATACTAAGTCTGAAGACAAACGCTTTCAATGTTTCAATGCGTCTGCTAAACCCGTCTTTCTAAAATCCAGAGGATTGACTATAGGAACATAGATGTTTTCATTTTCAACATAATTTATTTCTTTTAGGTGGGCCAAAAGTACTAGTATTAATAATAAATAATGCACATTCTAAGGAAATAAATACCTGGGCTAAGAATTTGCCCTCTTTCATCTTCAGATAAGCTTATTCGGAAAAGATTATAGTTACAGATAATTGATAATGTCAAATGATACAGTTTGGGTTGCTAACTAACGAGCACTTTGCAATAATATAGCGATTGTATGGAATGAACTAGAATTTGGAAAGAGAATGAAAGCGAACTTACAACCAATTAGCACTGGCCAGCGATATAGAGACAAAAACACATGCCAAAAAAGTCACTGCAAGTGTCGTCTGCATACGCTCCTCCCGCATTATTTCATTCGACTAATTCACTTGCTCAAAGAACACACCATTTATAATTCACCATTATATTTTGAAGATAAGCAGACTATGAGATTGTCTATCCGGACATGGAACTGTCCTTTTCCCATTCCTAGTCATCAGAAGTGCAATTCACTTAACAAATCACTGAAATATGTAACTTTACGGTTAAGAGGTTCACGTCCAAATCTTAGTACGTACTCTAATCTTTATTTTTATCAATCCTTAGTGTCTGAACTAAAGTGAAATGCGACCCCAGTTTTATACTTTGGTTTGTATTATAAAAAACCTAATTAAATTTCAACAAACCGAGATTTAGTAAACATAGACACATTAAATCATGATACACTTTCACATTTTTCACACACTGAAAAGAGTAAATAAATAGTTTCAGGAAACTTGACACAACTTTCTCGAAGCACTTTGATACTCTTTTACAGGAAAGTTAAAATGTACCGACAGAATGAACTGGTGGAAAAGTTGTTTCACGTAATATTTTATAATGATGAAGTGTGTGTAAGAGGGGGCCTTTAAAAATAGATTCGACGGATAAAAATAAGGGTCACGTCAGAGTCAAAGTGTCTGTAAGAGTAACGGTAATGTTTGTCCTGAGCAGACGAGAGCAATACTGACGGAACACTTATAAAAGTCAGTTTTGCAGAGTTACTACCAATATATAGTAGGTAGAGGTATTAAAAGTTTATGAGATTTCCTGACGATGTGCGAGAAAAAGGTTAAAGGGGTTCACATTTAATGTTGTGCAACGTACAGCATAAAACTGTTCGAAATTAGAACTACATGTACCTAATCACTAACTCACAGTGGTAGAAATTTGCTGAGAAGCGCTCTCTGTATAAAACACGGTCTCTCTTTATGTATGAAGATTTCTTTAAATTGAGTCTGAAAATTAAGAATATTAAGAATTGAAACGATGTAAGGTTATGTTATTGCACTTACAAATGACTGTTATAATATCTCCTTATGTATCATGCATGTATTTTAGTAATGTTCTAAAGAGTATAGTTCAGTGGAGAGGCAAAGGAGAAAAATGCAGGTGTTGTTTAGTGAATGGATGCGGGCCAACTAAACGTTTCAAGTTGAACTTGAGCTTGTGCTGTCGCTCGAACTTAACTCGTTTGAAAGTTTTGGGTTTTAACAGTGTGTATGGTTTCTACGGGATCTCTCTCTCTCCATCTACATCGTTTATGGTATAAAAGGCGTCTGCTGTACTCCTAAGTACATCTCCTCCAATATTGCAGCTCTTTTGCTCTCTTTACACAAAGAGAGTGTACATTACACACTAAGTTCTAAGGTTGAATTAATACACGGAGTTATGTACTAATTTGTATTGAAAGGACGAGGCGAAAAAACGAGAAGAGTAACTAAACAAACGGCGTTAACCGAAAACTAAGTAGGAAGAATAGACTAATAGTAATACGAGGATAACACAAGGACCCTGGTTCCCTTTTGTGAGGCTAACAAACGACTGTAGTCGTCACCTTTGTCAACAGGAGCTTAATGTGTTGTCCTAATGGGCATTATTAAGTCAAAACTGCTCAGGAGCAAATCTGAGATGTTGTATGGACAGAATTGAATTGAATTGGAACGAAATGAATGCAATCCCTTTTGTTGGGGACATGGATTTGGTTTCAGATGATGTTGTTGGGAGATGTTGGACTGTGTGGGGTCGGCTCCGTTTCCTTTGCCTATTCTCTATCCCTAGAAGAATTCCTGTGCCTAGTTGTCCTTAACGTGTTCTAATGTGTGTTGAATGGGAGAAAGAGAGGACGAAACCCAGAGCAGAGGATCCCAGTATGCACAGAGTGTATTAAGTACCTACCCCACACAACACACTACAATACAATCCGTCAGTTCAGTTACCAAGACGGAGATTCCGGTGTGCGGTGTCGTTATCGTCTCCTTTTCACTACCTTTCAAGCACTTCTGAGCTGCTCCACTCCTATCTACTGGGATCTGCGTATTATACTACACCATAATACGTGTATCTTTCCACCCAATGTCAATAAATATGAGTATTAATAAGTGTAAGTATAGTCTTATTAAAGACCGGATGTGAAAAAGACGGGGCAAGGGAATACTGAGGACAAATCTAAGGAGGATCGAGAGTCACAATAGTTTCAAAGCCAACACGAAAGAGCGACGGCTTTAGCAGTGAACAATGGAGTGAGGGAATAGCGTAGCATGCGATGGAAGCCAAGGAAAGATGACCAGATAGATGAATGTCTTAAGGGTGTGTGTATCGCATTGTGGAAGGTATAGCGACCAGATATTGATATTAGAGAATATTTCTCCACGGCACGAACAGAACTGTTTTCCTTTGTGTACTAATCGACCGCTGCTACATATTGTAATTGTAATCTGCGATCTTTATATTTTTTGCTCTATTGTATTGTACCTCTTGATATTGATAGCCGCCGTAGAGGTACCTTGACTATTGTGAATATAACTATAGCTGTGCTGAATAATTGTCAGGAGCTGGTGAATTGAGTTGTTTTGTATTTGTGAGGACGAGACGAGAGAGAGCAGAACTGGATTGACACACTCTCAGAGGAAGTCGCACGAGTGGCAGAAGAGGAGGACGGCAGAGTTGAAAGGACGTTGGCTGAATGAAGACTGGTTGGTTGGGGTTCCGAATTGTCTGTCTTCGTCGACGACAAGACAAGGAGTCCAAAGGAGGAATCTGCCCCAGACGACCAGAGCCTCGCTAAATCAGTCAGAGCGGGCCGGAGGAATCCTTTGGTCGAACCCACTCTATTGGTCTCTGGGTGGCTGCAGAAAACTCCCCATTGGCCCTCCTCGTCGCTTTTCTTCCTAGTTTACTAGTTAGTTAGTTCCGAGTTACTTCTCTCTTTAGAGCGCCTCTCTTTCTTCCCGGTTCCTAGTTTATCCGTAGTTTATCTGTTTCGCCGAGTTTCTTCCCATCCTCTCCACTCTTTACATCACCTAACTAGTTGGTATGTAGTTCACTTCACTTTAGTTTTAGTTACTCAGTCAGTTTCTCTTCTCTGCTCCGTAGGAACCAGGGAAAACATGCAGCAGCAGAAGAACACATTCCGTCCACATCTTTCTTTCCGTCAACTCAACTTACTTCGAATATATACCATCTCCAAACTACTGTTCAGGCAACAGCCCCAAACATACTCTCCACTAGTTTTACTCCAGATATGAACAAACTTTGATGAATATCGTCTCCCATCATTTCATATCATCCTTTCATTTTACTTCACCTTATGACTGACTTGATTTGACTTCAGTTCACTTCAATTTCACTCCTCTCGCTTCCTCCGGCTGTCGAGATCTGCCCGACCCTTGTTATTAGAACACAAAAACCGAATTTCTCTCTGCACCACACTAAATAAGCATAATATAATATGTTACAGGATGCATCGTCATATACATCCAATATCCATAGTGCCTCGACAAAAAAGTTATTTCCACAGCTCTTTTAACACAGTCAAGAACTCTCTCTCTCAGCTACATAAGCTGCCATTACCTTCTGAAAAAGTCAGTGTTTACTTTTTAGAAATGAGGAGTCATTTCATAGGAATGATGGAGGCTTTGGCAATATACAATTTAAATAGTTAAGTATGACACCTACACTAACGTTATTTAGTCATCAAAATAGTTTTTTATGAATTTGTTACAAATATAGATTCTAATCATATAATGTCATCAGTTTTTGCATATACTTCTGATTTTACTAATAAATATTATCTTGTGCGTATTTACAAATTTTTCCATTAGAATATTAAATATTTCTGCTAATTTCAAGTCTTCAGCAACTATTATTTTGACCAATGACAATATTCGTAGGTCAATAGCCTAGATAGTATACAGTATATTTGTGAGATAGTTAAATCCCTGTAAAATACCTATACCGAACATACCCAAACGCAAGAACATAAACTGACTTGGGACCATTGGGTTGTGTTTTGACTGAGAGCTGCTGCGGAGCAAAACTTCTCTCTCCACGGACTCGGACTGCTCTTTTAGCATAAAGCATACATCACATTTTATAAACTTTAATAAATAGTTCTACATACTACTATAACTACTTTGCATATATATTCTAATGTTTATATGATGATATTGCGCCTCGTACATATCAAGTTGAAAGACAAGATACCGTATGTGCCTAACTAACTCCCTTCATATTATCTCCCAATGGCAGGGTTTTTAATGTGTAAGGTAAAATATTTGGTTGTTGAAACAATAATCACCTCATTTTTATTTATGAGAATAAATATGCCATTGGTATCAGTGAAAAAGTTACTCATTAACATTTTGGAAGGGTAAATGGAGACCTACTTAAGTATATTACTGTAAACCCGCTCTGAATGACTAAACACTAATTTCTTTTAAAAATTATGCAAATCTTACTATTTAAGGTGTCCACTTCTTACTTTCACTTTTAGTTTTAGAAAAATCTGACCACGAGCCCTCATTTCTTTGGTTGAACTTCAGTTTTTGTTCTTCACGTCTTCTGCGTCAAATCATTTAGCATTTCTTTGTCTATTGGCCTGCTATTTTTCACTATGTCTCCAACAGTAGTCCTATGCGGAGTTTAATTCCATATTTACGGTATTCAAGCTTACTCACAAGTAGGTAAGTTAAAGTTTGTCTAAGTACATACCTACTCAACGAATCTGGTCATTAATGAATACTGAAATGATTGAGAGTGAGTGGGGCTTTGACTTTGATTTGATTTCCGCTTGTCGTTCACTTATCTTCTTTCTGACAAAACCTTCCTTTAATGTAGGTGGTGATACTATTGAGTACCTTTTGCTTCAAATTGTATACGTGTTGTATTTATGAATCTCTTGAAGAGTTAGACATGCCTTCATTCAATCTGGCTGTAGTCTTATTCAATGCAACATATATTACGTTAGAAAACAAACATTTTCAGTCAGCAAAGATCAATATGTAGCAATGTTTGAGTTCATCTTAGTAAGTATACTCCCTATTAGGTTCCATATCAACATTTATATCTACCAAATCTGAACAGCGAAAAGAAAATTTTATTTTTCTGCTCTTCAAAAGCAAATATTTTTGTTGCTGGCACTATTCTTATTTTTTACCTTTTGTAAATAATTTCCAATTCTAAACTTAAAATTGTTACTTAACTCGAAATTTATTTTCAATTTATTGTCCCTAAAAATATTTCTCGATTTTTAGGTTTCGTCAATGATGTCAATAGTATTTAAACTTAAGTACGCAGAACATAACTTTGCATTATGATGCGATCCAAATCTTCATTTCGATGTATAGTGAGGGGGTGCGGGTGGTGGGGTGTTCATTATAAACTACCACTACACATTAGTGAGCAGAGTGTACATAATGTAATTTATTGCCAACATAACAGCAATATGTTGTCATACTTTCTTTCTCGTCAGAAATCTTGGCAAAGGATACTATGAGTAAAGGTAGTACTGCTTTACTGCGTGAGTGCATTATTAATTAACGATCTGTGGCGTGCAAAGTTGTTCGCGTAGTACTCAATATGGCGAGTACTACCATGAATAACCAAATTCTACATTTTGAATGATTCGATTAGGCAATATTCTCTCAGACATTAGGACTTGCTGAGTTGCGGTTCTCCTGATCAAATACCTGACCCATTAAGTTTAATTTAAATTTTGCTTGATAGACATCGTTGCCCTCGTTCATTTCTATTAAATACTCCTCCATGAAGTGGAATAATACGCTGTGAATAAATTACAGAAAGGTGAGATCCTGCATTTCAATACCTCTACATAGCGTTCTTGTAGGCAAAGTAGACATTCCCATGATATTTCAATTTCAGTTATGACAAGAGTGACTCCTAGGCGTTTTTGAATCGTTTACTACCTTTCGTTTGATTGCAATTTAGTATTTGTTTCGTATTTTATGACGTAACGAGATTAAGTATTTAAATTATAATTAGAAACTTATAAAATAACTCTTTCCCCTTAGTTACTCTACTAGTAAGTTGTCAGCAATGTAACAATGTAAGTCCAAAGGTTAAGGATACGAGTTTCAAACTGTTTATATGAATGGTACCCTCAATTACTTTTCATCTTTGTTTTGCTTTTTGAATTTTAATGCAATCCAGTTCAACAAATCTGAACTTTCACAATACTAAAAAGCATTTGCCTTTTTTGTGTCCAAAAAACAAATTGAAAACAAATTGTGAGTCCATATTGATATCATTGATCATAGCTGAATATTCAGTCCAGTAGCTGTGAACACCCATTGTACTATGTAAAAACTATCTCACAAGATGGTTTTGTGGCATTATATTATTCGTAGTACGATAAACGTAATTACACATTGCCAGGCGAGAAGAACTAGCATCTTACTTCTTTCTTAACTCACCTTTGCTTTGTCTCACCGCAGGCTTCTTCAGAACCTCAACTTCACCGTCAAGCAATCAAATCTGTTGCATTTACCTCTATTATTATTGTCTACAAATTACAAGCATTATCTTCCGTAGATGAATGTTGGGGGATTTTCCATTGGCATCTGCTCTTTATTCACTATTGCTCTGATGCTGGCCATCTAAAGAGCATAGCATCCAATAATATTATTGTAATGAGCAATACGCAGATTGTATATACACATTTTCTATCGCATTTATTGAAATATCTATATAGTATATAGACAAATGCAGACAATAGGAGACGTGATATCTACAGTGTTTACATGTGTATTCTCCAAAACTTTCCCCCAATCATTCTCTCCCTTAATTACTCAATATTATAAATAGCGTATATAAGAAACGGATACATGATCAGGATCAGTTACTTTGCTTGTGATGTGATATTTATCCGTTTCCTTTGTATTTTCCGCCCAAACTAGGCGGTGAAAATCTTACAGTCTACAGTTAACAGTCAATTACTCTACTCTTTGTCGGTCTGTTTGAAATGACTGGACTGGAGTGACTGGACTGCTAGGCACCGAGGAATTGCGTTCGCTTAGAACGTTAGAACTCAAAACTCGTCATATCCATGTAAAGTTAATTCATGCTTGTTATCCTGCCACAGAAGATAAGCTTCATGATCCACCTTACCATGCCCGTCAATGGAAATTGATGCATCAAGGCGGAATAATTTTCGTATTTAGGCAAAATGCTTCTTAAATATCCAGTGAGACATTTTTCAGTCCCCTTTCAATCAAAATAAAGTATAACGCCCCTAAATTATTAAATCGAATTATACAATTCAATATTAAATTACAAACATTTGATAGTAAACGCAATTTTTATCCAAAATATTATGTGATGATGACGTGCACAACAGTAAACCATAGCAATAATGATTTTCGCCCATCATATGTTTATTGCGGTAAGAACCTAAAATTGCATTTAGTGAATTATGAAACTTAAAAAGCATTATATTATTTTAAATTTTACGGGCACCAAAAAATTGTCAACTCAAGGTATTAAATCGAACAATTTTGTCAATAAAAGCAATTTCGTAAGTAATATTTGTAGTATGTTTAGTTTCTCTTGCAGTACAATAGTTAAAGATGCGTACATAAACTTCGACTAAGCGGTTCACGACCCAACGCTTTTATACGAGCATAGGTATGAATTGAGCAGTATACTCGGGATTTGTTCAATTTAGATTGCGGTTGCGGAAAGGGTGGTCCTTTCGCAATAAAAGTCTCCCTGCAAAACTTTTTTCGGTTAGTTAATTAGCTTTATGTAGTAGGAAATGCATATTCATTTTCCAAGCACAGCTTTCCGCTAACTTCTCAGAACGTGAAAACTACGAGAGCAGCGTAGCTAACGATAAGCGGTAAATTGAATTGAAATCCTGGATTTAATAAATTCAAAAAGGACTGGCATTATTGTGGTAATAGCTTTATGTAGTGTATCTAATGTTGGAAGGAGGCATGTAGGTAGTCTACATGTAATTCGTAGCTGTAATGGTAGCAATAATAATTGCAAATCTAAAAAAGATTACAAGCAGTAAACACTTTGTAAGAGCATTTGTTTATATTTATTGCCTGGTGTGAGTGGTGCAGGGAGCGTAAGATGCATGAAGTAGATCCAGGGGATCGAGTAGAGTGTAATTAAAATTCTCGTAGTCTTCCGTCGTGTGTTCTTAGAGGAGATAGTGTCCAAAGAAAGAGTTGAACAAAGAGCGGACCAGGGAAGCAGAAATATCGGTGCATCGAATGGAGGAGGAAAGAAAGGGAATGGAAATGTAACAGTATTTTGCTGTTATACTTAGACTATCTGTATTTATTAGAAGAAACAATAAATTGCAGTATTTGTCGTAATGTAGTGGGCTATAAGCCACTTGGAAGAAAGTTGTGCATTGTGAAAGTGTGGAATACTTTCTTGGACTGCTCTGAACTGAAATTAGTATGTGCATGGACGGAATAGGAATGGCATAAGTAAATATAGCGGAATTTCTTGTCCTTGTCAGGTCGGCTCTTTACTTTAGTTGGCCATCTCACTCATCCTGCTCTAGATAAGGACTTGGTAAGTAAAATTCAGTCAGTCAGATAAGAAACTCATGGGAGTAGACAGAGACACGAGAACAATTCGAGAGTGCACGTAGTCTGTGGAAGAGGGAACGTGGAGTCTTGCCCTGCACCAGTCATCAGATCAGATCAGTTTTCGTGGTCGGACTCCAGTTAGTGTCTGCTCTTGCTGCGAATGAGAACTACCGGAGAAAGCCGTTTTTCCAAGTTCTTCTTGGCTTACAAGTCCTCGCCTCTCGCAGCCGATAAGGAACGGCCTCGGGTGAGTTTCTTCTTTCATGTCTGCAGTGTCTCTCTTCTGCCTTCTGTAGCAACAGACAACAACTGCCCGAAATTGGAATACAGTAGATAGAATAAGGAAAACGTGTTCTTTTTCTTCTGAAACAATATCTGGGAGATGGAAATCATTCTCCTCGAATGCTACATCCGTCAGGATATGAAATGATAGCATATCATATTAACGTATCTCTATCAAAACTACCAGCGCCTACTCCCTCCTATCTCGCCTCAGCCTCAGATGCGTCTTACTACTTCCTAAGTTCGCTAAATTGTGTACACACAAATTGTTTTCTCGCGTGGACACGTACCA
Source organism: Yoshiicerus persimilis (assembly GCA_020352615.2). Lineage (NCBI taxonomy): Eukaryota > Metazoa > Arthropoda > Collembola > Entomobryomorpha > Tomoceridae > Yoshiicerus > Yoshiicerus persimilis. Next base: position 18,190,983 of record CM060170.1, read on the forward strand.
ACCAGTGTATTCCCAAACCAATTCAATGTATGCCCTTGCTATTATCAAATCCTTTCATATACTTACCTATCATGTCTCTGGGAGTGTGATTTTAAGCGCAGTATACCCATTTCGTTCATAAATGCACTAAAAGAAAAATAAGAATGATATTTGCACGAAAACGTCCTCCCAAACAAATATTTGAAAGCATGAATTCAAACAGTACAGTAGGAGAGATCTCCAGCACAGATAAAACTATTGATATTATTTGTAGCGATTTAGAAATCTTGGAAAAAATATAATGCCCAGATCATGAAGACCATCATTCTGATAAATACTATACATATCTGTACTTTTGTGATAGGAACTTATGATATGAAAAACGAAGGACATACCTTATATTTAACGACAACTATTTAAGGGGATAAAGTATACGGGAATTTCTGAAAGGAAATACGTAGTGTTTTAGAATATGATATTTGTATCCTGTGGTATTGACCAGAGATTTGAGTCTAGAGATTTTTTGTGGAGGAGAAGAGAGCTGACAGAAAAATCTTGTGTGCCTTTTGGTTGTGTATCTGATAAAACACATCTTGAGATGGAAATGATGATATTCTGTATTTCTTTGTGAGGGTGAGTGTTATTCGATTGCATATTCGAATCTGAATGGTCATGGTCATGTTAGAGTGTATGGCGATTGTAGGAGTGCAATGGAGCGGAACGTGGGGCGAAATTATTGGATGTTATGAGATCGAAGGGCATCATTCATCATGGCCAAGAGGATATACTCTGCTAATACGACTAGGCACTTACTTATACTCCACGTTTAGGTGGCTGACGGTGAGTTCAGTTCAAATTTAAGAGGGCTCCCGATTTCAGCTCACTTGCAGCTGACGTTTCGGCAAGTCGCGTGAATGTGCTGCATACATTAGCCAGCGATTTCTCCAAACCAATATCTCCTTTTACTGGGTCTCAGCGATATGCTCCACTCTCCCTCAAACAGCACACACGCCGAATTGCCTACCTATGGTGTAGAATTACATGCACACTGTATAACTCAAGAGTAATAATTCTCTGCTAATCGTGACAGAAAAGGAAAGCAAGGCGAAACTCAAGTATAAACAATTCCGTTCAAGTATGTCTACTCTATCCACCATCATAAAAATATTATGCAATACAAAATCTAATATTCTCCTTTGTATATCATCAAGTAAGTCAGTACATCTATCATGAAATGCACGTACATAAAATAGGTAGCTTGGTTTTCATACTCTTTGTGTTTTGCACAGGAAAGCCGGTAAACTAGATTAAAAGGATAGAGATTATGATAGTGTTGTAGTTGCAAGATATTCGATGGCATTCTTACAGAGATAAGCGTTACGTATTAAATTTTAAGTTGAAGAATATTGTAAGCTTAGACTTGGAATCAAATTAAACTGTAGTATATTACACAAGTCTTTTCCTTTATCACAAAGATTTCCGGATTTTATAGCATCATGCTACTTGATGGCCTGCTGTGGCTGTGATTTGTAAAATCCGCCTTTTATTTTCAATTAGGTTGCTTTGCTCCTTACTATCCACTGTAAAATAAGTTTTACTTGTTCCACAAATCATTTTCTTCGACTTTTGCAAACTTCCAACGAGAAATACACTTTTTACTCCTTCGTTTTGCTATAGTTGACAATTTGGTGCTGAGGATATGGACTTGTGTCAGAAAAGCGTGTAATTTGCTATTAAATTATGCTGACTTTGCTATGGAAAAGTTATATGTCTGCTATAAATCTATAGGAGTTCACTTACTTTGTTACTTTCCAGATTTGAAGGACCAATTTACCGGGAACCAGTTGCTATCTTTTCAAGCGACATGAACCTTTGCATACTTAATAACATAGATATGAAAGAAGCAAAGACGAGGTTTTTGCAAAACTCATAAAATATGACGACACGACAGCAAAAGAGAAATAAAGTGGACAGACATAGTCAAAGCTTTACTATTACAGCTGATTTTGCATTTTTATAAAAAGAAGTCAGAAAATACAAGAGATGTACGACCAAGAGTAAGATAGATAGTCACGAAGAAAGGGTGCTCTCCCGTCTCCTTTGTTTATAAGGTACCTCTTAACATCACAAAAGTCCCACACTACTGTTGTAAAGGCTTGCATTGTTTTCTTGCCCTGGTCCTCATGGGCTTATACATCAACTGTCGCATGTTGCGTAATATGGGTAACTATAACTAATATATTTAAACTCAGTCATTGCATGTAGTAATTCACTACTTAAGTAATAATGAACATTTTGATTTTAATTAAGAGTTACAAAAGTTGTGGTGTAGAAAAGTTGTAGGAAAGGTAGGATATTACAAAAATTGAATTTTTCTGCAATGCAGCATTATTTTAGTAACCGAACAGACGTTATATGTCTTACACATAATATGTGGTGTAGCATTTGAGTGGAAAAGAAAAAATTCTTTCCATCGATGTAGAATCGTCTAAAGTCTAATAAGTGAACATGCCATGAAATCTTTATGGTACAAGTACAACATGTGTTTTCTTGTGGGCTAAAAGAAAATGCTGTCTTGGGTTTAGTGTTTAGCTGAGAAAGATTTTGTGCGTGGAGACAGAGGAAAGGAAAAGTCTGGTTGATACTGGCAGTTAGAAATGGAAGAGGAAAGAGTTAAATCTTACACAATCAGGGCTTTCTTACTTTGATCTGGCACTTTATGTTATGTGCACTTATTTTAGTTGTTCTTGAGTTAGATGACTTGAACTGGAGGACAGGGCAAAAGACAAAGAATCAAAGAATACGCGTAAATAATATGTAATTGCGTGAGTTGAAGTGGAGAGAAAGAGCTTTGTGTCCGTGGAACTGAAATGTGCGTATTGGAAGTCGGGGACTCCGGGAGCAGCGGCGGGATGGAAGTGCGAGATGAAGAAATACGGCGAGAGGATGACATATATAGCAGGGAGACGGCAGCCAGGAAGGGAGAGAGGCCAGCGCGGAGATCGAGACGTAATCCCAGCAGAATTTAGGAAAATATATGATCTGGTTTGATTTGGGGCGTTGGCCCAGAAAACGATGGTTCAAGATAGAGTGGCTCGATATACAGATTTTGACTGGAGGGAGATAAAGACGCAGTCAGAAATGTCCAAATAAATTCTTTCGAAAATCGGAATGACACTTGAATTCTCTTATGAACACCAGGGATGATAATGAGCCTCGTTCCCAACTTTCCTCTCTCTTCCTATCACACGCTGACTTTAACATCCTTCAACCTGAGTCTTTCTTCCCCTGCACCCAGTCATACCTTCCAATCACCCAGTCTTTTAGTCCCAACTTTATAATAACCACTTTCCGCTCTTTACTTGGAATTTTCTGTTGACCACGCAATGCAATTTGGTGCATCCTAGTCATACCACACGCTTCTGGTGTATTTTAAATACACAGACTCAAGTGCACATTCATATTTATTACGAAATACTGTGCATTACTGTGATATATCCCCCTTTGAATGCCATTTTCAGTTTAGATATACTTTTCTATGTATCATAGGAACTTATGGACAGACCACAGAGGAATGGTTCCCCATATCCCATTACCCTCACATCTCATCTACATAATATCATCCACTTCAACTCTTTCCTCACTTACTGTTAGTTCCAATCAAATAGACTTTAGACTTCAACTTCTCTCGAATCTTTTCTCATCATCTTTAATACCCCAACTTCCACTATTCCACATTTTCGTCTTCTTCGTCGTCTTCTTCGTCGTCTTCTCCGTCGTCTCTCTTTGCTCGTGTCCTTTTCTCTGTCGCCCTGTCTTCAGTTATTGCAAGATGTTCTTTTATTTTATTGCAGATGTACTCTAACAATGGACATTCTTTAATACTCACTCATTCTCTCATCAGTCTATGCTTCCTCATGTCAAGTCAAGACTCCATTATTTGTCAGTGCGTTCCCGTGCAGACATGTATACTAGTACAAAATGAAAACGAAGGGTAAGTAGTTAGGACGTCTATTTTTCATATCATAGCTATTACCATTTAGATATGTACTTTTGTACAAGTGATAGTGCAATTACAGTGCAAGCTATTTAAGTACAGTGCAATGAGAAGATTTTCTTATATAGAACACTTAATGCTCTCTAATACATTGTACGCCAAATTACAACTTGTACTATTTTGCTAGGCACGTACTTTATAAAACATTTGAATTGACGTTTCTTAAGGCTTTCAGGCTCAGAGGGGATTTCTCTCAATGTCTTTTGAACCTTCTAATGTCTTTTCAGATTCATTTTTGTTCTTTTTCTCTACCAACTTCATCTATAGAGCAATAAAACCAGCCTATCTCATTCTATTTCATGAACTAATTGCACACAATGCTTGTAATAAATATTTAGGTGCTCACCTATAAGCTAACTACCATGGAGTCATTTGCGCGAAGTAGGGATTACATATATTTCTATTATACCTAAAATAACTTATAAAATTTTTGAAAGCACAAAATGCACCTCAACAATAAATTAAGCTTTGTATTTCATCTTTCTGTGATTTACGTGGGCAGATATAGCTGTATATGTCTAGTTATAATTGATATATCATTTCTTATTGTTATCTATTAGGTATATCACATTATCTACAAAAATCATTACAATTTTTGACACCAGATGAAAATATGATTTAAGCTCCTATTACAAGCAAGAAACAACAAAGATTTTAATGCACCTCAAAACCTGACATTCCTCACTCCAAAATGTTTATTATAGCAATTGAATTAAGAACAGTGAATGTTGACTTGAGAGCTAAAGAATTTATTATCTAGATATTTAAAATTGAATGTCTGTGAAGTAATGCTGGATTGTAGGAGTAAGTACATTAGTCCTCAATGGAGATGAGAAGACCTGATTATCATGTAATATTGGCAGATTGTATTTAAGAAAGGGTAAGAGCAGTGGATAGGAAGATTGTCAGATTCAATTGAATATTTAATGTGTGTAATAAAATAAGGAGTTACTTAAATAGGATGTGGCACTGTAGATTTAAGTGAAGTCAGAAGAAGAATGGAATGAGGATGGTAAGTCGGATAAGAGAAGAATGGAATTACATATTGCAGCAAGTAAGTAGCTTTTATATTTTTTTGAGTATTTTTTTCTGCAGAGGTGATCTTAGAGTTATTGGCGAGGGAGCGATAAATTGTTGAGGATGAGAATAGCCCGGAGATAATAGCCGACACCTGTGGTACGCGTAATGGCAACGAGCTTTAGGTGTTTTGCATGGCATTGCCTCTCGCCTCCCTCAGCCTCGCACTCTCTTGTCTTGACGCATTCAACTCCTTGCACTTACGGAACACTCGGCCCATCCAAGTTGAACACTCTTCAGCAAAGAGTGGGTCCATTGTGATTGTGGGCACTGCTAAGCTTTTTATTACGGACGAATGGACCCAAACGTCTCTTTGCCCATTCAGCAGCGAAACCGAAACATTCTGTCCAGCAAAAGCCGAGCCACACTAATTACACAGCACCAACCAGTCTAGCAGTCCGGTGAACGTCACTGCAGCTCCAGTCAAGAGTCCTCGATCCAGAGTAAGAAGAAGGTACGTTGCAGATAGGAGATTCCTACATGATATCATTGTGAAGGTACCTTAGTAGCCAGGTACATACTATTAGTCTGTAAATTTTGTAGGGAAGTGAGCTAAGGCAGTTTGTTCTGCAGTGGCAGTTAGAAACGTGAGTCTCGGTATCTTCTGTTAGTCCGCAATGTAAAATATGTGGCCGTATATCTTGATGATGATAGTCGGATGGACGTACAAGTGCCATGAATCTCAATGGAAAGTTGTTATCGAGGATGGGATGAACCCTAAAGGCAAACGGAAAATTCAAATCCTGATCGCTTCTCGCCTCTCTCTGGTAGGCAGGCGGTGCTCAGCTTTTTCACCGAAATGACAGACTCTTTGGGTGGTCAACGATTAATGCTGTCTAACAAGCTCCAAGAAAGGACCCCTATCTACTTGGAGACCCTGGATTCGTTTCAGTTCAACTAACATGCATTACATAAGCCCATGTGTATTAGACAAGCCTTCCTGTCTCGCAGTCTCCTTTTCCATTTTAATACATTAAATAGGTACCTAATGCCTCACAGTCCACCTATCTATCTGAATATCAGCTCCTAAATATCCCTTTTCCATATAAGCAATGAAATAAAACGAAATTCTATTGAGCAATGTAACCCAGTGCCATTGCATTACCAATTGCACTCCAGTAGTTTCTCCGTCTCTTTTTCCTATGCAGCTACGTAATGCCCACCTTAATGAGATACAACTACTCATTTATAAAAATACCACTAACAGATTCAGAAAATCATCCCAGCAAGAAAGATTGGTAAATTATAGCTACTAAATAGTAAGCATGGACACCATTTTGAAAAAGGGTACTTATCATAGTTTAGCTGCCTTTTAATAAGGACACCACATCATTTAAATCATTTAACTTACATGTGAAAGAAGTCCACCGCCTATACTAACCATTTAATATAGATTTTATTGAAACCTTTCCTTAAGCCTTGACAGTTTCAGTCTTATCCGCAAAATTTCCTATAAAGTTCACTTGAGAAACTGTAAATAAATAATTTGTTGGCTGTGAAAGCTAAAATGCAGGAAGATAGCCTTCCTTGCTGTTTCTATTTTCTTCTAAAATTGTCTAAAGTCACACTTAGGCAATATTATTTGGGCTACAATATTAATTGTTGACAATAAGATAATCCTATCTTGTATTGATACAAACTCAGGCCCACAACCCAATAAAGACCATCAGTTCCATTCGTTGTCAACAGGTATAAAATGAATGTAGCCACAATACAGGCCTCAAGATGTGTGTCTCTCTCGCCAAGCATCTAGGAAATTCTACGGAAGTAACAATAATAATACCTACACAAAACACCAAAGTCCACATCGTTTTATCCTACATAACACAAATTGACACATCACATTTTCCTCAAACCTACCTATATAGTGCTATCTAATTTCTTCTCCTTTCAAGCATTCATTACCTTCTTTGCTTTATTTATCGTCAAATGAATACAGATATTTCTAGAGAGTTTAACAAATCGCCAAAAGTCAAGATTTTAAAAACTAACTGCAGGAAAGTGGAAAATATGTCCTATGCGTTAATGCGTTCCATTACAGTACGCGGATCATTTTCAATTCCACATTCCATGGTGAGATAAAATGATGGTTTTCTTTTGATTTGAGTGTTCGCACTAATTTTAAGAAGGATGATTATTCTCAACTTTTCACACGGACTCTATTCCAAAAACCCTTGTTCTATAGAAACTATACATTGTATGGGAGCAGTGGCTCGCACTTTACATGGTAGCTGTTCATATGCAGGTAATGTGCATTTGTAGATTCATTCTCATGGATTATCAGTTACCTGAAGATCATACGTAGAATTGTGAGTTATTCACAGACAATGAGAAAGCATACAATGTACGATATGAGGGTATGCCAGATCAAAGGATATCTGAATTTTAAAAGCAACCGAGAGTCAAAATATATTTAAAAATGTAGAAATGTCATTTTTATAGCCATATTTCTTCAAAAACGGAAAAACTTATCAATAAAATGCATATAGTGAGCGTTTTACAATATGTCACACTGAAATTGGTTGCTTTTGCTCAAAATCAGACTAATTTTTAGGTTATACTTATATACCGCAAATATTTTTTGACAGAAATTTCGCCTTAAATTGTACAATATATAGTTTAATTATATATAAGAACATGACAAATATTCTAATACAATAATAGTTTCGTTGAGGTAGGAGATATGGGTTTTTCATTAAGTTGGTAGCTGAGATAAATATCAATTGCACTGAAAATGTGGCGTGATATATAAATTGCCAGTAGGTAGTAGCAACCGAATTGCACAGAAATTAAGTTATAATTTCGCTTTCTTGTGGTAAACTAAAGTTTGCTGTAGTGACATACCATCAGAAAAATACTTTTAGTTTTGGGTTTCCAACAGCCAGAAACAGAATTGAATGCCGAGGATACGTAATCTAAGTCTCACTTCAAATTTTATCATGGGGTTTCTACTCCATCCGTCTTGTGAATAGGCAACGTTGGTTCTCAAGACTAGCGCAAGAGAGTCCTGTGTTACGATTTAATTCTGTGCAAACGCCTGCCTCAAAAGACCTGCTAACTTAGTTAACTCTTCTTTGTTAAAAGTGAGAGTGACTCGTTGGTAAATGGGTTATTCGAATTTGAATCAATCAAATCGTTATACACATTCACCTGTGTTGAATGACGCATTTTATTATAGACCCATTAAATATACTAATATCTGAAATATTTGAAAGTCAAATAAAAAACGGGAATGTTTCATTTCAGTTTTGCACATGATACATGGAGATAATCACGAATTACTGTCATGAGTCATGATCCCGTAAGCAAAGTCTCACTAGCATAACTTTTGGGATAGCATTTATTGTAATGCTCATACATATTAAACTGAACTGAATTGAATAGCTAGTTTAGTTGGTGCCCATCCCAAAACTATTTTTGTTTTATTTAGTAACTATTAAAAATTATCGATTACCTATCACAACATCGTTACTGTGTACCTGGTTTTATATATTTCCAATTTTCACAACTTTTCTGTTTTGCCTGAGTTTACTTTCATTGCTTTTTGTTTTGCATAGTCCATGGTAGAGTAAAATCATAGCCAGCCATTTTACGTCAAATGGCAATTTTTAATACTGTAAACAATTATTAGATAAAATTTTTATTATGTAGTCAATTGGATTTCCATGAAAAACAGGTCAAAATCCTGTCTGCCTCCCTTGCCAACAGAAAAGTTATGCGGTTTAATGCTCTGTTATTGCCAATTCGTCTACCTAGTTAAGTAATATATCATTGATAAGATTGATTTATGCATCCTATAGCAAGAACTTCAAAATGATAGATTAAATGTAAATGGTTTTAGCTTATGGTCAGTGGAAATGAAAATGAACATCCGGCCTTTTGCTGATTATACTTTTAGCCATTGCAACTGACTTCACACGATCTCGATGTCAAGTATATGCCCTAGGTCAATTAATTGCTAGTTCAACTTGAGTTATTCACTAAGTTTGCATCAGAACGCATCTTGCATGTGTGGTCTGTGATATACATTATGATACTAAGTTTGTTATATGAAATGAAATATATATATCAACCAGAATATTGATGCAAAATGGGAATATGTATGATATAAATAAAGATGGCATGGAATTCCAGTTTACAACATTTACTAAAACTTTATTTAAATAAAATAATGATAATAAACTACAGATTCACTGTAACGATACGGACAGACAGATACACGTGATAGCAACATTACATTTATTATCGAAGACTAAGACTATCTATCGTGTCATATCAACATTATTTATTCAAGTCATGCACACTTGTTCGCATAAAATAAAATATTTTCGTCGTAATCTAAGTTTATCTTTAACAGAGGAACAAAATACACTGTATAATACGTATAATGTTTGTATTTTGAAAACTCTCGGAGAGTTTCTCTTGGGAGAATTTGATTGGTTCTTACCAGCCTATTGATTTTCAGGGTTTTACTAATTCACAAAATATGTAGGTATGTAGAATACAGTAGTATATAGTGTGTCCACATTCTTCTCCGTTTTCTGCTCTTCCGTTGTTCCATTTGACTACACCCGAAAGAAAACTATTTATCTTGTTATGTCACTGTTGAGTAATGTACAACGAGTCTTAGTATTAAAACTATACAACATCTCCAATTCATTGTCACCCATTATTACCAATTCCCTTGTTACAATAATTATTTCAGCTAGGTTTTCACGTACCAATTGTAGGTATAAAACAATATCTATCTATCTCTGTAGTTGTATCACTCTTGCTTCTCAGCTCTCTGCATTTCAATTATACCCTCTGAATCCAATTTGGGAGCATAGCAGCCATGAAATATCATTTTGGATATTACATTACATGTCGAGTCTTTTCCAAATCTATCGTAGCTAGTCTAATTTCTTAAGTAATACAGTTGATCCAACATCGGTACTGATTTAAGGGTAAATTAATTATGCACGAAGTCCAATAAGTCATGTCAAGTACAGTAAGGTCAGGTCAGATCTTGAAATCTTCTAGTTTTGCCAGCAGTCATTTCCGTACCATATACTTACATTAAATAAATTAAGGGGGATGTACAAATACATACTATAAATTAGTTTGGTGATAAGTAGTACAGATATGTATCTATTTATGTACTAATCATGTAGTATTTTTGTTTACAGTTTTAACTGCGGACAAGAATGAGATAAAAATGTAAATGTAACGAATTATGTCAACTACGGGGAAACAACAATCAAAAATCCTTAGCCTACCTTCACGTCACTTTTCACAATAACATGACCAATATCATCATTAGTTTCTAATTCACATTTATTTAGTGAGCCATTTAAATTTTTATTTGTAAGAGCAAGATAACAACTCATTCTTACAACCAAGGCCGAATTCAAAACTTTTCTGAGGGAGTTCAGTAGTCCTATGCTATCTCACAATGTGTTCCAGGGGTATGTGTGGCCTCTTTCTTAGCAGTGTTAGTATTCACATTGAATTTAGAGGGATGCCTTGGCACGAAAACACCCCTTCTACACAGCCTTGTTTACAAGGTTAATAAACCGTCTTCTAACAATTACTATACGAAATTCCATTTAATTTTTACCATTTTACAGTACAAGTACAAGTGCAGTAAAATACAAACGGTTCACAAACACGGATGCTAGACAAAAGTATTAGCAATGTTCTAAGTACTGAGTAAACATGTTTAATATTACTAATAGCCACATTACAATTAATTTTATGCTTGAAATACTTTTGTATGCCATCTGTGTTTGTTTTGTTGATTTTTTGTTGGTACAATGTGTAAGTACACAGATATTAAGTTACAGTACTATTATAGTATGTAGTGAGTGGTCAGTTAATAAAAGAGGCAATCATTCGTTACATCAATTATCTGTAGTTTTTGATATTATAGGTAATCTTAATAACAGCAGTCAGTAAGAAACGAGAACATTATGATTTTCAGTATGCTCTCGGTAAATAATATATATATATTTATATAAATATCTTTCTATATCTAAGTTAACATAGACATTTTAAGTATCCATTTACAGTTTTGATTTAATGCTAGGTTCCGCATATATTAATAATGAGACATTTTAATTTTAAAATCGAAAATATTTCAGTTATATAGTAATAACAATACTAATTAAGTACTAGGTTGACAATCGTACTAATGGATAGCGTATGAATGATAAGTTATATCCCTACTGCTCCGTAGTGTATGAGCATGATACTTAAAAGTAAGAAAAAGTTTAGCTACCTACTCTCTGTACCTATTTATATATGTATTACTATATCGTTTGTATTAATCTATTACGTGGGTATGTTTTTGGGTCTGGTTTGTCCATTTGACTAACTGTATCATTAGCAGTAGGTAAGGTAAGATTACGTTAGGTAAAAGTAGTTTGTCTTTACACTTACAATATTGTTAGCTATTTTACTTACAAGTACAATGAGTAAATCCTTCTGTACATTAAATACGAAATATTTATTTAAATTTAAAGTGGTACAAGTTAATGGATAGAAACAGCGGTAAATACAGATAAGTATACACATACACGATGCATAACCGAAGTACACTTTATTAAGTAAGTGGGAAAGGGAAGGCGAGAAGGGGCTACAGGGAAAATAAGAGATGTATAGTACGACAGAGATGAAGACAATCAGCGGCAGATTGACAGACGACAGATGTACATAATATTTTATATAATGAGACAGAGAAACAGAGAGTCAATGCAATGAGAGAAAGCAAGATATGTATACAGACAGCAGATACAGTACAGCACGAGTTCCGTATACAAACGTACGATACGATACGACTACAACCATCAGAGTACAAAACATATAATAACATTGATAACTAAGTTAGGCGAAAACAATAGTATTTATATATATAGTTATGAGACAAGGTTACTTTAATCCTTACAACTAACTTTATAATATTACTTTCATACACATTAAAGAAACAGGAGTCTGGAAACGAAATGTGTCTCACTTTATGCTTCCGCGCATATAAATATTCAATAAATAACCTTAGCTTAAATATACTTAATATTATCTAACCTTTCCGATCTTTATAACAGAGTTGAAGGTATACTCTAACAATGTACGTTTACGCTACTAATATATATTTCCTCTGATCTAACATTAATTAATATAATATGCACCTATATTTTCATGTACTAGCAAATAATTGTAAGAATAAATGAATCATACTCTATCTAAACTACTCTAGCATCTATTTAACAACTGCTGTCGATTTATGCGAAAACATGAGGTTAAAGTGTATGACAAGCACCAACGAAACAAAACAAAATTATATACAACTCGATCGAGACTTAAGTCAAGTTAAGTTAAGTACATTACCTATAAATTGGTATAATTGTATAAGTAAATAGCTTCCCTATAAAAACAGAAGAATTTTAGATTGTCGTAGAGGATGCGACTCGACATTCTTCTACATCAATAATAATTCTGCGTGCAAAGTTCAACTTTAAATAAATTCTCTCGCCTCTCGACTAACACATCCTACCTACTTATGACCTGTATATGTACTTAACCTCTGCTCACGCTTAGATTTACCTATCAGTTAATATAAATTTAAGAACAATACTCTTTTAGTAGTTTTCTTAACCTCCCTACACATTTACATACACACCTTAATAATCATCTATATATTGATAACAAATAAGAAATAACAACCGAAGCGACATCGAAGTCGCTATTCTAAACAACATACAATTAATGAGTTGGGTTTTTGGTTCGATTTCCAGCTCATTTTCGTCATGAACAATTACATATCATGAGAATTGATATATTTGCTCAATTGAATAATTAACCTCAGCTTATAGTCGAAATGTCAATCCTATTTAATAATTACAGTGACATTTGATATTAGTTTAGTTCTGGTACATTTACTAACTGCACCACTAATATATTATATATAAAACACTTCTATCTACAGCTCTACTACTATTTAGGTACTTAATATTCCCATCTGTTCTGCTATATAATATTTATATTGTCTAGAAACTGTAATTATATGTATCTAGGAGTGTAGCCCATTACCATAATAAATATTAAAAACCTCAATTGACACACACATTATAATGTGCGACAATTCGCACAACATCTGTAAATTATCGCATATCTCTACCTAAACCTGCATACATAACTAGTGCGGTGCCACGTAATGTAGCATTTCCTACAGAAAACATTAACAATTGTCATTACAAAGGTATCACCAGCGTATTGACACAATTTCATAAAGTTTTGAGTTTATTGGGCTCATTAGAGCATCTTTCCGATGTAATTCTAAATTATATATTCTACAGCATATATTATGTCCTAGTCTATAGCATCTGCAGATAGTGATAGTTATATTATTTTCTTATCTGTCTAAATAACATATTTCTTTATATTACACATCAATAGAAAACAGTAAGGAAAGGTTTACACAACTAATGCCCATCGTTCATTAAATCTGTATACCTTAATTAGCACATTCCATGTATCATCTGTGCAGTATGCTAAGTACAAGAGGCGTACAGATACAATAAAATTAAAATACGGTCAAAATACATCAGTTGTGTATTTCGGTACTGGAAAATAAAAGACGAGGACACGGAGGGGAAGCACAAACACATTCAAATACTAATATCTATACCTGAATGTAGACTATAAGGTATCTAATGAATGATTCTTCTGGTTTAGTCCACCACTCCACTTCTATTATTATGTAGGTACAAACTGTTATTAATATTATTACAAAGATATATGTAGGGCTTATGTATATTAGCACAGCGATAACGAAGCATGTTCTAAGGTACATATACACAATACCCTATACAATATTAGTATAGTCTCAGTTTACCAATTAGCATTAAGGTATATCAATAACGATACATCATTAGGTACATTGTTTCAGAAATATAGTAGGATCGGATGGAATACGATAGCTAGTACCTTGTATATACGTTTAGGTAGGTCGATAAATTAATTCCGCTCTGACTGAGGATAATTGGGTATCAAATAGACAATATCCTTTGTATTTATAAATAGAAATTCGTGCTTTAGGAGCTGCGCTGTGATTTGACTGTTGTAACAAGTACGGATGAGAATTTGTATGTATGTACATTCATAAAAATGTCAAAGGAAATGTTAGCTGCCTAATTAATAATATTGAAGTCTGAGTATGTACGAGAGTATACTGAGACTCGCAACATTTCCTCCGTGAAAGTTAACAAGATTCGGTGAACTGGACCAAACGTCCTCACAGCTAAACCAGGTACTCGTTTTTAATTTACTAGAAACAGTAATGCGAATGAGACACATCATTAAGAGATGCATCGGTGTTGAAATGAAACAGTGCGAGCACGGATTTCATTAGCTTTTCTCAATGAAGATTAAAAATATTAGGTCAATATTTTTTGGTGTAACACGTAAGTACACTGTAGAATCCCAGTCTTTAGTATCAGCAATAAAATAATATTATTAGAATTTGGTCAATAAATAAATTAAAATAAATAAATGATATATTTCTAGATTGCTCTTTTTCTTTGAGTTTAGGCTTGCAATCTACGTACATGTGTCAATTGGCTTCGTAGAAAGACACGTAAGCTACGCTACTTAAGTTGTCTGGACGTACATGAAATGGATTAAAAGTGATGAAAATGATGATTTAGTCTAGCTTCCTCGCATCAGGGAGAGAATCAAAGGGGAAAGGGAACCGAGATCTTTTGCTCATGCACAGTTGCCTATATTGATGATAGAAGTACTAACTAGGTATACGTTTAAATATACATATATATGTTCTACAATAAATATTATATAATAATAGACACTTTCTCTTAAGTAGGACTTGAGGTACGAACATCATCTCCTCAAATCAAAACTGTATGAGAACTCAGTTATTGAGTACCAGTATGTGTATAATTAAGAGTACAGAAATGTATGCATAGGAGTACATCGTAGTTATATAGTTACAGTAATGATAATAATAGTAATAACAGACATAGGTATCACAAACATGTACTTCTCATATATACAGCAAACCACTACACGTTTTAATGCTAACTTATGATTCTGTATCGTAAATACTCTTAGAATAAGTTATACTATAGCTAAATATACCTAGGTCTCTAATTACTAACTCTAGCCGTAAATATAATTTCCATCCATGACAATAAGTTACACACAGAACAACTCAGGCAAAACAAATAAATTTAACAATAAGCAAAATCTGTATTTGTAAAAGAGTCAGGTGAGGAGAGTATATAAAGGAATACTCCTTTCCAATATAATCACAACATATCGGAAATTGTCTACATCCGTAGCAGTAGTGGTGAGTTTCAGTAATAATGGTTTGTATGTATTCCGCAGAGTTGTTTATCCGGACGAATCGCACGAATTTTCATCATGAGTGGCTTCGGCGCTGGGAGAATTTCCTGTTGGCTTCTTGACGAGAAAGCTCTTCAAGCAAGCCACTTCAGTGGCGAGGCGAGCCAATTCTGACTTGAGTTGAGAGTTCTCTGTCTCGAGAAGAGATTCTTCCAAGAAGCGTTTCTTGGCTCGTTTCCGCTGGGACGAAGTCTCATTAGCGATTTTACTGGCCGCTTGCGCAGCGTTCTTGTAGGCAGACAAGGGACTAGGCTGACGACTGGACAAGAACTTCTCGGAGCCCTCGCCGTTGATGGAGATGCCCGAGTCGCGCTCGTCTGAACTCCCCGATCCGCTGTTCGTCGACTCGTCGTGGTCCCAGTGCGCGCAGGGCGGACTCACTTCCGACTCGTGCTTCAAGCCGTGGCCCACCACGTACGGGTACGGCGGCAAGTCCTTCTCGCCCAAGTGGCTCTTGTGACGCAGTTTGTGCGGCAAGTTGCTCGCCGACCCGTTGTTGTTGTTCGTCGTGTTGGCGCTGCCGCCGCCGTTGCTGGCCGAGGGCGCGCTGCTCTTCTTCTCGCTCTTCGTCTCCGCGTCCACGGGGTCCTCGAAGCGCACCTTGCTCACGGGGCCGCGGGGCGCGGGCGGACACTCGTCGGAGTCGGAGTTGTTGTCTTCCTGGTCCATTGCCTCCGTCGACTGGTTGCAAGTGATGCTGAGATTGAGAATGTTTTCCGAGGGTGACAAGCTGGAGCGACTGCTGCTCAGATTTTCAGCGTGGTTCTCGGTGCGCTGCGAGTTTCTCGGGGAGAACTGCTCCTGCGAGAAGTTATACAGAGGGTGGTGGTTGCCGTTGTGTGGCTTTTCGATTTCAATGAGGGGTGGGTGCAGGGGGCCGTGTTGCCCCAAGTGACCCACCAAGTGATGCGGAAGCGGACTGCGAGATCTGTCGTCGGCCATGTGGTGAGAGTAGCCCTGGGGACTCATTTCGTCAGAAGAGTCCATCTGATCCCGCATCCCGTCGTTCGAGTTGCTGCCGAAGCCCTGTCCCTTGATGAACGGACCCGGGAATACTTTCGGTCGCTTTGTCAAGCTCAGCACCTGATCGTTCGACGGCAGAGAAGCCAACACTTGCTCCAAACTGATCAGGTTGTCGCCGATGATTCCGTACTTGTCTTTGATGGCGATCAACTGGGCTTTCAAAATGTGAGTCTCTTTGGTCAACTCGATTACTCTCTGTTCCAGGATCATGTCGTTGAAACGACGCTTCTCTCTCGAGCGCTTCGCGGCCTCATTGTTCCTACGACGACGGTCCCAGTAACTGTCGTCTTTCTTGTTGTCGGGGATGAACTCCCGCTGCTTCCTCTGACTGAAAATATCTTTGCGCTTCATTGAGTTGGTCAAGTCGAAGGCGACTTGGAGTGGGAATCCTGCCGCGGGGGCGGGGGGAGACTGGTTCGAAAATATCGGGGCTCCGTTGCCGTTTGTGTGAATGATTGTGTTTGCTGGCAGGGGTGCGGGCATATTAGGCGTGCAGGCTTCTCCACTGGATGGCGAGTCTTGTCCGCGTGCAACCATCACTTGGCGTCTCAGATGAGCATCTATAAATACAAACACATTGTTTTAATCACAAGTTCGTTAGGAAAATAACTTGAGGGCGAAATACTTGACCCATTCTGTACACAACATTACCAAAGAGTTCATTTCCATTCAAAATTGTTTATCAACACAGCCAAGTCACAGGTCACCCTATTTCATTCGCTCCTTCCTCTTGTGCATATTTATCCCTACTCCGTTCATCAATGCCAAATATTTACACTACCTACATACCTTCTGTCTCCACACATATCTCCTCTTTCCTAATAAATTGCACGCCCATCCCAATACTCAATATGTATTCTTAAAGATTCGGTCACTGCAGCTTCAATACAAAGTCATACTTCGTATACATTAATTACACTCATACTACATACTAATAAATACATCCGAATTCACTTACGATTACGCTATCAATAAATACATTCATAGACATACTCAATGAAACAGTTAGCAGAGATAAGCTGATATTCTTTCCTTGGGCCCAAGTAATAATATTTTATTAGCACGTCTGTACTATTCAATGGGCTCCTCAATAAAGACGCACTATACAGCATTATACTCTCTATGTACTTGGAAATGGATTTTCGATTGCATAATTCTTATCAAATAATATGACTCAACAAACATCACAGTGTTCTTTTCTCTGCATCACATCAGGGTACTAAACCACTCATGATATTTACTTTTATCCTATCGGGCCACCAACAATAAATAATATTTACATTGATGGCCAAAATCAACTACTCATACAATAACAAGGTTCAATATATTTATAATACATCGCAGATTGCATAAAAGTCTCAATTCCCCGTCCACTGCCACGTTTTAGTTAAAAGGTCAACCAATAGTCATGAACCTATCCTAACCTATCAAAGGCAGAAATATGTAACAAAATTTATATATCAATACTATTCCATAACAGTTGAATATCTTCTCATGAATAGCATTCGCGAAAAATAGCAGTTCCATTCAATTTATTAATGTTACCCAACAGTTTCGTTTTCAATCACTTCAAAATAAACATTGAGTAATGCATTATAGTACATATGTGCATATCTGTCCAGACTAGGAAAGTAATAATACAGGACATTAAAGCACACTAATCCTTTAGTCCACTGTCTATTGGAATCCCATCCTGTGTCAGTTAGTCAAAATCTACAGAAAAAACTTATTTGCTGTAATCTAGACTTTCTGCATGGACTACAGGTATTTAAAAATAAGCTATGAAGTCATACAAATATTGCTGGAATTATTAATTAGTAATTGCTCTGCTTATCAATGTGTATCACATATTGCAAAATATACCAACTATGTATAACAACACACGATGAAATAGAATCTAATACAAACAGGCAGGTAAGTAATAGAGTAATAGCGTTAGAAATGACGAAAGTCTACCTAGACTGAAGGGCTACGGTATTTGAGGGATAGTTGGTGCAAAGAATATGGATAGGAAAGGTTTAAAACGTGACATCCACGAGAAAACATGAATATATGGAGGAAGAGACGGGATTAAACGTACATATAGGTACAGATAGGTAGATATATAACACCAAGTAACGAAGTTCAATAAAGACCAGTAAGGAGCTACTTATGCTGGCTATCGCTAAATCCTCACTCAATTTAATTTTCTGTTTAAGTTCATTGTCGTCATTCATTCTGAGCACATAAAGGGGCATTAAATAACAAACACGCGACTGTACTATTGAGCTGCTTGTAACAGAAACATTCTACAGTGCTAAGTACCTTCTATGATTAGGAATTATTATTGAGGCTCTCTACAAAAATGGAGGCGCAATGTCCACTAGCTACTTATAATGTGATACTAGACCCAGAGTAGGGAAGGTATGTAGAAATAAGGTATTGATGTATTCCTATACAGCGGAATACTTAGTAAGCAGTTACGTGCTACATGAAAAGTAAGTATTGTAAGTATGTTAGAAGTAGAAAACGAGGTCAAAGAAACTCTTCATTCGTTTTTAAGTAGAAGGAAGGCAGAATGATAGGAAAGCCATTGGGACTATTAACTTATATAAAATGTATAATCCGCCACACTAATACTAATAAAAGGTATTTTCCGGCTACCTTTTCTATGTAAAAAATATAAGAAGAGACAGAAACATGAATAAGAAAAGCTTGTTGCCCAGACTAGACAAATGTGTTCACTTGAATCGGTCAGAGCAGCTCCCTGATTGGAGGATATGAAACGTGTTCATACAATTATAATGAGGATTTCGCAAAGTCAATTGCAACGCTGGATTCTTCACAAAAGCATATTTAGAGTGTACTAGTATCACAAAAGGAGAATTACGCTGTACTGTACTGTACAATTATTTTACGTTGTCAATCACTGCTTTTCCATTAGAGTGCAACTTTTGTACCCAATGTCATTTTTCTGTATCATGTCACCTGCAGATGTACAGGATCCATTAACAGCCCTGCCGAATGGATGGATAACACCTAATGTGCATAGGAAGTTCGTGGTATTTGGGTAACGGATCTCCGAGATGGATGGATAACTAATTAGAAGTAGGTATCATGATACAGGTACTTTCATTAGAGATCGGAAACAAAGGAACAATGGATGGGGACATTTGTTACTCCGAGAACTTGTTTATTTGTTACGGAGAAAGGAAATAGCGAGAACTTAAACGTGTCGGAGTAGTTATGGCTTTGGTAATGTGCAAATAGAAAAACAAAGAGTGAGTGAAGGCTGTTTAAAGTGTAAGGAGACGGCGGATTGCGTTGCGACACAAATGGAACTTTCCCTTCCCTTCTGCTGCTTTCTTGCAGAGGAAGCTTTGCAACAGTCGAGCATGAACTGTACTGTATCAATGGCAATTGGCATTATCGACCGAGCCGAAAAGGAAAGCCTGGAATAATGTAGTACGATTCGCTGTCTTTGGTGATATGTTGGAGTGTAGCAGTCGGACACGTGAAAGTCACTCACGTGCACACTCTTTCCCATGCAAAAACAAATTTGTTTTCACCACCGTTTCGCAGTCTTCATTTTATTAGTTGTGCTCTCGCAACTATTTACTTGGCAAATTACATCTATTTTCTTCTACCTTATTTACAGTGTATCCAAAGGCCCTCTTACTTAGCAGATGATAAACAGGCTTTGAAGTACGAAGAGACTATTTACCTAGCTTTACTAGAAGGACTGCAGCTACTTGCGTATTTATTTACGTACGTGGGGAAATACTGTCTCAAGTGCCCTTCCACTTATTTCAATCAAGTTTTATCAGTGTTAGTTTGCCCTCAACCCTATAGATACAGTTGCAGATAAAAACTAGGGAGCCTATTGTGTTGTAACAGGTAAGCTTAAGTAATTGACAAAAGGGAAAACCCAGGAGATACTTATGCTACACATAAAAATGAAAGTATATACTTATACTGCTACTAAACCAACAAATAATATACGAACAGAAAAAATCATTTCCAGAAAATATTGGAGCAATACACTCAATAAATATGCATGCACGCTCAATAGTATTTACCTATAGTTCTTATTATGTTATCATATCTTCTGCCGGGTTGCGTAATTTAAAGTTAAGTTCAGTCGCAGTCTATTGTAGTGTACCGAGCACACTAAATAAAAAATGTTATGAGCCAATATTATTATGCAACAGATAATAATAACAGAAGAATACATTCCATGTGTACAATTACATGTGCATATCTGGACAGAGCAGGTTAATTGGCTCTGGTGGTGCATACTACCATTTCGCGAATATACTTTCCACATATAAGAAGCTCTGATATCATCAAAGGCAGAGTATATGCTCTGTGCATGCCTGTACTCATGAAATAAATAAATAACGCTGTAATGGATATTCTACCTCTCTCGCTACTTGGACTTTATTTGCCAATACATAAATACTCATGTTTTCCTAGTCTTACATAATCAAAGCATTCTACTAGGTATCAGACTGGTGCACAATAGTAACAAACTAACACAAAAGGAACCGAATGGAGTTTCTACGGAGCGAAAGAGGTAAAAAAGCGAAGTCAAGGTACTGAGAGGAGCGAGATGTGCTCGTGGTGGCTGTTTCCAGTAGGTTATGGCACAATCGCGAAAATGTTGAGTAACACATAAAATGCAATATACGCTGAGTTGACTGGATAAATGAAAAGGAGGAGAGAAGTCTATAGCCTTCTACGGCTTACTCCGGACTATTATCATGTCGTATATGCTAAGACTCTATAATGATTATATCACATCATGCAAAGCAAGTCTAATTTGGAATTTTCAGCCGTAACACCTTCTCCAGTCATCTACCTCACTTCACCTTGCTCGCAGTACATTACCTATTACACAACAAGGCATCAGCTACAGGATTGCATCAACGTGCTCTCTAATATAATAATGCAGCATACTCAACCCACAATAAATAGAAACTACATTTATAGCGAAGAAATATATCTGATTTCCATTATCCAGCGCAATCTAGTATGTGTGCACTCTGACAATGTATATGGCTTATATCTCATGCAGAAACGCAATGGTATGAAATATACTTTGCTGGTCGGGAGTAATATCGTATATGTATAACGATATAAGTGAATGTAAGAAAATATTAAGAGCTGGAAAGAAGAGAAGTTCCAGTTTATGCGTTGTGAAGAGTAAGTTGTAAGCAGCAAGGATTTTGCGAGACACCGCCTCCTCCCCTCAAAAACCCCAGAGGAAAAAAGTTGATATTGCAAACAACAAGTAGGCTACGTATTCACAACATAGTAGTACACAACATACTCCTAGCAAAACAGAACATGGTACGTAGCATAATAACAGAAGAGTGCTCCTCTACTACGAACTTAACCTAACATCGGTACAGGAGGACAACGAAACGCAATATGTAATAATCGCTTTTATTCGCATAAAAAATAGAATTGCCGTGTCTAACTCGTACTTAGATGTACATATTAAGTATGTACTAAATTTAATGTGCTTTAGCAACAATGATGCAGGAACATCACAATTCTACCCTATTTCATAATGCGTATTAATTGGATAAGATGACCTCAAATCTATTTTAATGTATCTCGCTGGATATTACATTAGAATTGCATTTTTACTATGTTCTGCTGTATTAATAAACCAAATAGCTATTGTATTTGTAACACTTATTAACCAGAGTTAAGCCATGCACATAAATAATGCGCTGTAACACTAACTATCAAGTAGCGGAGCCAAATGGTAATAATATTTGTAATGAGATATCAAATCTGTCTACAAAGCAATGTCGACAAAATATTTTTATATCTAAATTTAGTACTCTTGCTATGGCCAATCATTTTGTTAACAAATACTTGGGCATGATTTCAACCATGCAATTAAATCTGCAGTGAGTTACTATTCTCGGAATTGCGTAATAGGTCATAAAGAATTGCAATAGGGTCATAATAATTATATGTATACCGTAATCGTTGAATGATGTTTTCTCTCGATTTTGTTTGCTTCCTGAATTCTTTGCGTGTTATTCTATGTGCCTACTCGGTTTAGTAGTGATATATTAGTATGTAGTAAGCTCGCAGTTGAGATGATTCACTTTTCAAGATATTTTGTTTTCGTTCTAAAAAAGTATTTTCTCAGTCAAAACAGACAAAGTTTCCTAAACTGGCATTATATAATCTGATGAATAATGCTTAAAAGTATGAAAATGTGTGTAACAACAACGGCACTGACACCGAAATGAAATGAATCACAGTATTAGAGATATTATCGGTTAAGAACTGACACTTTAGTCTGCATCTGTATCGTAGTAAATATTCACAGCACCATGTGAGATGGAAATAGTAGAGTCAGACGTGTAAACTTGGTTTATATTTGTATTTATGTAGCAGTGTCAGACTAACAAGTGTTTGTGTCTTCGATTCCACCAAGTGTGTATACATATCTATGTATTGAGCCTATAGAGAGGAATATCTGCACATGGAAACACAATATATATCTGACTTGCTACCTATCTGCTTAGGATGGGTGTCTTAGCGTTGACAGAGTTTCACAGAATGTAGGAACACAGAAGCGTACTCTTGACGTCGGAAGATGCTTAGATGGTTGCAAGACAGGAGCAGGAGTGTGAGAGATGAGGACAAGGGGAAATGTATCGAACATAAACTGGCGATAACGGAAAGGCCGATGAAGAAATGAGTCGGCGATTAGTGAAAGAGGGAATGCAAATAGTTAGGTAGTGCCTGTGTCAGAACATACATAGTATAAGTCTGTAGAAGGCTGGTTTGCTTGTGTGTGACAAGATATGGGGGACGAGGATTTAAAAGAATGGTTGTGTTATGTTGCAACAGATATTTCGCAATAGTTCGGTTCAGCTGAGTGGCTACATGAAATGTAATTTTGGAGAGAGTGGAAGAAAGGTGAGTTGAATTGAGTTCAGTCGTTGTGGTAGCAGGGAGGATGTCACCGAATGTCACTTGACGGAATCCAGAGAGGATTCGAATATCAAACACGGTTTTATTAACGGAACGCGTGCGTGCTGTTGCAGCGAAAAACCGAAATCCAAACTACTTAAGACAGTCCAGACAGAGAGGACTAACCCAGAGAATTTCTTCGTTATATTATCACTGTAATAAGTTTCAACTCTAACTAACTGATCTCAAGCTTGTCTCTTTGGCTCTTCCTCTGGCTCTGTACTCGCACTACTCATGTAACGCAAACTGACTAATATCTCTACTAATGCCAAGTCTCCAACTACTCTTCAATTCATACTCCTTTTTACTTTACCAGTGCAATTCCAATCGTTCGTTCGTACATTCTCGTCGCTGTACATATCCACGAACGTTCTTCTTCAAGCATTACTCACGTACACTCACTACTCCCTGTTTTTACTATCCACTCTACAAGTAGGTATTATAGTATCGTATTTATTAGCCTGCTTAAGTACGTATTATGTATAAATATCGGCCTCGCTCAAGAGTCTCTCGCTTGTACCATTTCATTGTGATTTCTCTATCTACGTACTTCTATTGTGTTTTCTAACGTGCACTAACTACGTTTATATACATAAATAATAATACACCATTCAAATGCATAAAACATGTGTGTTTCAAGTTTCAACTCAGGCTATCCTCCTATGTAATGCAAGGCTTTAGCACGACATAATATTTTTGCTATAGAAATCCTAGTGTGTTTTTGTGTTTCCAGGCAATGGGTATCTCACATTAGTTTACTGTATTGTACACTCATTTGGTTTTGCCACATTATGAAATTGTGGTATGTTATTTAGTAGTAAAACATTGAAAGCTGTGAAAATTAATAGCATTGCTGGTTTGGTTTTATAGCTGGCTTTTCCTATCCTCCTCTAGAGTTTTCCATATCTCTCTGTGCTGGACTTACTTATAATTAGTTCTATTAGCACTGCATTAGTAGACAAACTATTCATGGAATGCTAATCTGAGTACAAATTTTATGTTGAAGTTGCATAATCAGGTGTATGACATATTATGTAACGTATCTACTGAAATTAAGCGTATTGCATTACATTTGCTGATCTGCGATTACATGCCTGTTACATTACTGATGTACATACTACAATAAAAATCATAACATGTATGATATTGAGGATGAGTTATGTTATGTATGAATTTTAAATGTGATATGCTTTAAAACGTATTTAGTATCCATAATTGCGATAAACTACGTACCATATGAATTTGAGCAGTACTTAGTAATAGTGATTTGATGATGCTATTAAGCCGAGATATAATTACACAGTGTTTGTATACATACAATGTAAATAGCCGAATCTGTGAATGTGCAAACATAGACTGATACGTAGACCTGTTTTGCTAGTATGCATGTACATATGCACTGTACTTAAAATTAGACACAACAGGAGATAGCAAAGTGCTGGCATTGCATTCCCTGTTGTTTATCTAATCGGTAGCGCTTTTACTGTCGTCGTGTGTAGCAATGTACGTAGTGTTTGCCTAATGTGAAGCACCTACCTCATTTGGTACATATCCACAGAATAGAGAAATGCGAACGAAATAACACAGAACCCTGGCATCCCGATGCGCTATCACAGAAAGTACACTAACTGTACAGCAGAAACATGAATGCCTGATCTTAGCAACTGGATGACATGTTTCGTTGTTGTTATGTCATGCAGAGATCCTTACATTATAAGCGAGCGATTTGAATGGTATTCATTGAGATAATCTTGGTGTGTAGGGAGATAGGGAAGGTGGCAGAGGTGCACTTGCTAATGCTCCATGTAACAGTAAGATAACGCTTAGGAATGAATTGCAGTGTCAAGCACTCCCGGCCTTCGAAACGGACTATATCACTCATTCGGCCGAAAACCCCGATTCGTAGGTCACCTTGATTACGTAAGTCCTTTGATTCATTACATAAAGCACGCTGCTTTGGTTTGGTCTGGCTGTCGTGCACTGCCGACCGCCTGTACAATTCCCTGTACGCTCTGCTGTGTCCCCCGACTGCAGAGTAAACCATACCAGACCACATCGCTTAACTTGCATCACACTCCAGCAGTCAGTTCTACGTCTCCGTATGTTATGTACATGCACTCGCAAACTCTGTGAAGAAACCACGCATTTCGTTGATGGGTGCACCGAACTCCCAGAACATCTACTATGCACTATTATGTTGCAACAGAACTTAACCCAGCTCGCCTCATGTAATCATAACATACTGCACTCTTTCACTTATGTAATTGTAGCTCTCTGTCCCATTTCTCCCACCTAGCTCACACTCTAAGCCAAGATAAGATATTTCCATTATGCTCTCTTCATCCCAGGCTTAGGCTATGGCCTTTAACTACAATGTACAAGTCAGGGCTTTGTTTACGTGGCTAACCCAGGTGGATTAATTATTCATAGCCAAAATAAGTCCCTCTCCAAGCATTACGTAAGATTAAGTTTTCATAATGCTCTAGACTACGGCCACCGTAAAGCTGTCACAGAATTACGTATCATTTTTATGCTTGGTTGGAAAATCGATAAATATGTATGCGCTACTGTCATTATACAGATGATGACATAATTCTGTAGCAATAGTACTTAGAAATTAGTTTATGTTTAATTTAGCCTTGTCAATCATATTCAGTGACAATTGAAAATATCTTCAAGACATTTCAGAAATGAAATGGAAATAATTAAATTGTATCATTGCTAAATTCTAGGATTGTTTCAATTGTTATAGGGAAATTATTTGCCATTATATTTTATAATGTATATTACATAATATTTTTATTTGCTTCGGTTTGTAGTGTGTGCTAATTTTGGATTGCTGTCTGGAAATACCAATGGCATAGAATTTGCTTTTTATGTAATATGGTAAAGATATGTGCTGTCATTAAAACATTTCTGTTTCGTGTGTAAATGATGAATCCATGCAAATAATGCAATTCAAATTAAATATTACTTCGAATCGATTTGCGCACCATGTGGATATGCTTTTCAAGTGTATAAATATAATTTGAGTGAAGAGGATGATGATGGTTATTACTTATGAAGTAATACATGGAGTTTGAAAAAGCATTATGCACATAATGGACTCGCACGGAGCAACAGTGACTAACCTACAAAATGTATTTTTAGTAGGTGAAATATTATAAAACGCATTTAGTGAATATAATATAGCTATAGGGTAGAGTATATTGGATTTTTGCAATAAGCACCAATTGGAATTGGCTCATATCTACTATTACATCATAAACTCATTAATAGGTAAATTATGTGCTATGCTCTGATGACGCTGTGAGATAGATATGCAACAATTACTACAGAAAAGTCATCCCAACACATTTACAATGTGCTATCACGAATATAAATGAATGACCTATGTAGATACACGTACGTACCTTTGCTCCATCACATCATCGCATCCACTTAACATTGAACTTGTCTTTCTTATAAGTAGCCTTTACTTTTTGTTGCATACCTAGGGATAATCTAAGGTTATTGTTATGCTAAACGTGAATACAAATTTATACAGGCACAGCCTACCTCTATTCCTCCCAATGGAACTAGGTAAGGTATTTGAAAGACCTTAAGAACACACTTTTCTGGCTAGGTACCTACCAGCTTAGCAGCAATATTAATGTTATACATATTATTATTACATGTCTAAACACTCTGCCGAATAACATAGGAATAATAAGCAAGAAACATCCTAGTAAACAAACTTCCTGAATTATTACTTATTTTATTATTCACGTAGACTGTGCATACGGCAGGAGTCACCTACAAATTATTACGAAATAGTGTGCAGCAACTCTTTCTTAACAGTGTTATGAAATACTCTTAGCCTTCAAACCTTACATGGATAATTTGAATAGCGGAAACGAACAACACGACAGATTATCTCATGAAAAGTCAATGGTAATCAAGTTGCTATAGATCTTATACCACAATCCAATACAAGAATGTATAATACCATTTACGAATATTAACTAACAGTTTAGTATCTCTGTAGATAGCTAATGTCAATCTCTGAAAGTTATTTCATTCCATACAACGATTTACCATGTAAGAGCCATAAACGAAAGCACTATTGTATAATTTTGTCCTGCTCCTTATAAATTGGTATTTATAAAGCCAGTAACTAATACAATACATCTTAAAATGATCTGAATTGCATTCTAAGAAGAAATTTTGTACGTGTCTATACTAAAAATACGAATGCAAAATAATTGGCAATTAAATTGGTGCTAGGCTGTATCTGCATCTATACTTGTTAAGAATGTAACAATAACAATGCGACGTACGTGTATTGTAAATACATACACGATCGAATAATTCATTCCATACGTAGTTGTACTAGAGCACAGAGCCCCATGAATGGATTTGGACATAGATACACGAACACAATGAGAAAAGCGACAGGTAGACAGTACATATGTACTGAATGTGGTACGAAGGTATGCTGTGTGGAACATTATGGACATAACAATACTATTATATGAAAGTTACAGGAGTATATGTGCTGTACACAAAGGTATAGGAGAATATCATGACAATATTGTAGAATGGCTGATGATAAAGGTAGGCAACTTCAGAAGGTTAACGTGAACTGCGTAATGTAAAGTAATAGGTTGAGCCGAGCATATGAACATGAAATGAGACGGTATTACGACTTCTCCCAAAAGGACCTTGGCCACGACCTCAGCTTACTCTTTCCTTCAATCTTTACTTCCGTAGATCTATTTCCTTCAATCCTTCTTGCATCAGTCACTGTCTCGTGTACAGTCTGCCTATCTCTGCCTAAAATGTGTTTTGCACTTGGCACTTGGTAAGCATAATATATTTATTCCATATTATCAAGAACAAGTAGAGGCAGGCCATACACAACTGCAAATTCAATCCAAATTCCTACATTTGCTCGCATAATAGCCAACTACAAATCCACATGACGGATAATGTAACAAATGTTACGTAGGTATTGCATATTATTATGTATGGGTAGTAAGAGGGTCTCTGCATTCATTTGTATCTTCATAACCATCTCTATTATTCTCGTCTCTCTCCTTCCTTCCTTGTCATCCTCATCATTTCAGTATGTGTCATGTAATAATTGTGCTAATCATTACCTATGCAACGCTACCTAAACGTTATATTGTAGCAATTTCCATATAAATTAATTCACTGACTCACATAATGCGGAAGCTCACTTATCGTTGACGACTTCATTGTACTTTATCTTGTCTTACTATTTTAAGGCTTAATTTTACTTGTTAGTAAAATGTGAAGGATGTTTATGCTAAGTACAAACTCTAATCACATCACATCAGGGAGAGGTAATTATCCAATGGAGAAATAATAACACTACATTATCCTTTTGGCAGAATGTTACGGAATCCTGTGCTATTACATATTTCAGAGTGCTATTACGTAGAATTGCAATCGAAACCAGAAAACCTATAATCATAATTCTCGAAATAAGTATGCACGTTAATAAAGCACTCGTGCCTCAAATGTGTGCATGTAGTACAGTAGAGACACACAAGTTAGCCACACATTTTATCTGCGTTACCTGTGTACCTCAGTTTACGTAAAATATTATCCAATATCTATTCCACCATAAATGAAGTCACACGACTAACAAAAAACAAAACATTCTACTCAATGTCATTTCCCAAATACATACACTAATAAAATATTCAGAGTTTCTATGCTATGTCTGTTTTTCTCCTCCTTATTTATGTGCTGAGCTATATTCGTACTCTTAGTCATGTTACCTCTTCAGAATATGTAAATAGAATAATACAGGTTGCAATGACAATTTATGTACGCAATATATTACAGCTACCATCCATCCAACTCATCGAACACTCATCATTTGTGGCTAACAATAAATCCGACTTTTTTCGATCGATATATGTAGTTTCCACAGTCTAGCTCAAAGGAGTGGAAAACATTTAAATAAGTAATTAGCATGTAAATTCTCCTTTCCAAATCGAAAAATATTACACCAGCAGTCATCAGGGTATTATTAAGACACTGTGAGAAAACATCGGCTACAATGCAAAAAACCTTTCGCTTGAAAATTTATGACCTTTAAATAATTCCGGCGATTTTGCTTTGTCTACAAAAGTCAGAATTGTAATATACTATTTATACTAAACCATGCATAATTAATTCTGAACAACGGTAAATGATATTAAATCGCTATATTGATATCCATTGGGAATTACGTGTTCTAAATCTAAAACAACAAAACTTCCCATTCCATACCTAAAAGGGGTATTTAATAATATTAAATAGAATCGTGTCCTACCTTCGTATGTACACTAATGGACAAGCGAAAAATTAATTTATTCTGTACTGTAAGCACTGGCAGCACAAGAGTAGACGAAAAGCCTTAAGTCGAAGTCAAAGCTTAGTGAACTGGATATGATTAATGGCGCAACATGTAATTAGGCAAAGCCATTTCATATGCGTTGGCGTTGTGTACATATGACGACAATATTAAATAAGTAATGGAATGTAATGTAGAATAATATGGATTGATGTAAGTGTTACATAGAGAACTGTGTTACGTCTGCTCATGAATTCAAATGCACAATGAAAAGAATGATTATAAAAGAGTTGCGTCTAAATACTAATTTCACTACAAAGAACAGTTATTCAAATAGTAAGTTCTAAAGCACTACAAAAGTGACAGGTAAGTATTATTCGAAAAAACGACGTGAACTTTATATACACACCATCCAGGATGATGGTAACGTTTTATAGTAAATTAAATCGTTGCTAATGAAAAAGTGTATCAATGTGACTGCCGGAGGGTTTTTCGCTGACACTGCAGTCAAATCATCAAAAGTACCGTAGCCACAGTCAAAATAGAGGACAGGACAGAGACGGTAGAGCACGGAAGCGTTTTTTCTCTTGTGGGCTGTGTTTCATGCGAATGCAAATAAGGTGGATAATTTGACCCAAATACAAGAGGTACCCAATACGAAATACAGGGAAATGGAATGATACATGTCTGGATTTGTCAAATAGCTATTGAATAAAGGAACTGACAATGAATCTCTGTTTTGCGTCTGCCGAACTATGCTCGCGTATTGTATTTAGTTGCATATAGCAGAACTACATAGATATACTGTAGGTAAGTAAATATGGGGTCAAGCGTAGGATTCAGCTGAGCTTTAACTAAAGTCTGTTGATTATGTGGAGCAAATGAGGAGAGGTTATGTTTGCAAAAAGAAGAGCATTTCCACAGGTGCTCTTGTATACCCTACCATAGTATATTATTCCTTATACGCTGTCAAATGATTTTCCTATATCCAGATTTATAATCATGGGCTGAATGTAAATGAATGTAAAATAATTCTTGTTGCTAGAAAAGTAGGATAAATTGATGGAGAGGTAAAAGTGCAACACTAATACGTTGATTACTAATAAGTAACATGTATTGTATGCTCTAAATGATAACAGATAGTATAATCATTGAATAATCATTTACATTTTACATTATGATGTTCAGCAATAAAACACAGTAGGTCTGTGTACAAAATTATGATTCCGCAAAGCCAACAGAGAATTTGAGATGAGGAGCGGTAAATAAGTAGGATATTGAGCAAATGGGTAATTTATGCTTTCTAATGACATTGGCATCGAAAAGCTTTGCTTTAGGAGACACTATTGCTAATTTGTATTAATAGCGAACTGATACCACATAAATTATTTACGGATTTATCGACTGTAGAAAAATAATGTGTTGCAAAGGAAAAGCAATTTGAGTAAAAATGAATATACATGGAGTAGGTTCTAGTGGCGTTTATACTACTAAAATATTTAAAGCGTCGAAGTGTTCGTTTGGTTGGACATGGATAGAAGAGTAAAGGAATTTAGAATTGAAACGTCATGTACTACTTAGAAGTTATAAGGTTGCGGCTACATGAGAGAAAGACAAAAATAAATTAGAATTGCTTTCATATTATACATACCTAAATGTACTCGTCTTTAAATGTGTTTATGATAGCATATAATTATTTATCTAGCACTTAAGAGCCTTTAAGAGAACAAAATATTTCATACGGAGATACTAACAGATTGCGCACACTAAACATTGAACTAGAAATACTTAATATCCTTACATACACAATAGAACTTAATTGTTACTTACAGATATCCCCACTAGACACACTAACACCTGCCTGTATACGATTTTATACCTATAACAGAATTATTAGTGCTTTGCTTTATTGCATTGTTCATTGTGTGACTAACCAGTAAGGCAGCCAAAGCAAAAGCAGACGAAGTGGACTAGATTCACTTGAGACGAACCAACGAAGATATGTATGCAGGTAGAAATTGCAGCAAAAGGTGTGCTTCTACTTTGTCTTTGCTCATAAACTCATATTTACCATATGATGGAGTGAGGACTGTTTAACAAGATAATAGCCCAGAATGACGAAGACATAGTAAAGTACACAAAGTAGGTAGGTAAGTGCATTAAGAGCGTAGAATTCCTATATGGCGAATGTCTAAGCCAACTGCGAGCCAAACAATGCATAGCAAAGCAGAGAGCGATTGGATCTTCATTTGGAGGAA
Source organism: Yoshiicerus persimilis (assembly GCA_020352615.2). Classification (NCBI taxonomy): domain Eukaryota; kingdom Metazoa; phylum Arthropoda; class Collembola; order Entomobryomorpha; family Tomoceridae; genus Yoshiicerus; species Yoshiicerus persimilis. Next base: position 18,223,108 of record CM060170.1, read on the forward strand.
ATGAGGTCGTGGAACACTTTTAGCAGCAGCATTAGAAGCATCGCCCCTTGCTTCTCGTATTATTGCTCTTCACTCTACTCAGTCGTCCTCAACCTTCTCACTACTCGCAACGCAATCCACAATCATCTATGTAGTTCACACCGTACTCACACACAGCATAGAAACTCCTTCTTCCATATAAGTATGCAACAGTAAATCTTCAAAAGAATCGAGTCTACTTTGCTTACTCTACATACACCAGCTCCTCTTGTCTTTACATAGATTCCTCACAATCTCAATTATCTATTATGTAGGTCTCTTTTTCTGCATGTACTCTCATTCGTAATACAATACTACTTTTCGCCTCCTTGACCATCATCATCTTACCGTCTGCACTGCACTCCAAACGCTTATTATAACCAAGTCCACTGTCTTTCCTATATCTATACACCTCTGCTCCTCATCTCTCTCTAAGACCATTTTATATCTCTCTTTTCGTGGAGGTTGTAGGTTGAAGGCAGGTAGATCACTCAAATTGTTTGTTGCTTATCGTTCACCTTACCTTTATGAGTTAGCATTAGCTCACCCATCTCTTCTTCATCTAATCCTTAGTTTTTAGGTAGATCTCCTCTGCCTACATTCAAATGTCTATTCATAGCTTTGTTTCTTTGCCTTCTGTTAACTGATATGGCGGCTATCTATAGAAATGCATATAAACTATTCCTTATCACAGGGCTGATGGATCTCATGGCATGAATATCTTGTTTACTAGGGTTTTATGCATTTTAAGATTCCTATTTTTACTCCCTTCGTACTACCTAACCAATGCTAGATTATTCATTTTATCAAAAATGCATTTAACAGATATTTCTATTCAACCTAAAGTAATTCGTTATGTTTGAGTTACCTCTAATCTCATAAACTAAATATCTAAATAATGTGTACAGAAGTAGTACACTTAATCCCCAACAACTTTACTATTTATTTAATATTTACATTCCATATTACAAAAAATCATATTCATCTTCTTAAAACAATAAATAGTATTTTTATTTTCATAATGTTGTTTAATCACTAACGAGTTCGTTGCCTACCTATTTACCAAGGCAGAAAGTTAGACACCTCAAATCTTCCATTGTTTATTATTGGGAGTGCTAACTTCCAATGCGTAATTACCTCAACCTTATTAATAAATTAATTTTAAATCTAAACAATAATGCAAACTTCAATGCTAAGTGAGATGTGTGAAATTCCAATAAATGGCAATAATGCAAGTCAAGTGGGCCAATTACTTCCTTTCTACCTCAGAAAAGAATTTTGCAATGCTTTTTTATAACCATTTCTGGTGCATTCTGCTAATTTAAATTGAAAGCAACTTGCTTTTGTCAGGGATATTTTTTAGACATGCAATACACTCTGCATTCTTAACTTCCGATATTTCAAAGAAAACCTGCATACAAGGTAGAAAACAAAAATTCTCGCGAATGCACATTGTAATACTTTTTATCCGCTTTTGAGCATAGCACGATGAAATGCTATTATGTTAATTATTTACTGATGTAAAAGGTGTGTACTTGAACGCGCAAGTGTTACCCTATTACAAGGTGAATGACGCAATTTACTTCCGTTGTTCCTTACATCCCGCAAATGTATCACAATTAATTTTTACATAAGATAGGGTAATGTAACTCAGAGTGAATATCATAATACCTATGGAAAACTTGTTTGAAAACGAAAACGAAGGAAAATCTTTTAGATTTCCAGAGTTCCGCAAAGGAATACATTACATACTAATTGAATTTTTGAATTAATTTGTTAAAATGACGGAAATACCAAAAAACACTAGTAAGAAACACATTCTGCGCCAACATTAATTAATACTGCTAAGTATGTCGTATTTAGATTTTAGAAAATGATTTAGTGGTGATGGGCCACCTGTGCCAAATTCGAAGGCAGTGTACATATTAAGAATAGCGAGTCCAAATATTAAATGACCGGACTCTGATAACAGTATTGTATAAAATATGTATACATGGTAATCATGCATAATTACTGAGTATTTTTGTGCATGAGTGTAAAATGGGAAATCTTTTATTGAATTGACTGGACATCTATCTGGCAGGGGATCTGCATTATTTGATGATTAGCATAAACAATAGGGTACACCAAAGGATGTTTTTTATGTTTGCCTTTTTCTACAGTTGTGAAGTTCACGTCCAAGCAGATTACAAAGATTGCATTCTCAAGGAGTTTAAGGTTAATAATGTTGCACCTATTGTTTTCCTATTGTACATGACAAGAAAATGCTGAATGAAGTTCCTTTTAAAGTAATATCTGCTATTCTACACTCGCTTATGGTATGAAAAATGAAATGTACAGAGTCATTAAGTATCCTGTTAAAGGGTTAATGTTTATTAGTATTTAGAAATTCTCGTAAAGACTGATAGCGAGAAACATGGATTTATATATTGTGTGCTTAGAGTACTGTGCATGCAGATTATAACTATGTATGTATCTCCTGAACATCCAGCATGCATTTGTGCTTAACTACTTTATCTACTACATAAGCTAATAAATAATGTATCTTAAATGAATGCATGTGTGTGTTCATCATCACAATGCAACGCAATGATATTAGTAGATAAACCTTTAAAAGTTGAGTCTAGAAGCGGAAAGATAATGGAAGTTAGGAATCTGAAAAAAGCCTTGAGATATCAGAAAGGAAAGGTGGAAGAGGAAGTGACCGTGATTTTAGTCTGAGGGGTCTTTCAATAATAGATTACGCTTTGTAGGTATGCAATGTAATAAGATTCTGACTCAAGTCTGTTCTCTGCTATATAATTTCATTCATATATGAATAGATCTCTTCTGTTGCAGCTATCTTGAATCATACGCTAATATTAGAATAATATAGTAATAAAAGACGAACAATGCGGTGATAAGCGATAGTATTAAATTTTGGGTGTAGCTTTTGCGTATGTTGTAATTGTATGCATACAAAGACAATTTGATAATAATCTGTGATGAGCTCATCGATTGCAACTCAACCTGTAATTGGCTATCTATTTCCAATCTTTCAGCCTTTTTTCTCTTCACAGTATCAATTACTATTTTTCTATATCTTTCTCATCCGCTTGTTTACTTGTCTTAATATTTTGACCATCCGTCGACATTGTAGCTTCTTAATCTTTCTTTGGTAAGCGTGTAATAAAAAGGCAACGTGTCCTCGAAGCACAAATCAAAAAAATTCAATAGCTAAATGCTTGCAGAAAAAACAACATTGTGGCAATGCAATTCTCAGCTATGTTAAATAACTTGACTGCCAAAAAAACGCAGGTTACTTTTATGTAAGACTGTCCGAAATCTAATTGACTAAAGTGACACACTGTGACAGCGGCAACTTTCCTAACGTTTTTCGTGAGTTTTAAATGCTAATAATTTTATAATCGACTATTCCATATATTACATGTTTATGTCATGAACTTTAATACTCAGCTAAAAACTATTTTGTAGAAGCAACACAAAATGTTTTAGGTACACATGAAATACTATGTAGAAAGAGACAGTGCATTCTATGTATTTTACTTTTAAATAAAATCATAGTTAACGACGATATTCGATAAGGTAATCACTGTGACGGCCAAAAAATCAAGAATCTCTTGCACAAATATTTGTCAATATTTTTTGTTATGACACCATTACGAAGAAAACAGTATACATTGCAACATTCCAATGTGAAGCATATGTACACTTCAGATTTGCGGTAGAAACTTTTTATTAGAGAACTTGTTTATATTATTCCCTGCAAAAGTAATAAAGCAGTAATAAGGAAGGAAATAATGACAAAATAAATACAGTGTGCATGATATCCAATAATAGTTAATTACATGGAGGTATAGTACTTTTTGCTATCATTTCTGCTCAGTTGTGAATTAGGGATTGGAAATGCCAATGAGTTTACGTGGCCCCTAACAATGAATTTTTGCGTCAAAAGATATTTATTAGTTTACTAAGAGCATGAAATGAAAGAGATACTTGTACAATAGCTGAAATTGAATGAGAGCTATCGGATGTCTATTAAAACATTGCATTAATATGTCGTATGTGTGTAGGCGTAAGTTACAAATAATAAACATCACGCAACTGTGAAAAAGCAGCTTCTCCGAATTAGCCCAACGGGTAATGCCTTAGTACGCTGTGTAAAGGCTTGAATGATTATAATAATATATCCCAGATACATAATACAGAGGAGCCGACGTTTGAATCTGAATATGTAGGTTAGTTATTATTCTTATTATATTACATTGCATTATGTGCGACTAAATTCGCCTTTCTTTTTTCCTCAACCCATTCAAGTCCACAGGTGCGCCATTATTTCCTTGATAGCGTTCACATGATGCTCCTCTGATTCTCAACCATCCATCCGTTCTATAATACTACTACATAAGTACCTATGCACGTCCGTCTGTCCGTATGTGTGTTCTGTGAGTCTGTGAGTAGCAACAATGAGTATGTGCATAATACAACACAACGGTATCTAGCATTAGTGCAGTGTTGTTGTGGTACGTGTAATGTGATTGTAAATGGATGTACCTGAGCTGAGTGGGGTATTGTTATTGCTGCTATAGCTGGTGCCTAACAATGAGCAGAGAAGTGAAGAGAACAGAAACGGTTACATTAGCATTGTTAGGTATACGTGAGTAATGTGGATAATGTGGAAGTAGGTACACGACACACTTTTAACTTTTGTGTGAATAACAGGACGAGATACGCTGACCTCCTTATCATCAGCTCATGCTATGCATTTGAGCGACAGTGACAGTGACAGTCAAAGCAACAATGCCTCTTGTAATAATCCTTGTAATGTGAACTAGACATTCAATCTTATGTATTCTCTATTGGAAAATTCTTAACGAGTCTTCAACTATTTTGCACACTACATTGTATTTCTACATGCATATTTATAAACAGACAAGAAAGCTAAAGCTTCTTCCCATTCGTCTCATTCTTAGTACTGTTCTACCTTAATCTGCATTCAACTATAATAATATCTGTAGTTCCTACATTAAAGTCTACTTATAAATAACTTGTGTATTTCTGCATGCATCATATCATAACTGTAAGGAATTCCTCCATAAGAACTTGTAAATATTATGATGAGAGTCTACTTTTGTGTGGCATGTCACTATTACTACAATTACTATGGAGCATTTCGCTGATAAATAAAAACTAATTAAAACACGTAAATAGTATTGTACTTGCACTATTGTATATATAGGTGAATGACTATATATTCATACATTCATTAACAATGCCATTAGAGCCACTGTTTACATACAAACACCCTGACCATATAGTCTAGTATACCTCAACAAATAAGTAGGTTACCTGGTTTGCACTTTATATACTGAAAGTAATGTTATATTGTTGTATACGTCTGACTAAGGCAATTCATTCTAAACGAGGAAATGGTCGGAATGAACTGTTTGGCAATTGAATGGAATTGAACTTGAAATCCTTAGTCACAAATCATTTGAGATTAGAAAATAATATGAAATACTCATCATCTGAATGAATGACGAAAAAATGTTCACGATGCACTACTTAGTATCTGTGTAGAAACATCGGGTAAGTCTAATATGAGATTTGTCTCAAGTTGGATTTGTGACATTTGAAGTCTCAAGTGGATCCAATGGTGAATATTCTAGTTGTACGAGTGAGCCAGTGCAGAATCTGACTTTTAGCGACTGAGCTCGGGAAGAATAAAAAGACTTACCGGCACGGGGTTGTAGAAGTAATAATCCACCGGTATGCATCCTTCAGTTATATAGAATCCAAAGGAAACAGTATTTAGAATTGAGTTAATAAATATGACAAAACACTGGGACGTGATTCATGAAGTCACAGTGCACTCTAGAACACTATTCAAAGTTAACTTTATGTGAACCAGTTTGTTGGTTGTATTTAGTAAATGTACTTGGGTTTTTACTTTTATCCATAAGAGCACAGCTTATTTCGTATTTCCTTGGAACAACTAAAAATTAGAGAATCACAGTCAAATCGAAATATAAGTTGCAGTCTGGAGAACCGAACAAATTTGAAAACTGTCATAAAAAGTATTTTCGATGATATAAGACGTAGCTATATAATAATATATATTATATATGCACAGGAGCGACAATGTTTCTTCACTGAGAGCTCAAATGTTTTAAATCCAAGTTGGACACCGACAATGGTTTTTGAACACTTTAATGATCTGAGGTTGAAGCAACACTGACAGTCAACAGTGACTGACTGACAATATTGAGTGAGACTGAGTCAGTTGCATTGAGTTGCTGATTTGCCTGGCTTCCCTTCCTCCTAGGCTTCTTAGGCTCTATATTCCGTATTCTCTGGCAGGAGAGTGATGTAAGGATATGAACTAAACTCGAAGAGCACTGGGGCTGGACTGACAATAAAAGTCTTCTGCAAAAGCATACAGGTAGTGTACTACTTGTTAGCACACTCCATACCACACCACACAGACTCGATCTTCTACCTACTACTCCACAACAGTCTGCACTCTCTTCTCACTGTACTCCTCTGTGTATCAACTATCAGCATCAACTTACCACCATTATTAGCCTTAGCACACTCTGACTCCACTACTAACTGCTGTAGGTATGCATGTTCCTGTCCAACAGTGCTTTCCTGCCCATTTGCACTACTATATTGGTTGGTGTGCAGCTACACGTAGGAGAGGTCGGTGAGGATGGGACTGAGACTGGTTTCTTGTTGCTTAATGCTCTGCCTTCCTTGGACAAAGTAGATATTTATTTTCTAGCCAACAAGACAAGACACTCCAATGTTTTACCTATGCAAGGCGTAAAGCACGCTAGAATCCAAGCACCGCAAGTCGAGTAATACTAATAGAACACTATCAAATATTTTTAGAGGTAAATAAGTATCTAGTGTGTATGTAGCACGTTAGTTGTTGTCAGTGGATGTGTGTATGTGGGTAATGTGAGAGTGAGAGACGGAGAGTCAAGTATTACAGCCAAACCAAACCAGGCAGGCCAGCTATAGTATACTCTTGCTCTTTTCCTCTTTTGCTTTTCCGACGCTCTTTTTCTTCGTCCTCTTCTAAATAATTCAACTGATTTCCGTTCCTTTCCTCTAATACAACTTTTATGTATTATACATACAGCCTAATAAAAACCTAGTAGCCCTAACAATAATTCGCAAAGCTCACCAACGGTTCTACTTCTATGTATATTTTTCTGCACATTACTTTTCTGCAGCCAACCACCAAATCTAGTACTGCTGCCTTTGGGTTAGCAATCCCAGTTTCTCGGTGCATTATGTAATTTTTATTAGCAATGCTTTAGATTTTAGGTTAGTCTTATCTCATGTTCATAGTAATATATTTTAGATCAATTCAAGGTAGACATGGTTTCCTTTCGTGTACAGACGTGAGATCAAATCGCTTCATTTCAGTTACTTAAGTACGTTACTGCGTTACGTCTCATCAAATAAATACCTCTGTAGCTACAAACGCTAATTGCATATAAAAATGTATAAATACCAACGATTTAATCTTATAAATCCTTTAGAAATGTCTACATCAAAGGAAGGCTGGCCTAACTCTGACCTAAATTCAACCTCAGCTTTTAGACTAACTGGGTGTCTATTAAAATTCTACATCCACCGTTGTATACATGATCCCAGATCACTCCACTTCCATCTCCAGATGTACGACACAACTTGGCCAAAAACAAATCAAAAGCCATTTCTCTGAAATGCTCAACTTTATTCCACTTAAGTTTTTTTCCATTACTTTTCTTTTACTAGGCATTTCGTAAAGGAATAAACTAGGTTGACACATCTTTAGCTGCACTGCCATATTGTGCAATGGCTTACATTTACATAATTTTGTCAAGGAGAACATGGAAGTCATCCGCTGGGTACCTATAAATTCATAGTACCTACCAATTTACTTTACACTTTTTATATGATGCATATCGGCAATTCCAATTATGCAAATTTAAATGAACAATGCAATCCAACAATTTTCTTACCACCAGCAACACAGAAAAATACTTTGCTAAGTTTAATACTAAAAGTGGGATTCAAAAGTCATTCATAGTAATAATTCATCAATTGTTTTATCAAAATTCTTCCAACCGTCAATCCAATTTTGCATACTTTAGTACCGATGGCAGAATTATCATTTTATTAATGTACTCTAGTATTTGCATTCTATATGAAATGTACAAAGATATACTGTGAGAGTCTAAATTTATGTCTTACTGCCCAGTTTAAAATTACCTCGTTTTAATTGCTATGATCTTGAAAAGAGAATAATCCACAGATTAATTTCAATGCATAAGCAGATAATTTCCGTGTTAATATTTTTAGTGAAAACATAAAATGTCAAAGAAAGTGTGAATTCTTCTAAAATCTCTAGTTTTTCATAGAAATGCCTTTTTGGGCTGAAAAGGAATTTGAGGTGATGAAATTTATTATGAATTAGGAAGAGCGTAAGGGTTATTATAAATAGTAAGGAAGGATAGCTTAATGAAAGCTTTAATATTACGCTTATTATGCATGTTTTGATTTGATAGGAGTGCTTATGCTTGATGCATTACATAGGTATTAGTGATTTAAGATAAACAGGAGTGTTAAGAAAGTATAAAGTAGGTGTGTGCCTTTAGTGTATTAGGTGGAAGGAAATAACAATATTGATACATACTTACACATACTTTGAATAGTTTGGTAACAGAGGAGCACTTTGGTGCATATAATAAGAAGTACTTGAGAATAAGTAGAGAGAAGACATAAGAAGGATGGTGGAGTAACACATACATAACAGCCTACTCACTACTGCTATTTAGTTGCTTCTGGCTGTACATTATTTACACTTTACATGACATGCATCTGACAATGGAGGATTTCTGTAGATTTGCAGCCTAGTGTGTACATATAGAGGCAGAGAGTTAAGTTTTAGGTTTATAGGAGGTAAAGGTAATATTAACATTGATCATGAAAATGATGATAGTGGAGTTGCATATAGTATAGCATAATAGAGAGAGAATCATCGCATCGCATCGGCTTACTTATCCTTACGTTAGTTTATTTAGAACAGCGTACAAAGAGAGAATTGCATAGAAAAGTTTTAACTAACACAATTGAATGCAATAGAGCACTTCACGAGTGACTTGAGTAAAACATGCAAGTAAAGCATAGCTAATGCAGAGTACAACCTAAAAGAGAGATATTCGCACATTAACTAAAGTGAAGAATGGAAAGGCGTCGTACATGACAGAGACGCATCGTAACATTTATATGTAAAAATTACAAGAAACATTATTGCACTGCTTAGTGTGTTACAAGTTGCCTACAGATATAGCCATTGAGTAGATGTGCATGTTACACAGAAATCTATGCAAAATCACCTACCTACAGCACTTATGTATTTCTCAGAGCATGCATACTTACAAGTGGAAAAATATAATAATAATATAAGAGTAATTATGACTGGGCTATGCTATATGCCTATCCGCCGTGTATCTATCGTACAGAGTTGCTGACAATGTGCCACGGTGTATTATTGTGAGTATGGAGTAAGTAGGTACGTAAGACAAGATATTCAACTCTCCTCGCATCCATTGTAATTGTAGTTTGTCTAGTGGATGTGGATGCACATGTTTCTGCATTGCATTGGCAATGTTCTTTCGTTCGTTGGTTTGGTGATCTAGACCTTGAAGAGCCTCGAGCTACAGTCATCTCAGCTAACCCGGATTCCAACACCTTCCGTACTTTCAATCGTCAGACACTGACCCACTTTCCTATATCCATTCTCAACGTATAACTGCACACGTAGGCTTATACTCTTTCCTCGCTGTACTGCTACGCTGCTGCATGTTGTTGTTGCTGAACCAAGTATTAGTGTGCATAGGCAGATTCTCGAAAAGTGTAATCAATGCTCAGCCTATGTACAAATGCATTAAGTGAAGATAAGCCATTCCATTTTACATCCATCCATCTTTCAAAGTAGGAAGTAGGTCTTTGGCTTGACTTTGGCATACTCTCTTCATGTGTGCATGCTACACTACAACATTCACCTTAAACTTAAACCAACCACTGTATTTATAATATCTCCGCTCCTAGTCTATCCATGTATGTCTAATGCAACAGCCACTATTTATACCAAGATAAATCTCTATTTACTTTGCGAACACATTATTTCTCTTATTCTCCTTAATAATATCTTCAATTCCAATAATAACACAGATTTTCTTTGCAAATTTAGTTTACCATTTACCCAGAGCATTTCCAACATGTTCTGTCTTGACATTTATCAAACTATACAGATCTACAGACGTTACGATTAATCTTCATATGCGATTTAGGTTCAAATATTTATGTATTAATTTTCTGTAGACAATTCTTTTGCTTTGATCTATGTAAATTGCATTCATTTGCATTGGGCATCCAAGTAGTTTTGCACAATGCCATATAATGAGGAACTGTGTTCTTTAGTTGGTGTAAGGTTCGAGTAATAATAATAGTTATGGCACTTATGCCAATCAACTCAAAAAGTTATTACTAAAATCATAAAAGTAGACTAACAATAAGAAATGATAAAGATAGAGAGATTTTCTTAGATGTAGTCCATCCACATCCATAACTACTTTTATGTTGTTATCGTCCTGAGTATCACATCACCTTCTGTAATACTCTATCTACTTAAAATACGGCACCGCACATCTGTAGTTAACTTGCATTAATGGTTACTTATCGTTGCTGAGGTGCATGTCTTCTACACCTTGTCTTCTCCTCTGCGTCTCTTCTCATTTATTTATTGCTCAGTGAGCAACAGTCGTTATGTATGTCATCATCGTAAGCAAATTATAATCAACTCCTATTCTTCATACACTGCTCTACTATGCGGACTGCAGCAAAAGTTAGAAAACATTTCTCTTACCTCTGCCTCTCTGAAATAATATTCCTTAGCTAGTCTCAATCGGCTTACAAAATCTACAAAGGCGAAGCCTCATCCTCACAATCTCATTCACCTGAAACCCGGTTTTAATACTCTCTTTTTCATGCAATGATAAAAGCTCTGTCAAGACCCTGCAGGTATTTCTTAATATAATCCTTGGCCTCGACAAAACATATTTTTAGATGCTCTGTTTCAGGTACCTCTAATACATAAAGTTTGTGTGTGCAATTAGAATTATAGAAAGATTAACCCGATTATACGTATGTTCATATTTTGAAAAAACCGTATTTCCTCTACTAAGAACACGACGTGATGACAACTACGTGAACAACGTGAAGCATCGATTTTTTTCTAACACTCTATGTAAATTCTATATGTATAGCTAAAATATATTTTATCCCTCTTCTTATGGCTCACACATTTTTGAATCCAAGCTCAAAAATTTAAAACCTCATTACAGATAATTATTAATTTTAAAAATTTTGTTCCTCAAAGGATTGTCGTTGTATAGGGACTATGTTATCGATAGAAGGGACCGACATTTACATATATTTATATTTATTTATGGGAAAACTAGGTTAAATCTATAATTCCCATTTTATCTAAATAGTTCCTCCTCCTTCGACAGCTAGGAATTCATTAAAGTATGGATTACTGTGGATTGCAACTGTTTTGTTTATGGCACTAGTGTTGTAACTATAATTACTCTTATCACTTCCCCTGTAGGAGGAACTATTTCGTTATTTGACAAAACTGTGTTGCAATACTAACTCCTAGGGGACTAAAGAGAGAAAATCACTATATTATTGTAACTCTGTTTTGAAATGATCTTTATCACCTTAATGTGGAATAAAAACCATCTAACTGACAAAAGCCGAGGGCAAAATACCGAATAAGAATTACGTCGAAATTTAATAAGTGTCTGAGTTTTATTAGCTTTTATCCACAGAATGAAGTTTTTCTAGGATATAAGTTAGCATGTGCTCATCTGATATTTTTTGTATTGCAAAATTACGAGGGATTTTGGGTTAAGGGTGCCACCTGATTAACAATGATCCTCATTTAGTAGCCAACGCTTATTTATCAGGTGATGTTGTGCATAGGGAAATTTTGAAATTTCTGTCAGAATTGTTTGCCAAATACCCTTGAGAAAACCGCCCATTTTAATAATATAAACCTGCCAATATGTTTGTTCTTTCTAAATAAGTAAATTTCAACCCACCCTACGATATCTAACTCTGTTACCCTGTTACAGACTTACTGATTAGCTTCTTAAAAAAGCACAGGAGAGCTAAATTTATAAAGTAGACTGATTCTGCGCAGTAGCTTCTTGTTCTGCATAAGCTGTGGTTTCATTCTCTTTAATTAGATTCTTATTCTTCGCTTTCTCTGAAAACTTCTAATATGACTTTTTGTACTTTTAATATATCTACCTGATTGTAGCTCCTATAATAAGGCGGCCGAGATATTTAGAAAATTCATCAGTATTAATTTATTAAGGAGTTTTGCGAAGGAATTCGGTTGTGCTCCTCTTTCAACAGTATAAACAAGGAAACGAAATAGTTACATGAAATAGTTATGCTCTTCTTTATTACTACTTAATAAATGTTATGAAAATGAATTGCACGGACTATGCTAACAATGAGAGAAAAGTATCCACGGCGAGCAACATAACAATGCACCATCTAAACTATACTGCACAGCAGACATGATCATTATTTTTCATTGTCATTACTTCTCATGGGAATGCTTTATAATTTACACATTCTAAATTTGTTAAATCTGCAATGAGAACTTTCAATCCATTACAATTGACTGCAAAAATTATTGATAGCATTTAATACGCTGCACAAGCTGTGTATTTGTAGGGCAAAATTTATTTGAGGTTTAGCAAAATATTGTGATTTTAAATCGATTGTAAGATTTCTCGTTATCGGTTCTTATGAAAAGGAGTGAAGTGGCATTACACAATTTTGGAAACATTTAACAAGAAAAATAAAATAGAGTCTAATACTGCAGATATGTAAGGCCACTACAGAGCATGATTTTGAAATAATGAATACTTATCCTTCTATTGCACATTAATTTTTCTAAATTTTTTCCTATATAAGAATGGAAATATATCAATTGTCTCATTGTCATTCAATGCCAAGCACTATCTGTTTGTGTGATTGAGTAATTGACTTTTTGTTATGCTATACCCTGTATAAGAAAGTAATAAATATTCAATCAATAAAGAATTGAATTCTATAACTACTACTTTTATAACACATATTAATTTCACATTCAATATAGTTGACGGTTATGACTTGATTTATTGTGACTGGTGTACATTGAAAAGTAAATTTGTGTAATCAGTTTGTATTAATTTGAATTACTTTTAGCTCATTGTTTTGTGAACTGTAATTAAGTGAGTAATCCACCTAATTGTCAATCTTCCATGAAAGTATAAAGCAAATAAAAATTGGAGCAAGTGAAGTTCAAAGTTACGTGCGACATACATACCTAGGCACTATATTTATCAATTGTTTCTTGTTGACTTGCTCCTAATTACCAAAAGTAAAATAGATGACACATTCCACAGTCTTTGTCATTTTCACATTAATGCATTTGTAACCTAATTTGCTTTTTGACTTACTTATTAGTATACTCTTTATTATGGCACTTTCTTTGTAAAAAGTCATCCCTTTCAGCTTGTATTATATTTGAAAACTATAGTACCGCTAACAGTAATCAAAATTCTTTGAAAGATGTTCTCATTCAAAAGCAATCAATACATATCTACTGCAGTAAATTCAATATACAGAACTAAGGAATGTACACGTAGGCACGGACATTTTTGTGTAGGTACATAAATATAATATAGGTGCATAATGTAGGTAGAATAATACACTTGTAAAGAGTAACGACATCATTGTCAAACATAACTGAGTAAATTGAGACGCATAATATTTCGTTGTATAAAATGGTGTGGGTAATGACATGACATGAGGATATGACAGAGAGATTCATACTTAATATATAGTAACCGCCTGCATAACATACTTATAATGAAGTGAGTATTGCATTGTGTATACATAAAGAATGTACATTGGGCGTATTACATAGAAACCTGCATGAAGCACTAGTAAAAATTTTTAGTAGTGGTAATAGTAATAGTTAATGCGTGATATTATTAGCAAGTCCTTTGTAACTAAAAAAGAACCGTTAGTTTGCTTTGGGTGGTGGACTGGTCGATTTGGCTCTATTGGACTCTCCTGTGGACTCAGTTGCTGGATAGACTTCTTCGGCTGTATTGCACTGCACATTCTAACTCATAAATACATACATGTAAATATCCACTACCAAAAAGTTAAGCCCAGCAAGCGAGCACATTATTATGTTGTGTGCTTACCTACATACCTACTTTGACATATTATTACTCTGAGAGACCTTTATTAAATGGAGATAGATATCAATAATATTATTTCATACAGTGCACTTTGTACTGTGCTAATATCTGCATAGAACCCAAGCATACTACTCAAAAACAATGTTTAATACGTACGATAAACTCACAGGGATTTTAAGTATGTAGGAATAAGCATAGCTATAGGCTATACAACTAATACTCATTTTGCTATGCTTAATATATTATTACTTAGCATTACAAACCCTTATGCGATGTACGAAATACATGTTACTTTTTGTATAATAATAGTTTTAAGATGTGCATGAAATTTTATTAGCCTAAATTGAAATGGGTATGCTGCATCGACAAGTTATATGTATAGAATGCACATGTGTTTACTTGTGTAGAATGATTACACGCTGCACGCTGTACCCCTTTTTATTTTTACTTGGAGTGAAACTCTCGATGTAAGTACTTAAGGAAGAAATGTTAATTGACTCCCTGACACTGACTTTGTGTATTTGGTTTTGTTTTGGTAATGAATTGAAGAGCAAGGTAGGGGATTGTTGTATAAGCCTCGAGTATTTATGTATGACTGTATGTCTTTCTCTGTAGTAATTTATGACAGGCTAACCTACCTATTCGATCAGTCAGTGTATTATCAAACCTTAAACAGGTTATCTTTCACATCAGATTTTTACGTGGCGAGATAGGCGATAGTTGTCTAGCCTCGTTCAGCTTATTCAGAAAAACAGGGCGACTTGACTTGGTTAACTTAGCTCGGTTTCTAATTTCTTTTATGATGAGAGTTGTTGCGTTGCCGTCATAATTGGGTAACACCATCCACACAATAGAGCACATGCAACACAACACAATAGAGCATTTAACAGACAGAACCGGAATGAGCCGTATGCCATACAGACTTGCTTTTGAGCAAAAAGAACTAGGCTGACACCATTTCGCTTACAAAGTCTAGATTCCATCTCCGCATTAATACAGCTAAGCATCACATGTGCACTATACTCTGATAGACAGGTACTGTAGCGTATCTGAGTAAAACAACTAGAATAAAGTAAAGCAAGCCACAGCACACCACTTTCATTCAATCATTAAAATCTCTTCCTTCCTCTTCTCTGCGGATAGGCATAAGCATCAAGATAACAATGGCTCTACTTTTCTGTCATGTAATATAGGTGGCAAATCCCAATACCTACTCACGCTTTGCAAATGTCATAAAACTCACACACCATTCTCTATCTATTATAACATTCGATCCTGTAAATCATTTTAATCCTTTCAGAGAAAAATACCATTGTCTCATTCATCTGCTCTGTTCTATATACACACAGCAAAGTGCATTTATAATATGGTACAGATATTTACTCTAGATTCAAATGTTGTGTGCTTCAGTGGCAGTGAGGAGACTAGAGCACTGATGGCGAATGCTAATGAATAAATAATAACTTTGCTTACTCTATTACGACTTTTATTTTAGTTAGTTTACTTTACAAAAGCTTATGGCAGTGGAAGTGAACGGTAAAAAGTAGAGTAATGGCAAGTGAAGTGGGAAACTAGTAATAACTAATAACTTTTGTGCATAAGTATTCTAGCTTACATTACTATCTGCATCTTTAAAAGAGGAAATGACAGGAATACTTGGTAACAATAATAAGTACTCCTTGCGTATCTAACCATTGTAAGTAAAGATAGTAACGGAAAGAATGTATTAGTTGTTGAACATGGGAAGTGATAATTGTTGGAGAAACTGAAGTTAATAAACTTGATTACAAAAAGAATTAAATGTTACTGAACAAGTTTAGCCAGAAAAACGAGTGTCAACATTATCGCGTATTAGTTTCTATGTACACATGGAAATTCATGTTACCCTGCTCTTTCCTAAATAACACAATCTTATATTACTATTTGCTTGCAGTTTTTATGGGTCGAGCAAACTATCTGTAAAACTAACGATTTAGTAAGAACCTATTATTATAATTAGTTTGACATTGCAGTTATTTACGAACCTTGGACTTGCAATTTACCCACTTCATCTCTTTATCTTTCCATTCTCTTTCTTGCAAAAGTTTCTCGCTAATTCTAAATTTACTATTCATTGAATTGTATTTATGGAAGCTTCGAAGCAGTAAATATGTATTAAACAATTGAGTAAGCTTGCTTTGAAAATCGACTACTTATGAATACGTGCTAATTCAAGCTTACAGTTTAATGGTTTTCAACAATGGATCTATTTGTGTCGATTCGATATCGATATGCTAATGATACCAAAAGTATTTTTCCTTTCCGTTCTATATAATCTGATTGAGTGGTGTATAAGTGTGAGTGAATTATATTGTGTATTATAAATTATGAATTATGTGCAAGTGTTATGGTATTAATTAATTGTTTAAGTACAAACACATAAAAGTTAACATTGATTTTCTCATCGGCCATAAACTAGCCCATCTAGGATTGATATATACTATATTACGATTGCTTCCGATGATGATAGTTAGGTTAGGAGTTAGTATGTTTGTAAGTAGTCCATTAACGATGTGGGTGCAGATACGTAAATAGGTAGTGGCTAGCAAAGGGAACTTGATTTGGATAAGTACATAAATAATGTAATTCAGAAAGTATGGTAAATACAGAGATAAATACTAGAAGCAACTAGTTGGTATGAATAGCAACTGCTGTACTGATGGTTGGTTTGGTTGGCTCTGGCTTGCAAGTAAACAATAAGTGAAAAGAATAGCTGGAGGCATAAAAATGAGGTTTGTTCTAACAATATTTCTGTAGGTTACTAGGTTATTGTATCGTCAATCCGTCACAGCGGCTTCAACGCTTATGCTTATGCTATGGTGGCTGGTTACTCACTCATTGTCAGTGCTACTGCAATAAGTAAGTAGTAAAATAAATGGTGCTCAGTTAAGTGTGCACATATATTACATGTGTAGTGTACACTGAGACTCCTCTCTCTGGTGCATTCTGCCACAGTCCGCACTTACATGCACTCAGGAACACAATTCACTATAATATCTCACAATCAGTTAGATAGTAGTTGAAGTAAGGTCAGAATTACTCACTACAGCTCTGCTATTGCATGGTCGCCTCTATCGTCGTAATACCTTTCCCAAAGGGTAATACAAGATTATCCTACATCATGTAAATCGTCCTCTGCCGTTGCCCTCATTTCCAAAACGAGCTCCTCGTTCCTTTCTGCTCTCTCTTTGTGAAAGTCACGGCTACGCTACACTCACCGGCCCTTCTTACGCACATTTTCCCAATCGCTAATTGCAGTCACTACAATCTGTGTCTCCCACACTGCACAGGCTACATCACTCACACACTACAACCCAATTCCGACTACTACTTACATCAATCCATACTCAAAACTCACGCCAAATCTTAATACACCATGCCGTAACCAATACCTAACAATAGGTTCCTTCTTTGCCTTATTAGGACAGTTTTGGTTAGGTTAGGGTTTCTAGTATACATCCATCCTCCTACCGAAATACATACAACCAACTTAAAAACACTTTGCTAATGTTTTATAACGCTTTAATATACCTTTTTACCTATTGTGCCAATAAGAAACATCTTTTCAAATTATAATCGCACTGGCAATACTTTAATTTTCAGCAAGAAGTCCCTCTTATCTTAGGACAATGCTGTTTTCTCTATCAAAATCAAGCCATAACTTATGGAAATGAAGAACACTTTGTATTAATGATATTCCTAGCATGAATAGTTGGATTGGTTTAAAGTAGGTACACCTAAATGCATATTTAGGAGTTCGTCACAGTCACAGCAGCGATAAAGAGCAAGTATAATAATATTATTACCTACATCATTAGGATTACACAGATATGGGTTATACATTTCTATTACTGCTTGTATTTAGTAATTGTGCCATCACTGCACGGTTTTATGATACAGACTCTTACTGTAGGAGTGTGGAGTGGAGTAGGTATAATATTTGCACAGGTAATAAGTACCATATCATAGCACGTATGAGTATGTATGAATATGAATGTGTGTCTTCTAATGTGTGCACTCTTAAATCTAGGTAATGTAAAAGTGTGCTCTATTGTGTTCTGCTGTTATATTATATCTTTAGTGTGACGATGGGAGAAGAGAAAAGGAACCTCATAATAATTGAATAATTAAGTTTACCTAAACAGTGTTGGTTGGAGCTCGACTGTCATTTACATTAGTACACTACACGCTAAAGCAAAATGTTAATTAGTGTCCTAAGTCTTTAAAGACTATAAAATAAAGCATTAAGATGAGTGGCAGTGCTAACTAATTGTAAGTATTCACTAAGGGATGCTCGTTAAAAGTACGAATGTTTGTTGCTATATGAACGGTTTGAGAAACAGATTTCTTGCCTTTAAGTAGTTACACAAAAATGTGCTCATTTACAATTACAAACAAACCGATATGACAACATGACGGTAAATATCATTATAATATACTATAACAGTAATGCCATGTAATCCCGTGGCTCCCTTGATGAATTCATGCTGATTTAGATACTGGTGAAATGCCTAGACAGTTGATCATCTCTTTCAATCCAAGGGATACTTAACTTTTTTTCTCCATCATTCTCAGGAAGTTACTCCTAAAAAATCTGGAGCATGACTCACTCCATGAGACTAAGAGAGCCGCTTTTATACCCGAATTTAAATTTCTCAGGGTTCCGTGAGCAACCCCTAAGGGGAATGGTCCAGAAGTGCCGTGCGCACAGCAATTTTCTAGAACATTTGAGGAACTACAGGTATCCTAGGTAAAGGAATAAATACCTTCGGTATTTATTTCGTTACAATGCATATGTAGATATGGATAATAAGAAAGAGTGTAGTTGGAGAGACATTATGTACATAGCTGTGTGTCACGTCATGGCCCGAGTGCCGTTGCGTTGTTCACATGCAAACACAAATTCTGGATATTGTAAATACTTACATACATAATGTATATGTACCTACATCCGTCTTAGCTAATGTTATGTGATGCAGTGTGATGTATTTTTAGACTGCTCTTAGCCTCCAAATAACGTTTCCGTGTAAAATGGGTTCATTGAAAGGTTGCTGATCTCTCTATGTGCTTATTTTCTAAATTAATTATGCATTTACGTGTTTAGTAGCTTAGTTTGCATACGAATCCGCTTCGGAATATTAATACTTCGGTATTGGACACAAGGAGATTTCCCCAAGTTTACTCTCCTTGCCAAAAATCCTAACATTCAAAGTCAAGAATCTGTTATTTAAGTATACTATCACATCCGAACAGAAAATGAAAGCAAATTGGAGGTTATTTCATTTTCTATTATTGTTTTGTCTTGCATCCAAATAATTGTCTACGCAGATGTTATGAATTTTGCGTAAGACGCATGACGGTCCTTCCTTTTTCTTTAATTTATTTGTCGCTTATAATATGTGACCTACTTGCAAACTAGATTTTCTTTGTCATCCAAAGTGCGACACGTAATTTTCAATGAAAAATTGCAGTAGTAGTGTTAACTGAGTAAATGTGTTCCGCTTATATGATTCAGTACAAGGAATTCCTTTCAAAATGTCTTTGTGTCTGTCAATTACTGAAATAGAAACATTGTAGTACAAAATGAAGACTTAAAGCAAGTTTGTTTGTAATTAAATTTTTCCATTTGCGTTTCCTGTGTAATCTAACTGTGAATAGAGCTTGACTCACTTTTCTCATTGGTACAGATAATGAAATAGAACAATATTTTTGTGTTCTTCAATGTACGTTGCTTAAAAATTAGTTTACTGGTGCATATTAAAGCATTGTGGTAATACTGTTTTATGTAAAGCACAACACACACATAATATTTACAATGGGTATGGAAAAGTGTTTTAATCCTGATTTACATATAATGTATAGCAGTGATTTGTATAATGTAATAAGAAGTCATTAAAAAAGAGTAAAATGAATAGGAGGTTTGGTAAGTCTTACAAAGCTGTCTAAGTAGGTCTCCTCTCTCTTTATGGTATAGAAATAGCTGACCATTTCATTTTCATGAAGTTCTAGTAAACGAAACCATTATGTTGTCCTTAAACTTGAGAGGATATCGTAAGAAGCCACGCAAGGTACATACTTACGTCTACGTGAAACTATCGTTACAAAGTGGCAATATACAGCCTACAGTTATCTACCTATGCTTTGTTAACGTTTCGTTGCTAACATTCAATGCATTGCAGCAAATAAAAGCATTACACATTGTAAATATCGCATCACCATAACCTTCGCATTAACATTCAACGTTCTTTGCTTCAATTCAGTACACTACAGGTACAGACGTACAATCTACAACCTAAATAAACTAAATAGTCTTTACTTTACCTCACTTCCATCCTGTATATCTTAAACCTTTCTTAGAGTTGAGACCGCTCAACATCAAACATGCAACAACGATGTTTTCAGTCCTCAAGTAATTCTTCAGTTTTTTGAGCATATATTTTTTATTTTCAAATTTTAGAAACCATAAATATTTTTTTTGGAATAATTACGATTTTAAGATAAAAAACGGAACATTATCCTCTTTGGTGGAGATGCAGACGGAAACCAAAAATAGCGAATTGATTGTAATGGATATTTCGATTAAAATTCTTCGATGGAAAGATGAAGATTTTTGAATACCGTTTGTTTTAAAAAGCTCTTCATTTCTCCATTTCTTCATATTTTATGTATAAGGAACAAAAAGCTTAGAAAGGACAAACGGCACTTGTTGAAAAAGTTATAGTAAAATCGTTAACAAAGTAAATGAAATTATTTGATATAAATTATATTAAGGTTTATTATTATTATTATTATTATTATTATTATTATTATTAATCCTGTTAAATTAATGTAGATGAAATACTGTTTATCGGTTTATGGATAGTTATAAAAGTTTGATGAAGATGAAACTTAGGAAGTGAGCGGTTTCAACTCTGACTTTCTTTACGCTTAGTGAGAATGCAGCGTAGGCATAGTGCTGCAATGCTATAAACACAGCAAGTTAAAAAGCAGAGATTTGAATGGCACAATGCATTGGCCTGTATACTGAAAGACGAAAGCCTTCTTAGTAGTTCTTGGTTGGAATTTGCAAAGAAGACCGCATGAAATACAAGTGTTGGAGTGCATAGAGGTATTATTTGCGTTGAGTTTGGGAAGAAAGAGTTGGTCTGAATAGACAATGATATAGTTATTTCTCATTCACATGGTATAGTACCTAGAGGTATAGGATATAGAGCACAAAACAAAGCTGAGATTCGAGCAAATAAAATGCATACCTGTTTGCGTATCTTATAGTTAAATGACTATCATAAAAGTTTACCTACATATCTATATAAAAGCAAAGTCTTATTTATCATAGCCTTCCTTGAAAAAGAACGCAATTGCAGTGCAATGTAAGCAAAACAACAAAGTAGAATGTAATTTGTTACAATGATGCCCCAGTTAAAATAAATTGCTTAGCTTACATACAGTATGTTAAGTAAACCACGGAAAAGACGTGACCATTATGTCATTAAAAAGAGAAATTGTGTGGCTGATTGTGAGTTTCTAATTCTAAGACCCATCCTTGCAATACTCTTGTGCACAGAGGAGCAGACTTACATAGAAGTGAACCTACTTTTGCTTGCTCGAGCCTGGCCTGTAGTAGGAAAACAATACTGCTTCGAATTAAAACCGTCCGTAGTGTTTACTCTTACAATGTAAGTGGCATTGGAAAGATTGTGAATGAAGTTCATGAGAGTAAGCAGTAATTGAATGCACCTATAAATGTTGTTACTTGTAAATACTTACTGTTCATTTAATAAGCAAGTAGTAAGAGGCTGGGCTGTATTATTTGATCTGTTATCATTATCATATTATATGTGGTGGTTACAATAACACCAAAATGCAGAAAGTCACGCTTGCAACAATTAGTTAGTAGTTCAGCTTACGTTACTTACGTGTACACGCCTTACCTACTTTCATTCTTTTGCCTGCTGCGCTGTGCTTGTGCTGTCTCCATATTATAATGCTCTGTTGCTTTCCTGTTAATTGAAACATAATATTTCTGTAATTTCTACCTCGTCTGCACACTAAAACTACAGATAGGTATCTGCTCAACTTATGTAGCGCCATAACTTATTTAATAAACATGTAGCACATAAATAGGCACCCTTTTGCTGTGCATTGCCATTGCCTACCTACAAGTTTATCTGACGCTGTCTATACATTTGAATATTATGTAGGTCATCATATAAATAAGTGCAGAACGGAATAGATTTAGTATCTTCGCCGAGACAAGCTGTTCCAACGAATATTTATTCCACAGATCCATATTTTACTGCAACTCACATAGACACTACACAAATATATAACTATCGGTATTACTCTCGTTCGCTTATTACATTTTTCAGAGCCGTCTGTGTTTAGATATGCATTATGCAGCCTGTTATGTAGAGCAGATTTATCATTAGTGGATATCAGCACTAAAGAGTTAGTATTAATAAATTGTGTATACTTGAAATGACTTACAGGAATCCAAATAGGAAAAGCAAGAACATGCAGCAACCAAGATTGCGCAAATGTTTTGACTTTAAAATATAAGATAGAATAACCAACATGTTTATGGAAATTCAAGATTAAATCTCGAATACTTCTTAAGTGACTTGTTGAGAATGCAAGTTTTGCTTAGATAGCTATTTTCCTTGCCTACTGATAATGAATTCTATTTCAAAATTACCATAAAACACAACGAAATAGAGTAAGCAAGCCTCGTCAAATAAATTCGAGCATCGGATAAAGGGAATCTCAAATTGTTTCTTCTAAATATCGACATTTGGCATAATAAGCAGTAAGCAGCTATCTCTATAGTTAACTCGAAAATTGGGTCGTTTTTACCTTCGTGGATGTTTGATGTTCCCATTAATGTATCTTATAACTTTTAAATTGCTTTAGAAACAGGTACACAATACAAACTTCCATTGTTTCATTAGAAAAGAAGTTACTGTGGATGTATGGATTAATATCATGAAATCGAGATTACATGTTGAGAGAGTGGATCTTGAAAAACTAGTGCACTCCACTCTGCGCCAATGTAATGTAACAGGAAAAATTGCTAATCTAAGTCAGAACCAATACGGGTTATATATGCATTAAGCTTTATATATATACATATATATATCTTTCGTAAAATGCTATTATGTTGTCTGCTTTGAAATCTTTGAGCATATTAGTAGACTTGTATAAACCAGATAGCTCCGACGTGAAATCATATAACAAAACCTGTACTTTGACAAATCAGTATTGAGTTGGTAAAAAGGAAAAAGTCGATGTGACAGGATGCATAGTAAATGAATGCGTAGTTTTTGGACGAATGCATTATATTGTTGTTGGGCTAATAGTTCAACAGAAATATATGCACCGATCGATTCGGTTTATTTAATTCAATCGCCATTAGGCAGCTGCCGGACACATGGAAGAATTTCCTTCAAACTTGAGTCAACATTTCGTCATATCTATGCAATAAACTGAAATTGCCTGATATCTACAACACCAATCTTCTATTTTCACAAGTTCACGTTCATACTTTTTCTTCGTTGGCCCTTTTCTTTAGTTTTGCAGAATTGAAGATTATACAATCTCATTGGGCAAGAAGTCAACATCATTGCTCTGAAGTGTTTACGAGGAAAGAAGTCATATATAATCAAAGAACGCCTCCATATTATGTATTCCATTTCTGAATGCAAAAGTTATGATCACGTTGCGAGGAAGCTCTCTCAGTTCCCAGACTTCTAAATTGTTTTTACGAAATTTAACTTACATAAAATAAGTTGCTTGCGTAACACAAAGCTACCCTGTGCATGTAAGAAGTCATCGTTGACATTTATATAATATTAATAAAAAATTTGTGACCCAATATTCTGACTCTCTTATAGATCTACTAATTATGCTGATGTGATAGCCATGCTTCAGACACTAATTTATGGTACACCAGAAATGCAGCGCTACACGACTATCATAATAGCATGTCTGTCTGCAACATTTTTAACGTTGACAGAATTCAACAAATATACAAATGACTTGTGACATGATAACTTAATATGGTTAGCAAATATTTTTGCAAACTATTTACGAATTTCAACATTTTAAAATATTTTCCAAGAGATTCATGGGTCTGCTGGAAATGCTAGTTTCTACGTAACAGTGCCACTATTATATAACTAGCATCAGACAAAGTGGTGAAACTTTAGGGTTATGAGTGCACGTATATAAATATTTCGTAAACAGTGTAAGTGACAGTGCACGACAGAACCTTTGAACAACTTAATCTGAGCACTACTTTCTAAAGTATTGCACAGGAAGTCAGTTCTCCGATCCGACTGGATTCCGTGCAGGGAGATATCTACTAGTATATACTTGAATGAGAAAAGGAGACAGAGAAGCAGAAAGCCTTAGGACTTTCTCAGGAAAGCAACTCTTCGCCCAACAGTTTGACAATGATGAGAGCATTAGTAAGGCTTAAGTCACTCAGGTAAATATCCGATATGATGCCATTGTCAGCAGTTGCTTATTTTTTGCTAAATCGACTGCTTTCCTTGGCTTAACTTGGTAATGATTTATCCATCGTATAGAATATACCTTATAGAGCTTCCAGCAATCCAGTTTTCATAAGATGTACTAAGCACCTACCTACATGGAAAACCTACATGACGGATTCTATTTTATAGGTTCATAAATATACAATAAATAAATACCTTTATGTAAAATAGATTGAACCTGTAGAAAGAAATTTCCTCTTATTAGCGACTGATTCTGGCTCGCAATTGTTTATCATTGATTACCTTGCATATTAAAATCTCATTAATAGTGCCATCAGCTATGGATACAGTGTGAACAAAAGTGTAGGCCTAACTTAGTGTCAGCTACCCTTATCTTGCCCAGTATAGGAAAATTGCTAACGAAATAAAAATTTTCGCTTAATAATGGGCGACGTAAAAGTGAACCTGAGAAGTATGTTCACACTGTAGATGACCAGTGTATACTGCACATAGCATTCTCAAAGGATTTAATAATAAGATAAGTAATGAGTGAGTTACCTAAAATAATAAACGATTTCGCAACCTACAATCTATCAATTAAATTAGATATGTGCAGGGTCGGAAAAAAGGATCCTCAAGGGTGGCCTGGCTACTCCAGGGGGTTATGAAAAATGTTGTGGGGCACTATTTTGTAGAGAATTTTATTGTGAATTCAATGATCTATTTGCTACAAAATTCCTTTTTTCCGACCCTGTAGTTTCAACATTCGTATAACATTTATGGCAATACTAACTTGTGAAACTTTTCTAGTAGAATACGTCTTGAATCTAAAGTAATGCTAATTTTAGCAATATAATAGGATTGGGTAATACTAGCGACAATGTTTCATAACACATACTGGTAAAGTATGTTATCATGCCAAGCACCGTATTCGAAAATTCATAAAGTGTAAGCGATTTAATTTAAAAAAACTTACAATACGATTTACATGTCATGTAAATCAATGGGATAATCAAATCGAGAAACAAAAAGGAACTATTGGGCTAAAGCACAATTCTTACATCAATCCCGTAACATTGATAATGCAAATTGCATACACGTTACGTTTTAGATAAAGAAACGAAGTGAAATGACGTCATTCCTTTCCCAAGATATTAGCTGAAATGTGAAACAGCAACTCTAAAATCAAAAACCATCTTTAATTGCACAATTGCATATTTGTCAAATGGCATATCAGATCCTCCCACCATTAAAAATCAAGAGTAAAATGCAGGAACATGCATTGGCCATGTAGTCATTATCCGAGGCTTTTTGCGAAAACAGACAATTTATAAAGATCTTAAATGTGGGTTTTGACTACTATGTGGTTCATAATGGCATGAATTTGTAGTGCAATACTCTTGATTGCTGTCTTTTGTGTAACATTACACACAGACTATTCTTTTTAAGGTTAAAATCGTTCAGTCAGCCTTTCAAAGTATATGATTTGGCCATTGTATATACTTACTAGAACTACCATGAATCGGTGACATTTTTCAACCGTACTCACATCGCTGTATAAAAGAGTCTGATGTAAAATTCAAGTAAATCGATACAAAGCCATTATAAGTCACTCAGTACCGATAGTCAAAAAACTGAAAGTGCAATTGACAAATGAAAGTATTTGGAACAATAAATACGTGAGAGGCAAGTGATGATTCAAAAATTTAGATGTGAAACTCGTATTTTTAATACTAAACATAAATAAATTACTATGACCTGAGATTGGGAGATTAGTATGTCAATTAATTTCGCTTCACAGCATTTAATATTAATGGCGGCACCTATTAATCCAAAACTGAACTCGAATTTACAGCTTCATTTAATACAGCTTTATGAAAACGTTGTCCATCAAAATCGGTTGACCTGTTTTAGAACAGAGCTCTGAAGAACTAATAATGTATTAAGGATATAATGATAAACTTTTGAACTGGATCGAATTTTAGTTATATAAATACTAACTGGAAAAAAATGTTCTTTCCGACTAAATAAGAGAAATTCCCATAAAATAATTATGTACTTTAGATGTTCGTTTCCTAATTACTCTTATAGATTATGTATTCCCTTTTCTAGTATATTTATTACGCACTCTTTTACTACACAATTAACGCAGTACAAATACTAAAGGAAAGTTTACATTTTTGAAATTGACTGGACTATTATAAGAGCTCTTTCCGACGTCGACGATTGTCGACCTAAAATTCTTTATAAAAGCAGAATTAGAATTTTATAAAAGTTTATCAGTCGTCAGTATCAGTTTATTAATCGAATTTGAAACGTACATTTAATACACATTACAAAAGATTAATTACAAATTTAGATTGGTAATGTTAGCAGGAGAACATCCCATTCATGACGACATAGAACATAGAAGCCCACTGCTTAATATAAATAATACTGTAAGATTCAGCCTTCCGTAAACGCACAAAGTCAAATCTTCCATTCAGCACACCCACAAATTACCACAAAATGGGTCACAATTGACAAGGGAAGTAAAACCCTAAGTAAATATTTAGCAATGACACTAGTATCCACGGAGATCTGCCATACAGAATGCAAGTAGACTAAAAAATTATTAGATCCTGCACACATACGTCCAGAAAAATCATTATTACAGTATTATAATTTATTAATTGCATAACAAAATAAGATATAATGCCACGAAAAAATCTTATATTAGTATATACCTGGCCTGGCCCCTAGTCTTTATCGGCCTATAGAAGTTTTACCCACACTCGTTCATGAGTGGACTTCCCCTTGAGACAGTTTCAATACATAGATAAGAAAAGTTAAGTTTGCGGGTGACCCATTTGCCAAACGAAAAGTGGATAGTATGTGTTGAATTGAAGCATATCGGTGTACCTTCAGAAGACACAGACCTAATGGGAAAGACTTGATCCTTTAGGGTCTGTAATTGCTCCACAGGCTCACTGCACCCCACTATTTTCACCGAATTAGGCCGATTTAAGCCATTAAAAAATTTATTCCACGATATCTAAAGGAAGGATAAAAGTATAATATATTCGGCTAAATAAGTTCATGCTTATCATTTAAAACTAGATATTCTATTGCTTTTTCAGTAGATTATTGGTATTTGGATTTTTATTGTGGTCCGAATAATTTAAGGAAATTGGTATTTGGATTCGGCAATTTCAGGACTTCAATATATATCGAGTGCACCGGTTAATAAGATGACCGATGTATACCGTCGCCCATGTGGACTCAAATCCAACCGAGAAGAAACCGCCCTCCATCGCAACCAAAAGAAACATTGTATTATCTTGTAATTACTTTACAGGAAATTAATGCTTTCTATAAATAAAACTTAATATTTTTAAGGCATCAATTAACCTTTATATCATTGAACTATTGCAAATTGAATGTTTACCAAGAATTTAACTTTACAGACTTTGAATAATGTCCAGCTCAGCTCAGCAACAAAGAATAATCTAAGACCAAAATATTTAGGTTTACACCAGTTTAGGTTTGGTTTTGATACCGGGTTTCTAAGCACTCGTGTGTAATCGTGTTTCAAAAAGGCAAGGACATTTTCTTAAATCTTCCTAAAAGTGGTGACCGGACTTTTCCCTTCAAGGGACAGTTCCCTTCAACGACAGTTCCCTTCAACGACAGTTCCCTTCAAGACTTTTCCCTTCAAGACTTTTCCCGTCGTGACATTTCTCATCGCGACTTTTCCTGTCATCGACATTTCCCGCCTTGACTATTCCCATCATAATTCTAAATTTTTCATAAACTACCAGAAGCTGAAGAGAATATTATGAAATGTAATATCAATTCGTTTACCCAGCCCACCCAGCCTTGCCGGACTTGGTAAACATAGTGGAAAAGGAAATATATGTGATATGTGGAAAGTAGAGTGTGTACAAGAATTTTCTAGTAATTTTTAATGGCTGTCTTGTTTTGGTGATTTGCCTTCAACGGGGAAGGCGAAACAAAGCAAAGTACGTCAGATGAGTAAGTCTTAATGCTAACTTTTTCATAAACTACCAATGTAACGAAATGGCTGGGTGGGCTGGATAAACGAATTGATATTACATTTCATAATATTATCTTCAGCTTCTGGTAGTTTATGAAAGAATTATGATAGGAATAGTCATGACGGGAAATGTCGCTGCCAGGAAAAGTCGCGATGAGAAATGTCACGACGGGAAAAGTCTTGAAGGGAAAAGTCTTGAAGGGAACTGTCGTTGAAGGGAATTGTCGTTGAAGGGAACTGTTCCTTGAAGGGAAAAGTCATGGAATCCTAAAAGTAGTTCCTTAAATAAATAGTTACAAAACCGAAACGAGGATAACCAATTACATTTTATTATATGTACACATTTCCTTCTAATCTGGAGTTCCACAGCCAAATAAATTTAAATTACCTTATTTAAGGTTTATTTTATTTAATATATTACAATTAGGCAAAGTTAATATAGGGACTCTCAGTCTTTAGACATGATCTTGCTGAGCCAATAATTGTATGCGATATTGATCGATATATAACTTTCCTTATATAAAATAAGGAAAGAAGGGGAAAGCACACTTGAGTGAATAACACAGTTTTGCAAAGTACATGCCACCCATGAGAATTTACCCGGTTGAATGCGGTGTGTTGAAATAACTGCACAAAATATAAGAGCATAAGGAGCCTTTGGGCAAACATTTGCAATCGCTTGTAACGTACTATAAACAATATTTAGTTTGTTTTCATATTTTCTGTTATCCACGTTGTCTTTGATATTTTGCTATGAGCATTTTATTAGCTGCATAATTCATTATTATGCAAATAGCAGCAATATTAAATTAAAGGATGCTTCCTATAGCTTAAGTTTACACAGAATGTTTGTCGTATCCTGTACCTCAGCCGTTTTCTATGATGTTACATATTACACAAGTAAACTCACGCGTATTCGCCACGTGAAAGGGGGCCCACGCGATATTGGATCACGTTTGTGGAACAGCTTTCCTTTTCCAGTAGTCCACCTCTTCTCTGTAGTTCTACTTAAGTAACATAATATTAATTAATTATTATGGAAACTCTGCAAACTTACAGCTTACGAAAGTGCTCAAAGCCACTTACATTTGCTTTCACTGTTCTCTCAATTACTGTCTGCATTGCATTACGCTTTTCAATTTAAACTTCTTCACGGCTGTGTATACCAAAGAAAAATGTATTACGTTGGAGGGTCACATTTAAATTAATTCATTGTGCTGTCTAAATGGAGTTCTTGCATAAGTCACTGACAGGTATACTGAAACACATATTTACTTAGCATTGAATTTTATTATTTCTTTTCACTCAGCTCATGTTACTAGTTGACAACTGTTTATAGTACTTTTGCACGAGTTTGGCGTTATACGTATTATTGACCAATGCCAAAGATACCAAATTGAAAACGCGTTTTCTTAGAATCGGGTTGAAGGTTACACCAACTTTTGACAATTTACTGAAAGAAGAAAATTCCCCAAGGCTATCTGTTACATCATGCTTACATAATTGACTAGAATTAATTTTACATAATATCCTCCCTAATTATTATGAATAACATTTGAACTCAAATGTATATTAGACGGTTTAAATTATTTTACTGAATAGTTGGAAATTTACCTTGCAAGCTTTTCCATAACGTACCTTTATTTGCCTGTATAACGTACAGTGTTAGTGGGAATTTGAATGAATTCATTTTCATTGCGCCGTATTCAGACGGTAAAATTTTGCAACAATTGTAAAATAAACTTTTGCTTCACTTATTGCGATGAAGGAGTGAACGTAATTTAATGTTCATGAAGCAGTTAATATGATCTCCTATAAAACCGCCTACACAGCATCATACCATATTACTATTCACAGATGCTATTTAAAAAATCAGTGGTGACTTTGATGATAGTAATTACCCAGTCACTGTTATCTATTTGCATGGCGGAGTTAAGGTTGCCATTTGCATCCTGTAAAGAAATCCGATTTTCCATCCCACGTGTACAGATGCAAGGCATTCTGTTTCAAGGGAACAATTTTCTAAAACCGTATGGTTTTAACTTCTTGGAAGATGACGCTCTTGCAACGAGTGATAAGAGTACCTGAAATCAGCTTCGGTGTATATTACAAATTACAACACAAACTTAGAATTCAAACTACACACAATCATGTCTTTGATTATCAAAACATGACAGTATTGCATTACCAAGCATTTTGTGTTCCACAATAATTACAAAAGTGTAGCAAAAGTGTCTCATTTCCGAAATAATACTTTAGCAAATAAATCTTGAATATTTCAAATCTAGCTAAATTATATTCTGTTGTACAGGCAAGGTTTCGATTGGGAAATACCACTAATGGCTAATTTTCCATTTCCACCTAGAAAAGTTTGGAAACAAACCGGGTTAGAATTGGGAAATGGAAAAATGGGAAATTAAGCCTATAAACCATTTTTAAGCATAAAATTTACTAAAATATTTACATTAAATATTATATAACTACTTAAATTCACTGTGCAAGAGGTAATATAAGGAAATTAACATAAATGCTTTTCGACAATTATGATGATAATGATACTTTTCTGCATTCGATAAATTCATCCATTGTTTCCTACTTTGTCTCGTAAGTTCTTCTTTACCTCATTCCCTAAGTGACCAACAAATCTGGCTGGAAAATGGGAATATTCCGAACTATGTTTTACAGGATTGTTTTTGAATTATTTATTGCTTGTAAAGTGATCATATCCTTAAGTAACAAGTAAATTTACCACTGCAAATAACTGAGAAGGCTCCTAGGTTTCACATTCTAATTATGTCAACTACTTATTATACCCATATGATTAATGTTAAAATTACATTTTGAGTAACATGTACTTTTGGAAATGGTAATCCGATATTGCTGACTTTCAAGAAGATTTGTGCAAAATGCAGTTGTATACATCTTCTGGTTTTGTTAAATTACTTGTCATGTGAAAGTTTATCGAAAAATTTTATTGATATAAAGGGAGAAACCAAAGAAAGGTAGAGACTGTGGCAATTTAAAAGATGGCATTTTGTGGGGGAAGGCAAAAATTAATTAAAATTAACTGACGTTGGACCCACCGGACCATTTATAATTCTGATAAAAAATTAAACGGCATAAATTTAAGTTAAGGTGAAGTAGAATTAGAATTTC
This sequence comes from Yoshiicerus persimilis, assembly GCA_020352615.2. NCBI lineage: Eukaryota > Metazoa > Arthropoda > Collembola > Entomobryomorpha > Tomoceridae > Yoshiicerus > Yoshiicerus persimilis. Next base: position 18,255,186 of record CM060170.1, read on the forward strand.
TGATGTATTGCTATAGGTATGCTTTGAGAATGTACGCGACATTACTATGGGTATTTATGGAATTGAAAATCGATGTACATATACATGACTGGAAATAGAGAAAAGAAAATATACATAAAATATGAATACATCAAAGTATGTTGTACATAATAAAGGCTGCTAACGTAGTGGAAAGAATGCCGTAAATAATGTAAAACTAAACGACTACGTCCTAAAATAAATGAGTCTGACGGTTTATTCAATATTGCACATTAAACACTTAACAATTAATTAGATGGCACAAACAGATAAAATACTTATGGCAACAGCAAAGTAGGCATTTACTTGCTTCGTTTCACTACATATCCGAGTTATTTTCTTTTATCGACAAACAGGCACTTAGTATAGCGGGCACATTAATAGCACATTCATGTTCCAATATGTCGTATTTTAACCATTGTATGCACATAATATCTCTTACATAAAAAATCGTATGTATGTATATCTATAGTATACCTCAAAAATAATATATATTATTCTAAGTTACAGTACCGATGGGTTTTTAACTGGATATTAATTTCTGGTTCTCTGCACTATGTCTGGCCTGGACAACACAATAATCTAAGGATTGAATAATATAACGCTTCGACAACAAATAAAAGATTTCTACAGAATTCTCACATCCAAAATAAATGCGTATCGTTTGTGTAAGTATTACCATTTGGTAAAATCAAAATGCTAGATCTTCATCGAGATTCTTCTACATATGTAAGGCATACGAGGAATGAATATTGGAATTGACACTTTCTTCTCCAATCATAAGACTTACATAATACAAACGTTAATCAACGAAAATGTCACGATACTTCAACCGGGTAGTAAAGGGAAGAATTCGATTCCTTAGGAATGTGCAGGTACATTGTCACAGTATAATTGATGCACAAATGCATTGCTTGGCAAAATCGAGTTCTGATAGCTTTAAAATATAATTACCCTATATTAATTTTACCAACTAGATTATTTAAGGCACATACATTATTTTATGGTCATGTTAAATATTTCTATACTTTACATTCGTATTTCTCTCCATCCCTGAAAATAAGTTCTGAATAATTATTTTCCTAGATTTTGATACAATATAAAATCTTTTTTATCTTCTAAAGAATAAGTTAATATATTTCTAAGGAATGGATGTAAATCATTGTTAAAAATTGGAATTAAATAGAAAACGTCAACAACAAAGTTAATAAATAGGTTTTGGGATTAGCCTCCAGTAATGTTAAAAATCGCTAATAAATCGTAACTGTACAACATTAATTCTAATACTTAATAAACAGTGAAACACATGATGAAAAGATGATTGCCTATGCTCATTACTGATAGCTAACACACGTCACACTTTGCACACACGTTACTGCCGCATGAACTCTGAAAACAAGAATAAAGCAAAGATCTGTATAATGTTTTGCACACACTCGATAATGGTTGTAGAGTTAATGTTAAAGTTATACTAACCGTCAGGAAGAATTTTACGTGAATTCCCAAACGCTCCCATTCCAGCTTGCGATGCCCCTCTATTGGATCCATATTGAAGCCCTATAATTTTATTGCTTTCTGCCAACTTTTCAGCACTAAAATTTCTTTTATTTTCATCGGCGACTTTTACACCAAGACGGGGACCATCAAAGCCTTTCTTTTGAGCCTACAGTAGTGCAATTCTTTTGTAGAAATATGATAGAAAGCACAAAACATGATTACATTTTGTGTGAACAACTTACCGTTCCCCCAATTGCAAAAATACAGTCGACGACCATGTAAAGGTTCTTATTTTCGTATAAATCGTTGACCTGGAACAAATCTTGAGACTTCAATCCATAGTGCTCGCATCCTTTTAAAAACAACTCCAGGTTTTCTCTCTGAAAATTTTTATTTTATTTTACACATTACAGCAAACGCCACTAAATAATAAATACAGTAAAGACCAAACCTGTTTAAATGGAGCGGCCGAATTGTTAACTCTTTTTACAGCTCCGGGGCACAAACGATTTATTAATCTAGTGAACAAACAAATAAGATCACAAAACTGAAATAAACGTGAAACATTTAACTTGTATAGAATGCATATGAAATACAGTACAATGAATGTGTCAACTTACTCGCACAGTGCAACACCGTCCTTTAAAGCAGCAGCAAAATCCAGCTGGCCTTTAAGGCCATTGTTACTACTGGGAATTTCCAATTTACGCTCCAAAACTTCTTCTACCCACGACAAAGCTTCCTTGGCTCTTTCTGGACTAAATTTTGCTTGCGACTATTACGTGAATAAAACAATTTTTAGTATTAATACCACTTAAGTTAAACTGTACATCTATAAACCCTGCTGTATGGATAATATTATTTCAAAAAATGAGTGTAAGCTTGGTTGAGCCTAAAGTTTCGATACTGATACTCTCATAATTTATAATATTTAGAATTTACTCTCCCAGCTAATACTAACGTAGCATGAAATTGAGATATAAATAACTTTTGATTTTCTCAGTTGCAATCCAAAAGACAAATATGTTAGAAATTCCTTTACAAATCAAATGTTCCAATATATTAACGAATAATAATATCATTTAAATAGTTACCTTCATCTGACATTCCCTGCTTAAACCATATGAAGGTCCGTGAAAAGCCATCATTTATACCTGCAATTATAGAATATAAGGGACTCGTATTAGTATTGAAGTTTTATTGTACTAAATGCAATTGTTAAAGTGAGCAACTACAAGCTCATATATTATTATCCTCAATTTCATATCAAAATCATATTATATTCATTTCAGTCTATTTTTAAAGACTTATACCTGTTGAAGAAAGATTCGATTTACAATTCGAATTATTCGAAAGGATTAGTCGCCTATAAAACTTAATTTATCCTAAAATTAACAAAGGCTTTTAAAGACTACTAATGATCTTAGAATTTGAAAATCACTAGGATCGAGTCACAAAAGAGAGAAAAGAGTAATTTTTTCTCAGAAATGTATTTACTGCTGCAAACTTAAATGTATTAAAAGTGCTTAGTAACTACAATAAATTAAAATTAGAAACTTTCAAGGTGATGAATTAAAAAATGATGAAAATAATTAGTCAGAAAATTACCGTAAACTCTTGGTTCCAAGTTACAACTGAATCCCAAATATGAAAATCAACACGTGGTTGTTGAAGACACGTTCCTTATAAGTTCGCTTTTTTCGCTAAGCACCAATGACCACAACAGATTTGAGATTCAGCTCTCCTGGTAAACAAAGGTTTTGATTATTACATGCTTAGATTTAATATCTAAAATTTTTTTTGGACATAGCTGCTTTTCTTCAAACAAACACTGTGTTTTGTTGAGCACCCCAGAAGAACCTCAAAATAGCACCAAGTAACTATTGCCAGAATTGCGTTTCTACAAGAGGGTAACATGCAGAAGATATTCCTCTGTGCACCCGGGTAACCCAACAAAACAGGAACAGGTAGGGATAGGACCACAAACACAGTAGATATCCTTATTTACAGCACTATTGTGTTCTAGCGACAAAATGTGTACATGACAATAAGGACGCAGAACGAAATATCAACGAAATGTAGTTGTATAGAATAAATGGGCACTTTGGCTTGAAAATATTGTTGGTACTGATTACTATTAGCGAAACAAACATATTTATTAGGTACAAACTAGACAGTTGGCGTAAACCGTAATTTATACGAATGTATTGTGAGTTGTTGGTGATAAAAAACTGCGTTAGGTAATTAAGCATGCTGATTGATAATTAGCTGTAAAGTAAAATGTAAATAGATATTTTAACTTGGTTTACCTTGCAGGGAGCTTCGGAGCGGATATTAATTGAAAAGGTGTAAGAGTTTTTGTGTTGTGACGTTGGACTGGTGACAATAGGAATGTCAAAGGAAAAGGGGAAGGTACTTGCTGTAACCTGAAGACAGAAGAAGAATAATAATGTCGGATGTGGAATGCAGTGTGATGAGGATCACATCAAGAGGCAGGCATTTAGGTAGGAAGAGAAGACAAGTGTTTGTGAGGAGCGAGAGGGAAGGAATACGTTTAGGTAAAACTCAGACTACGTACAGCCTCTTACGTATTGCAGTTTCGTAAGTGCCTATCTATGGTGGCTAATACTACATAACACTAGAAGACATAATAGCCAGAGCAGACATACAAGTATTAAGTGGAGTGATCACATGCATACATGCAAGGCAAGGCAATTCAACTCTAACTGGGTATCGCTCCATCATTCTCATAATATTCAAAGCAGTCTTGCTAAGGTGGCTACGGATTATGTATGCTATATCAATGAGAAAGAACGACGAACCTGAAGAAGTTTTGCCCTCACGATAATCTCCACTCGTTCGTCACTTCACACAACTTTTTCCACTGCCACTCTAGCCACATTTACACCACTGGGCTCCCTCACTCTAATGTAGACAGACTTGTAGTCGTATACACTCTCCACAAATCCAGTGCTCTCCTAATATTCCTTGCCACACCACCACCAATATCAATTCACTAACAAATTCTATAATAACATAATAACAACCGTATAACTCTACAAAATCTTCTCCATCTTCCATATTCTCTTCTAACACTATAACCATTTATAACTAACCAAGGGGATTTTCTCTAAAGGCTATCAAACTATATGCAATATTTCTTCTACCTATAGTAATTATTCTAATTTCTTAATATCAATACCGTATTATCACACAGTCGCCCTCACATCCCAAGTCCCTATGCATTATAAAATATTCAGCACTACACCACAAATGTAGAAAAATACAGATGCGTATAATATGCAAAAATGGAATAACAAAACAATAACGATGTGCTTTTCTGCTCCAACTCCAGACAGTTGCACTACGTGTAATGTGCACAGTCACCAGTCAAGTCAATCCATGTATTGGCCATGCTGTAGCATTCTACATGTAAATCACTTGCTCTGCCACTGCATCTACTACAGATACGCTTTTCTTAATATAAATTACATAAATATACCTTCCTACCGCATTTTACAATATTATTACATCCAATTCATTTTCATATATGCATTCTCTAAGATTTTAGTACTCATTATGTGAAAAGTACTTCATTGATTGATTGATTGACTGATTTTATTCAAGTGACCACATATTAACCGTTACACGCAGCAAAAAATTAATCTTCCATACACAGTCACATTTACATCAGGTAATAGTGTAAATTGAAAATATTATAAAGTCACTTGACTCGGGTCACTGGTTTTATTGCCGTTGTAATTCTTTTCTTCAGATCGGTAGAGTACCACACTCAACAGACAAAAATATGACGATGACAATTATAATCAGTAGGTAATGGTTACGTTACACTCTATCTAAGAAATAATACTTACAAAATGTCCACTATTCATTTGGCATAGTTTTCATTGCCCTTCACCAGGTTTTTACCTGTTTTGCAATAAGGTAGGGGTGAGTTATTAAGAAGTTCTTCAAGTGAGGCCGTGTCGGTTTTTTCTAGATTATCAAATTGCTAATCAAAGCAGAATGCCAATCCACACCCATGCTTTATGACTTTTTGAGCATTCTCTATTGCAAACAACGTTCTGCAATTTATTCTTCATACTAAGATAAAAAGAAAGGCATTTCGTTTAATTATAAACAATCACGCATTATAATTACAGTATGGAAAACCACAAAAGAAAAATACCGTATATTTTAAGTAGACCTTAATTATGTATCACTGCAATTGTAATTTATACAAAGAACTAAGGTAAGACGGCAATGGAAAAGTTTAAGACAACTTACTTCTTGTAGGAAAAGTAAACGATATTATAAATTAATGCATTAACAGTGAAAGATGCTATAATCCCTGTTAGATAAATAGTAAGATATTGTGCACACAGGTAAAAAGGTCTTCTAAACTGCATTAGATAATCCTGAATAACATTTACCTGAAAGCAGGAAAATGACATAGAACCTTGAGATGATTGTAACCTTAACTGATTGTGAGAAACATTCCTGGTAAAGCGATAAAGCGATTGCATTTTCCATGAAAAAGCGTAACTTCTGTATGCTAAGTTAATAAAGTAAAATACATTTCTTGGTAAGTAAAGTGGGTACGGTCAAAATAAAAAAGCCAATATTAAGCAGAGCCACTTGACCAGGCAGTCTTGAGGGTTAACATCAAAAGAATTACTTTGGAGGATCAGAATGAGGTTCACAGCGATAAGAAAAAATCTAAGATTAGATGTTGGAGTGTTGGACCACCCTCATACAGTTGAATCTATCGCAACTATTATTTACTTCATGAGTATCTTTACATGTTTGTCAGTAAGGAATGTAGTTACAGTACATTCAGAAAGTGGAGCAAAGTTGTAGGAAGACTTTGTATAAGTCTGAGTTGAGCCCTGGGTTGCTGTGATGAAATATAATGGCTGGAACGTGCATTGGAATTCATTAAAGATTGTAGCAATATATTATCCCTGTATTTATAGCCTTCTAAGCCCATTTCCATTACTATCTATCTTCGTTTTGAAGTTTAAAAACACATATAATATAATTTAAGACCCTTCTCACTTTATATCAAATTTCATTCGGTAAAAGTTAGTGCTAAAACTAGAACTGACAAGAAGTTGTATTTTGATCAAATGAGTTCATATTTACGAAGTGTGCTTATAATATTTCTGCAAATACGATATAGTATGGAAAGCTTCTTGATTAAAATCAGTGAGGGACAGAAAATATTTTTGAATGCCATTCTTGACAAATAAATTATTAGCAGATGAAATGCTTTCAGAAAGGGGAAATAAAGGATAAGTAATTTAAATGGAAATATTATTATTAAATATTATGGATTTTGAAAGTATATAATATGTAAAGAGCAAACGCATGTTAATTTCGAAACATGTAATGCAGGAATATTTTCCCGTTTGGAAAATATATTCTTAGATAGCAGTAAAGTTCTGCTTTATTACCTCCTGTTGTACGGATTAGGACTTTGACTGATTTAAAGTTCTTAACACTTTCTTAAGACAGCATGTAGCTATAAAATAATTTTAATAAATCTGTAAGTGTGGGGCATAGTATCGCCATCACTGTTATAAAGTCTTACAATGAAATTTGATTAATATACACAGATAATCGTAGAATTTTAGGTCTGCAATTTTTTTAACTTGAAGTAGGTCACGAGTAGCAAGCAAACACTTCAGTTATATTCTCATTATTTTTATGACTTTTTGATGACAACAGATTTTCTGTCTACATTACAGAAAATATATAAATAATTTTATTTCTGACATGTGTAATATGTTGACCACATACAGAACTAATAAAATGACTTTTTACACCAGTAAATCTGGTTGCTTATCTGCATTGTTCCCTTATGCACATACATACGTCACCGTCTTTGAGCCCACTTAGGTTGTGAACCCATATTATTTGAATTTATATGCCAATAGCTTTACTTCTATTTAATAAAAATTGTCATAATTATTGATGGACATATAATCAACGTTTTCACACAATTTCACCCCCACCGTTTCTACAAAAAAAATTATTATGAATAACAGCAACCGTAAATATTTGGCTAACAATTTTAAATGTTCACTAATAACTTTGTTTCTCTAGGAGCTGCGGGGATGAAATTTTGTGAAAACGTTGATTATAGGTCCATTAATAACGTTGCCAATTTTCCTTTTGTCATTTGTAATAGGAGCAAAGTTATTGGCATATAAATTCGAATAGTGTGGGCTCATAGCCTAAATGAACTCAGAGCCGGTGACATATACTCTTATATTCGCACACTCTTATACGGCTGCATAATACTAATAGTTAATATACAAAGCAGAGCGTGGTGATAGTATTGAGATGTGTATGATTATTGACAGAGATGTGCCGCAGTTATGGATATAACTATTAGTAAATTATAAATATTGGGCATATTTTTCACTGCATATGATACACTGATAATTATATCCACTTACTTTTCAGCTACACACTAAAGAAATGCATGCTTTCAGTAACCATACACAAAAAAGTAATACTCAAAGGTGATTCTTTTCATTTGCGATCAGAATTGCCCAAAATTGGACTTTCTCTGGACACATCACCAAAAGAAGTCATATCAAGGTCTATTGCCTTACCTGCCGCATAGCGATCAAACTACTCTGTCATAATTAGAATGTTCTTTGACTTACATCCCATAACAGTAGTATTTACGGGAGTACACGATGAAGTTACGTAACGCATGTTGTATATGTGGCATCGTTTATGGCTACATCAATGAATATAAGTAGTACACCGACAAGTGCAATGACTATAACTTAATGTTGTAACATTGTAAGCTTTTGTAAGATTAATAAAATAATGCTTTTGTTCAATTGCGTAAGCAATAGTAAATAATGCATATATGGTGCGAAAAGTGTGCTGCCGCTTTTGCAAATATTAATCCTAGCTTGCATTTACTTCTGTTATGTCTTGAATACAATGATAAACTAACAAAGAGCACTAATAAGCTATCCGTATGCATGTAATTTGTATTTATTTAGCTATAATTTACCATGATGTCATAAAGTCATGTACTTTGATTTAATTACTTGAAAACGTTTAATATTAATTAATGAAATTCTATATTTTGATTTGACATAAAGCTAATGCATGCATTTCAGTATGGCTTCAATTTGGGGGAAGAAAATTTTAGAATTAGCCAAGCAATCAACATCCAGTCGAGAATTGGATCATATTTTGGATAAATATTGTGCTCTGCTATGCTGGAGAGTATTGGGTCATTAAATAAGTGATTTAGCTCAGAAAATCTTTTTGAAATTTTTTTCATCTTGTTGCAAAAACGAATATCTGTGCCGTCCACATGGCATGCTAAATGAAAATCCTGGTAAGATACTCCAAATGTTTTTATTATAGCTACAATGTAGTTATAATTGTTTTATCATTTACAAAAGGGAAAATAAGAACAAAACAGAAAGTGACACTAATAGAGAAAGAAATAAATATAAGTCAGCGTAATAAATATAGGTTGCCTATAGAAAGTAAACATGAAACATATTTATTAGGGTTAGTTATTGTGACAAGAGTTAATGTCAAGTACATCGAAGCTTTCTAAAAGGGAAATTAATTACACGCTAGTCTATTATGTTAAAACAAAAGAAGGCTAATGAGTTAGTAGTCAATGAGCTATACACAACTGGGTGAAATCAATATAAACTTACAATAACTTTACGAAAGTCAAAAAAGGAGCAGCAAACCCGATCATCATCACAAATGGGACTAGCTAATGGTTTTAGTAATAAATTGGTTACAATGAAAATCTGCAGTTAGTACATGTTAGATTGATCCTGATCTCTTTCCTGATCAGCGGCTAAAAGTTCGTCCATATCTAAATATTCATATTTTCGCCAGTCTTCCATAAAGCGCCTCAGACTTGGAGAAACACATTGGTGGCACATTAAGTTGGCTCTTCCATTTTTGTCGGGTACACATTCACAACGCTGACATTCTGACGGCTGAGATGTTTGCGAAATTCTCCTCGACCAAATGTCCAGGAATCTCTTATTCGTTGGTTGCAAAACATTGAAACGCGTTCCATTGGTTTCCATTGCCAGAGGAGTGCAGAGGTCTTTCGGCAAATTGATTTGTCTTTTCAGAGCTGTGTCTGCTTCCACATTTCCTCTCTTAGAAGGGTGGGACGTGTAGACTCCATTAATGTCTATGCCATATAGGTCGACCTGTTTTTTGTTGTTGGCCTGAAATAAAAGTCACATATTAACCTCAGTTTATAGTTTTCCACCCACACAAACTGCCACAGTTTTACAGATATTAGTCTAAATTACGCTATCAGTTTGTGACAAACCATATTAACAAGATTTGTAACTCACCTTCATAGTAAACTCTTTAGGAGCGAGAATATGGAATTTGATATCGTTTTCTATGAGTAAAGTAAGAGTGTCGGCATACTGGTCGGCGTCTCCGCATTGCTCGTCTCCACACGTTAGAGCTATCATTGTTTTTGATACCCCAGCTCTAAATCCAAGGGATGCTGCATATTCAATAGCTTCGTACATGTTTCCATTTTCAATGCCATCCATTTCAATATTGTCAGGAATTTTAAACAAAGTGCTATGCGCCCAGACTTGTGAGGATGAAGTTCTTATGTGTGGTTTCCGATGGACACCTTTTCCTCCAAAGCCTACAATCGCATATCTGTTTTCCATGAGTCCTTCAGCTCTTAATGCCAAATCTAGTTTCGTCATAGCCTCAGAAATGGAAATTCCAGCCAGGCAACTTGATTCCTGAATTAAAAGTACAACATCAGAGGATTTAGGTGTGTCAAGATAACCATTGGACTCCAAGGTCGCATTTTCACCACTGGTAAGAGCTGTTCCGTCTTCTAATTTGCATCGAACTATAATAAAACATAATTTCAATACACATTGAGGAATCGCAATGAATCTTTTAGAAATGTCTGAGAGTATTTTACCGCATGAAGGAGGCATCCAAACGTCAACGTTATTTTTCTGACATTCAGAAACATAAGCACTGATAGCTGTGCAAGCTGCTTCTTGACGGAAGGCGCTGTTGACTTTAGCAGTAGTGTCATACATGCACATCTCAGTGTAGATTGCGGTGTCTACTTTGTTGAAACATGGTCTGAGGGGAGAACTGAGGTCATTTAGTAAGTGACTGCAAATTCCATCTACATCTGTCTTCTCTGCATTGTCTCTTGCATAATTCTTTGCTCTGCAACTTCCACTGTTCTTCCCAACTCTCCATGAGTGAGCAAACGTTGACACATCTGTTACAATTTGGCCATCTGGCGTCTTGAAATCGTTCCACTGCTCATTGTCGTACGTTCCAAGAAGTCCAGCTAGTTTTCCAAAGTACCAACCGGAAACGGAGAAAGTGCAAACTGTGGGCGTCAGGCTACAGCTCATTTGGAATCCCCGGGTATCGAAAACTTCAAGGCCACTGGGTTGTCGTCGTATAAAAGTAGGACCAACTTCAAGGGGAAGTTCCACCTTTTTACCATCCAGGGTTACCTTGAAGTTGGAAGTATCAATTTCCACAAATCTTTCATTGCTGATTAAGGAGTACGACTTCTTCCTAATGTCACCATCCTTTTGTTCGTAATTTGCAATCAATGAAAAGTTTTGGTGGAGGAGGTCAGCAGCGAGAACGTAACTGCATTCTCCAGCAAACCGGAAGTATTTCTTGTCAAATGTGAAATAGTGATAATCTCCAGCCATAACAGCGTGGGTACCGAAGGGTGGAAGGATATCTCTGATGTTCATGTCAATAACCGGTCGGGCGTTCTTAAAGTTGTCCAGAACCTCATAGAATAAATCGCTCATTTTACTAAGGTCGTCCTCATCTTGCTGTGTTCGCTTCCATTGAGGATATTGTGTGAAGTCCTCCCACATGATAAAAACAAGGGACTGTTGGTACTCGATCCGCCCACTATCAATATCCCAAACGAAGGCTACAGTTGGAACGTGTCGTTGAACTATTCCATCGAAACTTTTCAAAGATTGCCGAACCAAGTGTTTGACCTTTTGCTCTGCTTCAATGATTCTCAAAATATAATTTGACGCTTCCTTAGCTTTCTTAAGTACAAAACGAACATAAGGTAATGGCGGGATGTCCAAAATTGGTAACGTATCTCCTTCAAACATCTTGTTCACTGCATCAAAGTACGGCTTATAATGACGCTCCAGAGGTCTCCATATTCTGTATATAGTTCAAGACAACATATTAAGTCATTTAATTATTGTTATCTGTGACTTAGAAAAATTACTGAAAAATATCTTACTTTTCTTCAAAGAAATCACTGATATCATCAATGTAATCTTGAATTGGCAATTCTTCTATCCATGTAGTGTATTCTTGGTACCATTTTATAATTTTGCGAACAATGCTCACAGCTAAAATTTTCTCTTCTAATACTTCAATTCTTCCATCAATTGCATCCTCAATCATTTCATAAACTTCTTCCAGGTAATCAAGAAATTTGGAGACTGCTTCGAAATTTTCTTCCCATACAGTTACAATAAATCGCTCAGTCTCATCCCAAGTATTCATCACAATTTTTTCAATCTCTCCTGCATACTTATGCCAAAATTTGTAAATATCGAGAATGAATTCTCGAATAAGCTTTATTGATGACTTCATAATCTCCATTGTAACCTTTGCTGATTTTTCGCTACACATAATTGTAAAAAATGTTAAAATATGGTCAAACATTATATTTCAGCGAAATTTAATAACAAAAACAAAGGCAATTTTTAGTATACTGAGTGAGAAAAATGATTATATATTTAACTATCACTTACCATACAGTGTAAATTGCTTTGAATGAAGAATCAAAAATTGCCACAACGTTTTGAACATAAAATATGTTCTTGTTGTATAATTCCATAACAAATTCCCAAGTCCTGTAAACATCTTTCATTATGGTATTGAATTCTGAGCGGGTAGTTTGAATAAGGTCTTCGATTGCTTGTTTCATTTCAGGTTCAAAGAAATTCCATCTTTCATATAATTCCTCCCAGATAACATTCCATGTTTGAGTCATAGCGTTTCCAATTACTTCTTTGATTGTTTTTGGAGCATTTAATGAGAAGAAGGATTCTTGAATCTGATCGAATAATTCAGGGCGCCACATAATTGTACTGGAGATGAGTTGAGAAGTATTCAGTCGGAGAGCAACGATAAAATCGTATGTATTTTTTCCGTACTCATCTCTCCACATCTTAACACTGATTTCTTTCTTATTAGGCATTCCAGCGGATAGACGCAATTGCTTTCCAGTGTCGTATTTAAGATTTAAATCCAAACATGTAAAATTTTGTTTCAGACTTCCATCAAATTCCACTTCAAATGTTTTCAAGTTTAGTAAATATTGGTCTTCATTAGGATTGATATTAAAATGGAAAACTTTATATAGCTTTACTTCTTGTCCAGCATCAACATCAATTGTAATTCCATTGTCGGTAATCGTCTTTCGTAGTTGTATGGCATGTACAATTCCTCTAACGTCCATGTACTTAACATTTAAGTTATGATCTGTCTCGGATTGTAGGAATTGTCCTTCAATATAAATATTGGTTGCGGGTTGCGTTAGTACAACATTAAATCCATTAGATTCAGAATCTTCACTAAGTTTAAGAAATCTTATTTTTAAATCACTGTCTTTATAAGGAGTTGGTTTAAGAGCAGCTTCGAGATATTGAAACTGATTGTATTTATATCCTGTTTCAGATGCCACAATTACATCGTGTTCCAAACCAGAATATGATAAGGTCAATGTCTTAAACAGGGTATAGCTTCTCCAGGCTGTTGTTTTTTTCTGGACTAAATGGAATCCAATTTTCTTTTTAGGATCTTGCTTTGCATCCCATTGTATCTCAGCAAAGCGAGAAGATTCCTTTTCTGTCAAAGTTGTACGAGATTCTACTTTCATGGATCTCCAAGGAGTGAAAATTTTAACAACTCCATCATATTTTTTGTCCCTTGTATTGCTGTTATCGCTGAATATTATCGAGTAACCAAGTTCTCCGGTCTTTTGCATCACAGGGAGATCCCAACCCAATTGTACATTTTGTTCCAGTTTTGAGGATGTGAGTAAATGGCTGACATTGGCAGAAAGGGATCCCATGTGTCCACCGTGAATCCTAACCGATATATCTTTTCCAGTTGAAGTTCGGCATAAAACCGATTCCGTTCCAACAGTACTTACTTTCGGGTTTTTAAGATTCCAGCATAACTCTGCATTTAATCTCAATTTATGGCTTGATTCCTTGTCATACTTCACTGTTAAAGAAACAGGTCGCAAAGGATTGTGGATTTCTAAAATTCTTTTTCCATCTTTGCTTACTAATTCCAAATTCATAATTTTCTTGCTATTAAACATCACACCCAATTTGGTGTCAACGGTGTTGATTAATTTATCAAAACTCCACGTCTCTTTAGAATGAGAAAATGGAGAAATCTTAATTATAGCATTAGCAGACAGGAATTTATCCCATACTGTGGTAATGAAGACTTTCCCTTCAACAATACTTTCAGGGTTCGAGAAAATTACCCTTGCATTAATGACAGGTGCTCTTTTATACAGAGTTTCAAAATCGATGTTGAAATCATGCTCTCCTTTCGTGTAATCCAATCGAGTTGTCGTATGGTATTTATCCATTAATCCAGCCTTACTTTCAAAAGCAACGAATGTCTTTTCGGGAGACCACCCTGCTTCCAACTTAATCGCAGGATTATGATTTTCCCATTTCCCTTCAATAATAGAGTTGTAAACGTTGCTTTTCATCATGCTTTCCCCATGCAAAGTAAAGGGATAAATTCCGAAGAAAGGAGCGGACATGCTGAATTCCCCTTCCATATCGGCAAAGCCCTCAAGTCGATATCTGTAGTCAAGCTCCAGTTGGATTGCCTCTTCCCACCCTGGTTTATGGAATTCTATGTTAATGCTGTGGCCTGTACCAATTTCTTCGTAATTTTCCAAACGAACAAAGAATGTATATTTCTCGAATCCTTCAAAAGGTGTTAACAGCTCTGAAAACAATTTCACGCTTTCCGATTCTCGATGAAGTTTCAGACTAAACTTTATTACTTTCCCATTCAGGTCTCCCAGTGATTTCAGCTCGGCACCCGTTTCCCATCCTAGCTTTCCTCCCAACAAAAATTCAATACTTTTTAGATTTTCAAATGGAGATTTCAATTGGAATCTTATTTGGAATATATTATCCAACTCCAAGTCAAACTCTCTAATAACTGAAGTCTCCAGATTTATTTTATAACTTGATATAGCTTGAGTTTTTGATAGAATTTTCTCATATTTCATTCCGAATTCTCCTGTAGTAATGTTAGTCGGCATTCTAGAAGTTACTGTAAAATTTCAAAATTAATATTTCGTTTAAAATACTATTTCAATTAGAAATTTTCGAGAAATTTATAAAAAAATAAGGAAATTATAGCATTTAGTATTAGTATATGTAAGTATTATTTACCGGATACAGAGTAAGAAACGCAAGGAAGTCCTAATATAACTTTTGGGGCCATGTTTGTCCATAATCCTTCTTCAAGGGAAGACAACCCGGAAATGTCAAACATAACATTAGGGATAGCTTCTACAGGCGTATAAATTTCCACGTTGACTTGTTCTGGAATAGATTTTATAGCTAATGTGAGTCTATCCAGGAATTCAAATGTAGTTCGTATTTCAAATTTAGATTCCATATCTCTTAAATGTTCATAGCGAGATGTTCCTTCCAGACGCCAATGAGATTTGTCAAATTTGAAATCTCCCAGAATGTCAAAATTAGTTTCAGGTACAATGAATTTTAAGTGAAAGTTGAATTCCTTATTTGGAATATAAGGACATAAAATGTTCAGCAGTACTTCGTAGTCTTCCACATCTCCCTTTACTTCGATTCGATGGATGTTTTCATTAATTGATATTTCAATTTTTCCTCCAATCGAAGAAGATTGTACTTCCCAGTTAGTGTCAACGGTAATTGGCAAGAAATCTGGCGATTCAATTTGGGCATGTATCATTCCACGATTTCGTTCAAAATTCATGGAAAAGGATCCAGAATGAATAGCCTTTCTGGTCCTGCATTCCAAATTTGAAATAAATCCATTCTCAGTAGGTTTGAGAATCCCTAAAATGACAACCTTCTTTCCTTTCAAAAATGTCATCGATTCCGCAGTAATTTCAGCTTCGTATATGCCTCCATTTTGAGTAATTTGCAATTGAGAGAAATGAGTTCCAAAAGTGCCGGACATTTTTGACGAAAGAGTTAAAGCATTAGAGCGCATCTTAGCTTGTCCAGAGATTTCAAAAGACTTTTTACCTTTCAAGCCAGAAATGTCAATAAAATAGCGGTCGGAATTTTTGTTATTCAATTTTGCACTGAAATCTAATTTTTCGCTAACAAATCGAGGAGAGTCTATAAGAAGGCGAGTGGTCCAGCCATCTGTGTCTCGATTTATTGCCAAGTCAAAGAAATTATAGCAATGATTACATGAAACATTTGCTTTAAACTTGATTTCTCTGGTCAGATCAAACACACCGTTGACCTCAAGTTTGTAGGGAGTGGCATCTGGAATGACATTAGGCAAATTGGCAAAAGTTTCCAGTTTAAATTGTGGTAGTGTTGAAAAATCCCAAATAACGTTTATTTCATTAGATTTGTATTGCATCCGAGAATCAAATTTAGATATATTGGTTTGCTCTGCACCAATATTAAATTCAATTGGCTCTTCAGATATGTATGCACTATCTGCAAAAATTTTGAATCCAATTCTTTGCAATCCATCAACGGGTATGTCATATCCTAAAGCAAATCTTGATGTCTGAGAGTTTATATAAAGGGATGTTTCGGCGGATAAACTTGCGCAACTACCAATCGGTTGTTTCAAGGATGTTTTTATGCGAATATCCGAATACGGACTTCCGGGAAGAGTCACTGTCAGGGAAATATCTCTTTGCTGGAATTTTCCAAAAGACTGAACGTCATATTGTAGATAATCCCATACGCTATGGAGTAAAAGGCGTTTCTCTAACAAGTTTAGCTTCATTTTTACTTCAGTTGACTCTGCTTCATATTCAATTTTTCTCTCTACAGTAAATGTGCAATCGGCCTTTTGCTTTAGTAGTGGAATGTCAATGTTTACTTGGCCACCGTAAGTGTTTCCTTTTTTTGTTGTCGATCCTTCTAATTTAGTATGGTCCTTGTCGTATACAAAATGAAGTTTGGCATTTACTTCGCCGTGCTTTGATATGTACATTCCATTAGTACTGAAGTCCTTTGTCCAAGGGCTATTGAAAGATGCCTGAAATATTTTTATATAAATTAAAACTTTTGTTGAAATTAAATTTTGCCAATTACTGACAAAAGACAAAAGCATATACTTAAAAAACCAGTGGATAGCTGGAAAAAAATTTTCCCACTTTTAATATGTGAATATATTGTTTAGGGGCTATTGAATGATGCCGAAAATGTTTTTAAATTTCCTAAATATGCTTACCGAAAATTTTCCTGGACCAGTTTCGCCGTTGAGCTTCACTGTAGTTTGGGCGTATTGGACAGTTGTAGAAATAGCTCTGGGCGAGTTAAGATGCAGATATGAATTAATCATGTAGTCAGATCCCAAAGTGAAATTGAAACTGTATTCCCTATTTCCAATGAAGTGGTTAGTCGCACCGCTGAATTTCTCAACAGAGTCAACGAAAACAGAAAATCTCGTGTTAGCTGATCTCCACAGTGAAAGTTCGCTTTCCCCAGTGACACTGCCTTGAATGCGCACACTTCTTGTTCCCCAATTTCCAGTTACAACAATGTTTCCATTTTCTTCTAGACTTACAGCTAGATTTATTCCTGGGTTTGGAATTTGTTCCCACGTGCTGGTGATCTGGAAAGAGGCCTTAGCTGATAACTCCGAAATCCTCTGAATATCAATCTTCATAGATAAGTTTTGTTCCATTGCTTGTACATCTACCTCTAATTTCTTCTTTGATGCCGTAGATGTATCATAGACACCCTGGACAGACAAATCTTCGAATCCCGAAATACCAGAATTGAATGTTGCTCTAAAATTATCAGAACCTAGAGAGAAAGTAGCTTTCACTTGTGGAAGAGTTCCAATCTGCAAAAACAAGTCGCTACTGATGCCTTGAATTGTGCTTCCTCTCCAGTTGATTTCGGAGCTCAAGGAAGGAATGATATTTTCGTTGGGACTGTCTACTTCAAGCCTGGCAAAGAAATTAGTTGACGGCCGTATGGACCCCTTTACTTTCCATTTTGACAAATGTGTGGAGTCGAAAGAAACAGTTAGGTCACGCGTATCATCGTGTTTGTTAATTATGTATCCTGCTTTTATTGTTCCAGATGTCGATAAGGAAACTAATGGAACATTACTGTCGACATTAATGTGTAGCTCAATTTCATTAGAATTCTCAGGTACAACGGCTAAGCTGGTAATATTAACTACATATTTTGATTGGGTAAAGAAAATATTGAAAACCTTGTTTGTTGATGACAAGTCGTATGTCGCATTGGCATGGAAGGGTTCGCAAAGAATTGGAGCATTCAAATCAACACTAACCGAACTAGTAAGTGGATGGATGGTATAAGACGTCTTGGCATTAATGACAATTTCTTCATTGTGATTTAATTTGACTTCGAATTCTGTATTGTGATCATTACTTAATTTTCCATTAATTGAAAATTTTCGTAAAGGTGTAAAAGGTGTTTCCAACGTGAATTCCATAATTTTAGCATTTCTTCCATTCTTTTTTAAGGAGGAAGCGATTGCAATTGTTTCCGTGGATTGTCCATTTGTGTATGAAAATGTCGCTCCAAAATGTTCACGTTTAACAGCGTATTGAGCCTCAATTCCTCGATGCGCCATTTTTGATTTTAACCAAACCTCAAATTCAACTTCCTTCCAGTTTTCATTGACCCAGGACGATTTTACTTCATATGCTCCCAACTTTGTAATATCAAAATGAGCGTTAGCGCTGCCTAAACTGATGCTGCCATCTACACTCCATCCGAATTTAAAGGTCTCCCAACCTTTGATTGGTAAATCAATGGCGACGTTTCCATTTTCATATCCTTGAATACTTGTAACCAGCCCTCCTTTGTATTCTTCTGCTCCAGACGCAACAACAAGCTGGATGTTAAAGGGATGCCTATTCCAACTCACACGAGATGTAGATTCCACAGTGAATCGTGGTATTTTCGAAATCACTTCAACTGTTAATTCATTATCAACGAGACTTGTTTCTAAAGCTAATTCTTGTTGGGTGTTCCGTTCCATGTAAGCGTTTAGTTGGCATGAAGATGGCTTCAAAGTGTAATTTGAGGAGAAGACTACTTGTTCGTAATTGTAAACAGGACTGTTAATTTGCAATTTGAACTCCCCACCTTCGGGAGAGTAAGAACCATTCAGTTTTGCCATACATCGCACCCAGTCATTTTGGAAATTGAATGAGGTGTCCACATCACCCGAAAGTAATCTGAAATGGACATCAGTGACAACATGACGAAATCCAGATATAGGAGACTTAATTTCCAGAGCCACCTTAGTTAAGCCGAGACCTTGAAATTGATAATCGCTTTTGAATTCAGTTATAAGCTGATTAGCCTGTAAATCCACGCTGAACTTTTTACCCGCCTCATGTTTGGCCGAAATTTTGAATATCCTTAGCTGAGGGATTGACGTTCGTACTTCAAGTCTACCGTGTGACCTTGTAAGTTCA
This sequence comes from Yoshiicerus persimilis, assembly GCA_020352615.2. NCBI lineage: Eukaryota > Metazoa > Arthropoda > Collembola > Entomobryomorpha > Tomoceridae > Yoshiicerus > Yoshiicerus persimilis. The sequence continues at coordinate 18,274,468 of CM060170.1, forward strand.
AATAACCCATCAATTACATTTTTTCTTCCTTCTAAATCCAATTCCACCTTCAAGGTTTTAATTTGCTTGGAAACGAAAGTTAGATCCACACTACGTTCTAATTCAAAATATGGAGCTGAGATATCTGCTTTTATGATGGCGCTGTAAGCACCTGGAGAGTCAGAAGGAAACGAAGCCTGAACCTTTCCTGAAATTTTCTCGTCGTTTTTGGCAGCCATTATATTCAGGTTATGAATGACTCTGGTGCGAGTGTATTGAGTTTTCATTTGATAATTTTCAAATCCTTCGAAGGGAGTTCTAATTGATAATTCAAGGCCAGCGGATGCTGAATTTCTTAGCTGCATAATTTTTGCATCCATGTGAGCAGCCGTAAGAAGCTCTATCTTTTGCCCGTCATCTCTCTCTGCCATGAAACTTAAGGCTTTCTTCGGTCCTAAACTGTACTTCAAAGTTGATTTTATGTTTTTCCATGGACTCCATGGTGTCTGCAGGTTCAAATCAATTTTTCCATTGTCCAAAATCAATTGCACTTCCATGGTATCTACTTTCTCCTTAATATTCCATTGAAGAGATCCTTGGTATCCACCGTCAATTCTATTGTACAAAACTTTCCCATCGAATTTTTCATAGCCAGGAATGGGAGTGATGGCCTCTACAGTGATAGAACCCTCAGAAAGTGCAACCCGACCGCCAATATTTTGTCTTTCTCCAGTCGTTTTCAAACTGAGTAGTATATTAAACTCCTTTGTAAAGTCGTAGTTTGCCGATACATCGTACGTCTCGTAAATTTTCACTTTGACCTGGGCGTTTCCTTTTTTAGGCTGAATATTCCAAATACTGAGAACTTCATACGTATCTTCGTTCAAGGTAGTAGTAAATTTGAATTCCTTCTGTTTTTTGTACAACTCCCAATTACCATTTAACGAAATGTGCTTAGCGATTTTAATTGGAGTTTTAATTGCCAGATATATATCTGACGGCGACCATTTAGTGTTTAGAAGAACATTTTGGGTGTCCCGACATGCGGTCAACATAACTTCACTCTTCTTCCCAATTGTGTAAACAAGTTTTCCTTCAAGCTTGCGGTATCCTTCAAATGGGCTTTCCACTCTAATTAGGATATTACCATTACTGGCGTCACTGCTAGCGCGAAATTCGACTTTGTAAACATCTTCTTGTTTTTGAAATGAGAATGACAGTATTTTTGATGTTTCTTGCAAGTCAAATTCACCCTTCAAAATAAGTGATGTCCAGTGGAGGAAAGGTGTACGTATATCCATCAAAACCTTGTTCATGTCAACACCCAGGGTGAAAATAAATTGATAATTTTTATTTACCAGCATTTTTATCGTATGCTTTCCCAAGGCATATTCGCCCTTCACGTGACTGTATTGTGCCTCAATTTTGTAAATTTCTTTTCCACCATAGGTTACAGTTGCCGTGAGTTCGTCCATTCCAGTTACTACGATATTTAAAGATCCATCCCACTCTCCTCCAAGATGCCAACCCATAGATTTACTTTCGTCCGACATGAAACCGACCCCTTTAATCGAATAGTGTTGCTCTTTGTTCAGGTATTTACCTTCCATTTCAAATCCGTTTAGCGTCACTGCGTGTGTAAGACTCAGCTTTATTTTCTCCAATAAAGGATGCAGGCTGCTTTCTATTTCAAAAATGCTTTCTCCTTCGTATAGAGAAACCTAAAACAAATAATCCAAAATTAGTACCCAGCAATATATAATCAAAACTTATTGTCGTGTTGAACAATATCAAATAAAGGATTGTTATTTTTGAAAATCAATGGAGTAATCTAAAATGAAATGTCTAGTTATAAAATACAAAAAAAGCAAAATAGGTAATTCAGCGAATTAATTTCTAAATGCTACTTTCACTTTTTTACCTGAATAGATAAAAGAAAATTGATCCAATTGACATTGTGGTTACTCAAAGTTATATGTATCTTTCTGTCATACAAGTCCATTAAAACACTGCCAACAATATGCGGTCCATTAGTGTAATGAAAGTCAAGATCCCCAACAATTTTTGTAGTTTCGATTTCTCCTTTCATTTTAAAATGAACAATCTCCTCCCCACCCGAAGATGCTGAAAAGACGGAAGCTACGCTGTTTCCGCTGTGTTTTTCATATCCTGCGGTGATTTCAATCTTCTTAGAAAAAGATGGATTGACACTGATTCTGATATTCTTTTTACCAGGAGAGTTAAGAAATTCTCCCCTGATGTCTGCAGTTTCTTCTCCCCAGACAGCATTTCCAGTAATATATTTGTTGTCATTGATATTGAATCGGACGTTTGCTTGAAGCACATTTTCTTTAACACCCCAAATGTAGCTGGGCATGGGAGATATTCGAAGGTCGGACAAATGTGATATTGCATTTGCTGATTCCATATTGTGACGACTTTGCAATCGGACAGTGGGAATTTGCTTGAAACTTGACTGTAGTTGAACTTGTACATCCCATTGCTTTATGTTGGTCTCCTCAATATTGGTGAACAGTTCAAATAAAGAATTCTTGTCGTGCACAACATTGCAAACAATTTTGAATTGCTTTTCATTCCTTTCATGTTTGAATTCAAAGGATGATCTTGGTTGAGAAGGAGTTTGGCCCCATGCTGTTACTTCAATAGATTTTCCATCCTCAACAAAGTGATATGTTATTCCACCAACTGTCTGCTCACCATTTGCTATGATATCTAAATTTGCAGTGTTAGTAACACCGTTCTTTTTACTGACAAAGTTCAGTTCGTATTTATTATCAGGAAATTCAATAGAATTACGAACATCAACGTCATCACTGTCTACAACTCTTCCTGTCGAAGAAATTCTTATTTCACGTGCACGCTGTCCTGATTTCCAAGTTGTTATGGCTTCATTTTGAAAATTGCTCAAGTCTCCATGCGATTTTGCAATCACAAGGATAGGGAATACTTCCAGAGTCCCGTCAAGATTTATTTCCAATTCCCTTTCCAAATGTCGATTTTTCAATGCCACACTGGCTTCTAATTTTTCAAAGTTTTTCCAAGGTGTAATTAATAAAACAGTATGAAGGAAGGGTTTCATTTGTGAAGTAAGTTTAAAAACAATTTGACGGCGAGTTGATTTCACTGGTATCCATTCTATTTTCACTCCAGTTTGTATTTGTTCAGTTATTTGGTGATGTAGTTCCAAATAAACCTAAAAGCAATAAACATTTCCTAGTTGTACACCTTGATTATTATTGTTAGCAACTGGAGAAGTAATAGTAACAAAAACAACATATAGATACTTAAATCTGTAGACGCAAGCAACATAGGTATGTGTATTACCTGTGGCAACACTGTGCATCCACTATAACCCAATCGAGTATCATAACCTCCCTGAAGGCGCGTAAACTCGAAGGTGAATTTCCGTTGTTCATCACCACGAATGGCGAGCAGTTCAAACGTTTTTTGACTTCCGGATTCTCCTAACGTAATTATGCTTTCCAGTTTTGGATATCCAGCTACATCAACCAAAACTGAAAAGCGTGATTCTGGAACATTGAGTAGAGACGATAAAGAAAATTCTGAATAACGTTGTTCTACTTGACCTCGAATTTTGGAATCCATTTCATTTCCATTAAAGTGGTGTGTTATTATTAGGGAACAATCTTGGAATCCTTTGAAAGGGGTTTCTATTTTTGCTGAAAATACAGTTTGAAGGAAGTTAAAAGATGGTACATTGATGGCCAGTTTGAAACGCTGATTGTCATCCCATGCAGCTTCAATTTGCAAATTGGTATCTTGATATTGTCCAGTAAGTGCAAATGCTTCTCCGAAATAATCAGTGTTAATATTCAGAAGCACATCGGTTAGCGTTCCGTGAAAAACTATTTTGTGTTCACTATTCTCATCTACATCCGGTGTTATTGACAAAGATACAGTGAAGGGAAGAGGAAATTCTCCAGAAAACTGAAATAACAGTTTGTAATTGTGAAATTTAAACTAGCAAAATTGATATTTATAAAAATCGAACTTTAACTCCAGATCTATTGGTGTACATATAGAGTGCACTAATTAATGTAACATAAGTAACCAACAAAGCAACAAGAAAAAAGGATTTACCTTCAAATCGGCTATCATATGTTTATCAAGTTGTAGGTCAATAGAAGCAATTCTGTCTCCTGTTTTGGTTTTGCGGTAATTAATTTCTCCGTTGTACTTTTTGTCATTCAATGTTAGCTTCCCCTCTATCTTATGGGCATTAATTTTGACAATATTATAATCCAGACTTGTACTCCAGCGTCCAGGTTTTTTTCCTTCGACTTCGAAAGTGCCTCCAAGGTGACTTTGCTTATCGCTGGTGGACAACGCAGCCGAGCCGAAGAAAGGAGAATCTGTGAACCCTCGTGCCCGAAATTCCAATGAATGATCTAATTTCATATTATTTGATCGATTTATGTATGTTATTGTGGCTTTCATTTCGGGTTCTTTGTTCGGAATAAGAATAAATTCTGCTTCAAACTCTCCCGCGCTTTTCTCGATGAGTGCAGAGCGAAGGGTGTAATCGCTGCCTGGCCAACTTGCTTCCGCAGTCAGTCGCTTTTTAAGCAAGGTTTCTGCTTCAGTTTGGTATTCCATATGAGCTTTAATCTCATTCTCGGAGTTAGTTCTTCCAGTTATTTTGGCAGTTACATTATTTTTCCCGGCAAAGTTAAAAAATTCGAAATTCCAATCAATTCCATGCTTTAGAACTGTAAGAGATAATTGGAGATTCGTTTCTTGCTGTTCACGGGTTACTTGCCTGTTGTACAATGTGTGACCATCCCAAGTGTTTTTTCCTAGGGTAAATTTAACAGTATTTTCACAAAATCCGGTACTCACTTGATTATCAAAGGCAAATTCGAAGTTCCAATCAGGAGACTGCGGAGAAAAGAAACTGGCAGCTGCATTGAAGCGCGTCAATGCTCCTTTCTTTGTTCTTTGAACTTTGGCATTAATTTCCAGATTTTTGCTTTCAGAATTTTTCCATGAGTAGTGCATACTTGTTTTAGTACTGAAGTGTCCTGGTTTAATTCGGAACTGCGAACGTGCATTTCCACTGAGTATGTACGAATCTACCTCAAAGTTCGTGTCATACTTTTCACCACTTTTAACAACATCCCCTATGGTAAGCAAATATATTAGCAATTATTATATCTTATAGGATAATTATATTATACTATTGTACTTCAGTATACAACCGAAACATTATTTTACCTTTAAGGACGACTGGTTTTTGCGTAACATGTTTTAATGCAAAGTCAAAATTGGATTTGCTTGTTTCATCTCTAGGATCGGGAAGGTTAATTACTCCAATAAATTCAGCTATGGGTCTGCCATAGTATGTAATGAAAAGTGTGGGTTCTATCCGACGATTGTTCATTCTCAGATTAGTATTGAAAAGAAATATTCTGTCCTTAGCGGTATCTACTGTCAATTGTATACTTTTTTGTGATTTTGAATATAACCCTTCAACTTTGAAAGTTTTGGCTGGTGTTTCAAATCCGGCGACCATCTTGCCATGATTTGTATCCAGGTTAAAATGAGTTGAGAATTTTCGATCGACGGAAGATCCTGGTGTGTTGAAAGTAATACTAACTTCAGTAGACGACGGTTTATTATCAAATTTGTAATCGAATTCGTAGCTTGTGAAAGTATCCGTTTTCTCTAAGTACAATGCTGCTTTGGCTGGACTGATTAAAGTGGGATCTTCAGCAATGTCAACTTCTCCACATAGCTTAACTCCAAATATGTATGAAAATCTTTCCGAGGTGCACATTTTGTGTTGGAATTTGGGAAGACCCTTTGGTCCCGTCTCGAGAACATCGGGTTTTCCAGATGGACTAATAATAAAAAGTTGAGAGGTGGCCTCAAATATTTCTTGCTTATCTTGAGGTAAACTGAGAGATGCATGAATTACTTTTGCGCCTTTCATCATGATATGACCTTTGACTGATGTTGACGAGTGTAATGTGTTCTGTAACCTCAAACCACTTTTAATTTGCTGAGCAAGGTGACCCAGCTGAACTGTTAGCGATCCATCAACTTTAATTGAAGCGCTGGGTTGTAATGATCCTTGTATTTCTAATTCCCTTTTATCAAGAAATTTTGCAACGTCAAATCTTCCTGTGGCGGCCATTCTTACTGTTGCTGCCGACTGAACACCCAAGCTTAAAGGAATACCAGCTGAAGTTGCTACTGTGTAACTGATATCCATCATGATATTTGAATTAGTGAATTCTGTTTTCTTCCCCGTGCTCAAATTACTGAGGAAACGACTGATGTCGAACCAGTTTTTCCCTCCTTCGTCGTATAATGTTGGAACACTTCCTTTGTCTGAAAATTCGAAATTCTTGTAAAGAACTTCATGACCGAATATTTTTGTAGAAAACGATCCTCCTGGCGAATCATCCATTCCTTTAATTGCTTGTTCGTAGACGGAGGACAGTCTTTCAATTTCATTATTTGAAACATCCCGTTTTTTTCGTATAGAGTGCAAAACATCGGTCATGCTTGTATCGGGGAAATACCCCTCAGGTCCAAATACGGGTTCCAAAAGTTGTTCCAAGGAATGCAAGCGCGCTTCAAACTCGGCAACGTTTATGGATTGTCCAAACATTAGAACAGTGAGGTTAAGCATAGTCGATCTTGGGATAAAGGATTCGGGGGTGAAAATAACGTTTGCATCAACATTTGCTCCAGCATTGATTTCATCCCAGAATAGAACACCTTCGTAATTCCTTGAAAACTTTCGAGAATCTGTGTTGAATTTATTCTTCAAAAAGTCATTAGATAAAAGATGTCTTATCGTTTGCTTGTCGGGACTTGATGTTTCTTGCAAATTCGTCAAGTGTGTCCACACAAAAGAGCCAACTGTTATAAATTAAAACATAGTAAACATTCTGACCTAATGACACTATCATTTAGTTGAACAAACAATATTAATGAGGAAAACCTTGATTTATTGCATCTGTGTACAATGTTTCCTTAACAGAATCTATTATTTGTCTATCAGGGCAACGCATAACGCTAAGATACGCTTTTATTCGAACTTCAGTGTTTTCTTTCATATCCGTATACTGGCTCAGCATAGGTCTATTATCAAAAGACTTGCAAGGCATTCTACGGAATGCGTCAATTGCAGCCATACGAATTTCAATTGGATTAGATTTTTCTTCAAAACATCTGTAGAGATTGCCCAAGGCTTCCTCTTCATCTTCTTCAGGAACTCGTCCGGCATTAGCTATTGCTTTAAGGGCTACTAAAATTCGAAGTGTTTCCTCCTTGTCATAATTTGAACTAGATCTGCAACCCGTTCCTATCTGTGCAATTATTTTTTTCAGAGCGTCTTGAATAACTTCTTCGTCGCAAGATTCATTTTCCCTACAATAAGTATTTATCAGTGCAGAAATTCCTAACATTGCTTGTTTTTGCGGTTCATTTTCCAGTAAAGGCTACATAAAAATAGAAATAATTTAATAATCATGCTTATCAATTCGACAGCTGTTAGTATTTATGTATAAATACTAATACTAAATACTAATACTAAATACCATTAGAGCCGAGATCATTTGCACTTGAGCTTGTTTAATGAAAGCTACACTAGTAAGCCAAGTTTCTGCTTGTACAGGAGAAAGCGTTCCTTTGAGTAGCAATTCCGTCATTAATTTCAAGGATGAAGCTGTTCCCACTAGTGGTAAGGCATCAAGTAAATATTTCCTTCCTAAATCGCTATGAGCCCGCGTAAGCAACATTTGCAAACCGTCGTAATTTATTTGTCTCATTAATTGCACGAGGTCGACAAATTGGTTAGCTGCATTGGTTTCCACTTCTATTTCGTTGTCTCGTTCCAAGCTTTCCAAAGCAGAAAGTGCGGCAGAGATATCTTCGTTACTTTCATCTGAATCCAACTGAGATTCGTAAAGTAAACTTGACTTTCTTTCAAAACTGGATTCTGAATAAATGGAGAAAAATATTCACTTTCCGCTTTCAAGGGAAATGTAATTTTATAAATTTAGTTAAACTTGCTACGAACCAAGAATAATTGATATTGAAAATTAAAAATAAAAGATACCTGAGTGTGAGGCAGTTGATAGGTATTCTCTTGAATAAACTAAAGTCTGGACTACAATTGTGTGAGCACCGCTACCTTCCTTTTCAAAAGGTTGGAATTTGTGCTCTTCTCTGCAATTTACTTGTTCGATTTTCTTGTACCTCACAGTCTGAGTACATTCTTGTGCTCCTGAAAGAAGAGGAATGTTCTGTGCTAAGGAATTGGATGCGTATGGAACAGATTGCAAAGCGGAGAAATGACTGTGACGATAATTGCATTTTGTCAAGTCTTTGGTTTTCTTCAAAGTTTCGCTATTGCCCCATGAACTTCCAGTCGGCTGATATGTGGTTAAACATTGTCCAGTAACATCCGTCTAAAAATTCAAGAGTAAATGATAAACTTTCTAAGTTTCTAAATTACGTAGATATTTGTTTTTAGAATGAATACCGCAGAATTAATTGATATATGAATGAATGCAAATCAGAATAATAAATTTAAAGGATTCTAATGCCTTGAAAAAGTGAGAATCATTTAATTGAATTTTAAAAGAATTTTTTAAATATAGGAACAAAATATTCGTATTCTGAGATGTAAACTGATTTGTGAAATCAATTTGATCGCTGGACTTGCGATGAGCATTTTTTATGTTTAATTTTACCTCTTGTGATGTGTGTTCCACCAAAGGGTTGCTCATAGTATTTTGCAAGATGGACAGTAGACCGCGTTTAACATTAACAACCCAAACCGGATCCTCCGACTGCGAACATATTTGCTCAATTTTTCCGTCCTGGAAGGCAAAACGAATGGCTCTGGCCTCAAGAGCTTCCGCGATGCCAAGGGCCCCTTCCAAAGGGTTTCTATCATTTGCATTTTGAGGGTCTGAATCTTCGATGCGGACATTCTTAAGCTAAATTACAGATTACATTCTTATGTTATTGCTCAATTATATTTGAAACCAAAAATATTAAAATGTCAATAACTTATTATGGAAATCTCACTTCAAGCTGAAATTCACAAGTTGATATTGCAGTGATCTCTGCTGTGGCTTTCAAATGAATCCTAGACTCCTTAGAAGATTCCTCTAATACAGATGAGCTTATATCCGTTGCATAATCGTAAACATACGTTGTCCCGGGTTCATAAGCAAAGTTTTTAGTTTCTAATTATAAATTTATATTATTTATTAGTATTTCCATTATGCATTTTAGTATTCTGGCCACAATTTCAAGATGCTCATTTTCAAGAAGAAATAAATTGTTTTACTTAAATTTTTATGGGAATTTCGTAATATAAAAACGTAGTTTATACGTACGTAGTTTATACGGATATACTACGTAATTTTCTATACTCTGAAAATTTGAGCTTGAGGTTTTCTTGAGAAAAGGAAAACTAACTATCAAAACTTCAAGACTATTGCTTTCTCAGTTTATCTTTAGTATTAGTAAGATAATGCCATTAAAGAGTTTAAACTCTTTCAAATAGTATTTACTGAAGAGTAGCTAAATGGGGTTTAACTGTTTTTGGAGAACCTAGAAAGGATTTTAACACATTTACATCATCTACCCGAACAAATACTTTTGCTGTAGATTATTGCTTGTTTTGCCAACATTTACAGTCTCTCTTGGCAAACTAACATTCCCTATCCTATTTCATTAATGTTTGTTGCCTATTTTATGGATGTTCCTTATGCTTTAATGGAAATTTTTAGGCAAATGAGCTATACAACTTTAATTTACTTATTGCTAGACAAGTCACACAGAGACAAGACAAACAAGTTAACCTACTAAAACACATAAGAAAAAATTGACACGTGTGTTTGAACTGGGGTTCTTACCTTTACAAAATGAGACGCATTTGGACGTACTTCTAATACCGGCTGGTCCTAAGGAAAACAATTGAGAACATTACATATCATTCATTTACTCTACACAAGCTATGGATAGTGCACACTCCAGAAAATATGTAGTTTGTCACCAAAATGAGTGAGACCGAGAGTCGTTTTTGGAAAGAGTGTTATTTTGTTTATGTAAGCAGCACTTGAAGTTAGAAACTCTTATCACACTTGAATAAATAGTGTAACAGAAAACTTAATAATACTTCTGTGATTAAGAGGTCAGTTTATTAGTTCGAAGTTCGTCAGGACAAATTGATAAGGGAAGTTATTACAGAGTGCACACAAACTCATCTTCAGTATTATCACTGTAGGAAAGTGTAGAATAAATTGAAATGAAAAACACATTATTCTTTCTTATTGACTCACAATGAATGTTTAAGAACCTATTTGCTTATTATTTCAATTTTCCAGAAAAAATGAGTTAGAAACGTGATGGTGACGCTGCTTTATCCCTCAATTACGCAGTTGATTGAAATTTCAAAATGATGAACGTATAAGAACTTCATATATCTAGTTATACTCATGAATAAATGTATTTATTAGCCTAGTAATTTTAGAAAGAAGGAAACACTGTTTATATATTGAACTTTATGTATCAAGTTTCGGGAAAACGTCTTAATTAAAAACAACTCAAGGAATTCATTAGCTTGTGTTAACAGTATATTACTAAAGGAAATCGATTCATTGATTGTGATTGTTAGGAATTAATAAGATTTGAAGCGTGGCTAAAGTGTATGCATCTTGCTAATTATAATGATGCTTAATGCATTATCACTTAATATAATTAACAATTACATTCAAGGTTAACATGGTTAATATTATACTTATAACTTTAAGGAAATATAAGGTTGTTGATAAGCAGAACTCAGAAAGAATCTAGGTATTCAAAAAGAAACCTTTATGGGTGTGCCTATCAAAGAGATGCATACTTCTTCGATTAATAGCACTTTTGATACGATACGAGTTGTTGAGATTTAAGCACACAATAATTTTTTATTTTTAGGCTTTTAGTATAATAAATTATTTTTAATGCTACATTTAACATTATCACTTAGCATTCAATACAACGCATTAGCGTTGGGTAAATGATATTATAAAGATGAACACTTATATTTTATGAATTGTCAGGATTCAGAATTAATTATATAATTAACTCATTACTGTTACTTAATCAAATTAAAACTAAGGACTTAAGTTTTCCTTAAGTTTGTTTGCTAAGTACTAAATGAATGTTTTATACAGAGTATTTTAAGAAACTTTGCAAACAGATTTCTCCATTTCTCTCAAAATTAACTAAACCGTAAAACCACTTTTACTTCAACAAGCAATAAAGTTTCAAAAAATAGATTTAAAAATAGGAATTCTGAATTTTTCCTATTGCACTTTGAAAAGCAACTGATTCTTTTCTTAGCAGCGGTCTTAATAAAGTATACTTATTGTTCGAATCAAAGAAAAAATCTCAACATATTTGTGCAAAGTAAAAGGCACTATCTGGATTTCAAAGCATATTAAAAGTATTTCCTGGCAATAATACCTAATTGTATTTTTTTGGACTTTGAAATTAGAATAATTCTAAATTTTAATTGGAATTCGTTTCAGACAAAATTTTGTTTGTTCTAAATGATTGTTCCTTTTACTTTTAACTGAATTGTAGGTTTCAAATAATGTGACTTTAAAATGTTTTGCAGCATTTAAGATAGTGGTAGGATCACGTTAATGATATACATTTACTAGCAAATTTTATGGGATAAAATTTAGAATACAAAATTACCTGAAACAACACTTGACACAAATAAATAAAACGTCACTATACTGTAAAAATTAATAAAACGATAGGGCTCACTCGCAATTGCGAGTCTAGCCATTGTAAAGTGGTAATTATTGATGTCGGAATTAAGAATGATGATTATTGAGGAAAACTAGATTGAATGAGTCGTTTTTGGATGGTACCAAGTATTTATAGTGGTCATTGGTAGCCAAATCCATCTTTATACTCAAATAATATGAGTAGCCACTAGCCACCGTCCATCTCATACTCTTGATATGAAAGCCAGTCATGAACTTTAATCCCATCGTAATAAATATAAAAGATGCTGGTAAGTCAAATAAAAACAGATAAGGAGAATACGTATGAAACATTAAACGCAGCAAGAAAGCGTTTTTTAGCACAATTAATTCAAAGGTATCTCTGTGGGTTACATTCTATACATTAAAATTACAAACTATTATTATGGCCCTACATTTTTGGTTTTCTCTTACTATGTTTATATAATAATGCTTAACTTAACATGATTATTTTGAATTATCCCCTTAACAATATGCCCAACGCCCATGAATTTTCATGACTACCTTAATATGGTTTCTTTCCTTTACATAATTTTAATAAGGAACTTAAAAATAAGAATATTTGATATGCCAATTTTACAATAATGATATCAGACAAAGCGTAATATTTAAAAAGTTTGTCATTCATTAATTTTGCCTATTCATTTGAAAATTTGAATGCACTTATGCAATCTTGTCTTGTCTGTGATTTCTTGATGGAAATGTGCATGTGATGTGTAGATGTGTTCATTGAGTGTTGATGTGAGTGAAAATGCACTTAAATCTATGACGCTGTTCCGTAAAACAAAGATATCTTTGTTTGCGCTCAACTTTAAGCCGAACTTTGTTAAGCTACCTGCCATCTGTGCACAGTTTGGAATGGGGGCAATTGTGGAGGTTTATTATGAACACTTGAAGACTGACAGTCCGGGCCTCAGTCAAACTTCCATGTACCGAAAGTTTGTTGGAAAGTAATAATTTCATTTGAGATTAGGATTCTGTATTGAAATTAACTACTATAAGTTGAGTTGGAAACTAACCTCGTGCTAAGAAACCTTATTTACTGTATCATATGTCATTTCCGGCAAGTAGGTTTTATAGAGGCGATAGTGCTGTACTTGCAGATATGTAATATTATGTATATACGGGATTTAAATGAGCATACATAGATCTACATGTATGTAATGTATTATTAACGTTATAGAATAGGTATCTACAGAATCTCATCAACACATATCATACAAGTTAATAATACTGATTGATACTAAGTAATAGTAATGTACAACGTACTTAATACTAGGTATTAGGTCTCTGTGAATAGACAGACAAGTTAACTGACTCATCTCTGTTATCTTATTTGTATGCATTGCACAGCAGCAAGAACCGCAATCTACGGAACATTATTTTGCAGAATGCAGACTATAGACAATTGCAATGCAATTAGGTAATGTAAGGAAAACAACATAGATTTGCGAACGTGTACAGGAAAAGCCGTGGGACAAGTATTCTCGTACTGCCGTAGGCTGCTTAGTAGGTCGTCTCTATTGTTCCTTCTTCATCCTAATAAATCGTACGTAATATTCTACTACTCTTATGTATAATGCAACATTTAATCTTTAATGATGAACTAACTGAAAACTAGTGTAGTGTGAGTGGGGAGGCATTCTTGGGCTTTGCTGGGAGGCATTGTTCATTCCTAGTCCGTCAAGAGTTCCAATCCAATGAATTTATAATTCTGTCGTGTTGTCAATTTAACTAGGTAGGTACCCAATCAACTTTTCTGACATTCCGCATACACAAACCACAAAGTACATACCTACCCTAATCCTAATATGAAAGACGAGACAGTACGTGCATTTTCTTTTATTTATAATACAATTTTCAGTTACACCTACATTAAATAATTTAAATCATATTTATTTATAAAAAAATTCTTTGCTTTAGATTGCAGCTAAAACTTCCAAAGAAATGGACGAATTTAATGAAAATCCATGGCCTTCCAATGTTGGAATTCTGGCCATTGAAGTGTATTTTCCATTCCAATATGTTGACCAAACTGAATTGGAACAATTTGATCAAGTCTCCGCAGGAAAATACACTATTGGGCTAGGACAAGCAAAAATGGGATTTTGCTCTGACAGGGAAGATATCAATTCCCTCTGTTTAACGGTTGTTCAGAAACTAATGGAGAAAAACAACATTGGTGAGTTTATCTTGTCTCATTGTCAATATAAAGAAGTTGAATGAAACTAAGTTTATTAAATGTCCCTGATGTACACAAAATATTTTGACACTGGAAGTTTAGTCCTTTATAAACACAAACAAGGAATATTATTTCATTTAAATATAACATAATACTATAATATTTTGGAACTTTGGAAAATGTTTGTACTATGAGAGACAAAGAATATTTTCCATAAATTTGGTTAGGCATTAATTATTAATGGAATATTTAATTAGGAGCAAAGTTTTTGGAAATACCTTTTGCGTTTAACACAACATTATCGAAAATCCTCTGAACTTTTTCATATTTATGCGCTTCAAAAATTTTATCAGAATTCTCTACAGATTTACATGCTACTAAAATCAGTAAAATATAGTATTCGTTACACAATTTAGGCTTCCCATTCCACAATAAGTAATTGCTTTTCTCAGCTTTTATTAAAGTAACTCTGGCTAACTTACATAATATCATAAAATCATAACCATGATGTTACTACTCTGCATTACTATGTCGTTTTGCTAAATACTGCAGCAGGATGATTATATATAACTTAATTTCATAAATTCGTTTAATCCAGGGACTAGTATATGTTTTAATGTATGTAATATTCTGTTGCAGGTTACGATCGCATTGGTCGTCTTGAAGTAGGCACAGAAACTATTTTGGATAAATCTAAAAGCGTGAAGTCAGTATTGATGCAACTGTTTGAAAATAGTGGTAATTCCGATGTTGAAGGTGTTGACACAACGAATGCCTGTTATGGAGGAACCGCTGCTCTATTCAACTCCTTATCATGGTTGGAGTCAAGTGCTTGGGACGGTAAGATAAGATTGCTTTTTTAACTTTATTCACTTGACGAAGATGACAGAGTTTTTCGTGGCATTAAACAAAACACATCATCGCAGATTACGCTGCTACGCAGTGTTATAAATGTAAATTGAAATGCACTACGTTCGCTATACATTACTTGTCGTTCAACTCTATTGGTGTTTATAATAGCCTTAAAGAAACATATATAGTATAGATGCAGAATTATTGGGAAAACTGTTGTATATCAATTGGGTTCTAATTTAACATTCGGGTTTTCCTGATAAATTATCCTATTTTCCTACATGAAAAATATATTTAAGTTATCTACCTGCGCAATAAAATTCAATGTAATGCATCAATCAATTTAGGTATTAATGCGAATGTTTTTGACGCATAGACATAATTCCAGGAATTGTTGTGCAAAATAGATAACAGTTTCGGAAGTAAACAATCATTTCAATTTTAAGTGTGTGCCAAAGAAATAAATATGTAATTTTTTTGATAGGGCGACTGGCTTTAGTGGTGGCAGGTGACATCGCTGTGTACGCCAGCGGCAACGCTCGTCCAACTGGTGGTGCTGGTGCTGTGGCCCTACTCCTGGGACCTAACGCCCCTCTGGTTATTGAACGTGGTAAACTGATGGCTTAAGAATGTTGTGTCAATGCATTTAGCAGTATTGTGTGATTGCTTCCCTAGCGGATATTACCAACGCCAAAGACTACCTAAAACCAACATGAGTAGTCAGCCTCTATGTTTCCTCATAACGAGAGAGCTTCTCTTTTTTCCTGTGTCTCAAAGCCAAGAACCTTTGACTTCCATTGATAATGACCTCTGCTTAGTATTTTTAGTGATGAATAGTCTGTCAGTGCTCTATTGTATTATCGATCATTCTTGGGATTATGAAAGGTATTCTAATGACATGCTCTTGTCAAGCATTTAGTATTCCTTATCTAAGTTGATTCATAGATACTCTTTGACTTGGCTGCTGTAGGGTTACACAGATAATGTGTCAATCATATTTGCTTTACTTAGATCATCTTTTAGAACATACTGCTTTACGTCTGGCAGAGCTCGTAACATATGAATCATTAGGTACTGTGGAGCTTATGAAAGGGAGATAACTATTAATCAGGATAATTAGGAGTACCCGATTCCTATTAGCTTTTCTGCCTACTCCTTTTAATGAGAAATGTCTTTTACTCTTTGTTGTTGTTTGAAATGCAAATTAAAATTTTTTAACTAGTAACAAAATATTTGCAGCGGTTCACAAATATTGAGAACATGCATGGTAGGATGTTACTGCATTGCTGGCCTTTATTGCTCTGCATACACAATCTATTAAAATATTTATACATTTTGAACTAACAAGGAATGTCTACTGCTTGCATTTTTTTATTTCACAAATAACCCTGCCAGGGAAGCTAATGGCGGTGGCCATATCCAAGAGAATTTTACCTAGCTATGTCTATATTTATTCATTTATTCATTGTAAAAGGCAGTGAAAGTGGTTGTGCTGATAAATCTACAAGTTTTATTATAGATGAGTTCTTAAACATGCATTAGACAGTATTTGAAAAACTAGCGTGTAGTGCAGAATATTTCATGTCTTACAGCATTGAATTATGCAAATTATGACCTCCTTCTTCCAAAAAATGCGAAGAATATTCCAGTGATGATTTCAATTATTTAAATACATGTTTAGGGATAAACCCTTCACAACCCTTACGATGCCCTACATTCCTTGATGAAGACTCTTTGTATGTTTTGTTGCATTGCGTGTAATACTTTTTTAATTTCCATTTGTTTTTTGATTTTACCGTACTGGGTTTTACATATTGTTATTTGGATTGTTTCAGGGATTCGTGCTTCCCATTCTGTGCACGTGTATGACTTCTACAAGCCAGATCTGGAATCTGAATATCCTCGAGTTGATGGAAAATTGTCCATACAGTGTTATCTAAGTGCGTTAGACAAATGTTACCGACGGCTGGTGCAAAAATCACTCGATAGGAACGGTGAGAGAATAAATCTTGATTCTTTCGATGCGGTCATATTTCACTCGCCGTACTGTAAGCTGGTCCAAAAATCCTTAGCTCGTCTGTTGTTGAATGACGTGCTTATTTCGAACAACGAAAACATACTGTTGAAGTACCCCACGTTGGATTCATTGCGGTAAAATAATACTACCTAACTACTTTTATTATGTTCCTTAATGGATTAGATACAACTTTAACTTTTTGTTCAAATCATGCAAGGATTACGTCGAAGATAGAATAAAAAAGATAGTAAAATATGTTCGGAAGCAGTTAGCGTCATAGTTTGACGCTGTTTCTGCTATTATGATAAATATTGTGGTCAAAATAAACAGGTTCTCTATTTAAATGACATCCCCAAAACTTTTAACCTTTATTAAAGGACGGTGTGTTGTGAAGGTAAAACAACAGTTTTTGATTCAAGTGAATTACTGATTGATGATCTGACCTAGTACTTTAAAAAATAGCATTTCATAGTGTTAATAACCTTAATCAAAATTGAAAAAACGGAATTTAAAATTTGTTATATTAGACTAGGACTAAACTTGAAAAAAATCTTTAATAAAAAACATTTTAATCGTTTTTGGAAATAAATAGAAACGTCAAACTTGAAGACACTTATTTCGATCGGGACGTGGAAAAGACTCTGCTAACCAACTCTCAATATATTTTTGAAAACAAGACAAAACCATCTCTATTTATTGCTAACCAAGTGGGTAATATGTATACTCCATCTGTTTATGGTGGACTGGTCTCTCATCTGATCAGGTCGGTATTTTATTCACTATGATATCACGATTAATAAATGGAGATTAAAAACTTGTTGGATAAAATCCACTATGTAAGTATTTTTATTGTATATTTTGCATGTAGTAAGTCACCTGAAGAACTGAGAGGGAACCGGTTGTGTATGTTTTCCTATGGTTCTGGACTTCAGGCATCCATGTATTCGATACGAATCTCAAATGAAATATCTCCTCAGCTCACAAAACTGCTATATGGAATCTCTGATGTGCATCACCGATTGGAACTGCGAATCAAAGTTAACCCAGAAGAATTTTCGAAAACAATGCTACTTCGCGAACATGTACATCATTCAGGTAAAGTACAGTGTGGGGTTGTAATGCTCAGTTTTGAATTAACATGTAATATAATTGTATTTCATTAATTTATCCTTTAACAATTGGGATTTGACAGAAATACTTTCAAATATTTGATTGAATTAAAGTATCCCATTGTATGTTCTGGGAATTGAGGTGAATAATTGTGATGTTTTATTGAATATATAGCTCCCTATGTTCCAGTTGGATCTTGCAGTGCATTATTCAGTGGAACTTTCTTTTTGGAAAGCGTTGATGAGATGCATCGTCGAAAATATTCTCGCGTTGAAGTTAAAATGAACGGAACAAAATAAAATCCAGTCTTCAGTATTTGCAAAATCCCATTATTAGTCGATTAGGGCAATCATAAAATATTTAAAAATATACATTTTTTGACAAATGCGTATGATTATTTGCATATCAGCAAGACAATAGTATTTATGTTGAACTCTTTATCGTTAGTAAAAATCGAATAAATATATATGTTTTGTTGATAGTTAAGTATAAAGTAGTTAACAATGTTAAGCATTTAGTATTAGTAGCTCATGAAATAGTGTTTGTATTACTGCTATATATTAGTGTCACAAAATGGCAAACCAAATATATGTGGCTAGTTTGTTATGAAATAAAACTGTTATTCCAACTTGGAAGTAATAAATTTTTCTACTTTTAACATACAGATACCCGGAGTTAAGTTTGTTTATTTTCCAAAATTTTCCTAAAAAATGCCATTTTACTACTTTTATGCACCAGTGCACTAATAAAATAGAAAGTTATTACATACTGGAGGACTATTATTACATCAGTTGTAGTTAAAACACATTTATTATTAACAAAACTAAGAACAGAAATACATTAGAATGCTTATTAAAAGAAAGAATTACATACTTCACGAAGTTAATAATTTTATCGCCATATTTAACAATACAATTGAATTAGAAGGTAGCAGTTAGGCCCTTTCCTTAACACATTTTAGATTTTAATCCCCATTCATAATTCCCGACATTTCAGAGAGAGAAAATACTTTCAGAGAAATAACATAGAACCAGATGTGCAATTATGATAGGAGCAAAGCCAACTTTTGGTATATTGTTAACTTACTCAGTAGAAAAAACATTTAGAAAATAAGTTACGGACATATACAAATGCAATGATTGCGATGTCTATTTGACTTCAATTTTGAGAAAAAACTGTAACCCTACTTACTCATAACCTGATAAACTAAACCAGACACTCTTGAAAAATCAGTGTATTTCAATGACGTCGAGAGCGGCGAACCTTCAACGGCTTTTTCATAAATGCCCAATCGACCGCGATCTTATTGCCCAAAAGTTCAGCCTTATCAAGAGCTGTCTTCGCAGCCTGTGCATCCTCAAATCGTTCGTATTCGACAAGTGCATAGCCCTAAAACCAATTGAATGTGAAATATTAAAAAGTTAACATTTTGATTTTCATTAAACACAAAAATTCACATCTATCTCCGTCATAAAAATATTCTAGAAACCTTTAAAAATCCGGTTCTCCGGTCCAGATTAAGGTGCAAATTTTTAATGGTACCAAATTCTGAAAATCTACCATGAACGTCATCTTCATGGGCTTCCTCATGCACTCCAGTAACCATTAAAATCCATCCTTCGACAGCTGTAAGTTTAGTAATAATTTATTGTCATTAAAACTTTTATTATCCAATGCGTAAACTCAAATTATTATTTTAAAAAACTTCATACATCGCTGAGCATCACAATCCATTAAATCAGGCTCAGTTGAATCAATAGTCTCGAAATTATCAATCGCCTCCCGAGAAGTCATTTGACTCCCAAACCCACGACCTTTCCGTTTTCGGACCTTTTCCTTCAGCTTGTCAATATTAACTACCCAAATTAAATGCGTATTAATCAAAGTTTTATTCGTGGCAACACTGCTCGTTGAAACAGGATGGGAATTATTGTCAATTGTAATTCATTCATAATTATTATAATCATTATATCATTTTAATATAATTATATCATTTTATAATACAAAAACAAATGCTAACAATAAGCCTGTTCGTAATACAAAAATGTGGAAAGTCAAAATTACCATCTTCTTCGATCACGTCATCCTCGATGACCATGTCGTTATTACTGATATCCAAATCAAGAATATCTGCCATTTTAACCACTAAACAGAAAATTCTCTAAATATTGAATTTAAATTACTGAAAAACTTCCACACTAATTCGGCATCAGAGTCTAAAATGTTGCTTTTCTCCGGCGGTACAGAAACTTGAATTTCCTCCCATAAGATTCCGTTTCCTTTGGAAAGTGTAGAGGGCACACTACTGCAGTAATCAATAGTTGCTGCAGCTGGTAGTAATTTGTAAAGTGCAAACACAACAAAAACAAAGTCCGAGTATTTATACTTTACAGGTATACATAATATGCGATACACTTTGTTTGGGTCTTGGGTGTCTTGCTTTAGGTTTTTACAATCTGCATATTACAGCAACCGGCCACATTCCCTTTTTCGTTGACGTTTACAATCTGGCACTCGGAAAAGCCCGAAAAGAAGGTTCATAAACTGTTGAGGATTAAAGGAGAAATTATAGAAGTTTTAAAACTAAATAGGTGTTTAATGATTGAAAAATGGAGAATGAAATTCAGTAGAAGATTGAAACAATACGCTATAATCCTTCTTTTGTGTCACTTAACTACAGTTACAGGGAGTTACATTGCTTCATTAAGATTTTTATGTTGATATAAATTTGTTTTTTTACATAATCGTAATACTGCACAAGTGTAATAAATATTGAGCAATCTACATAGAAGAGACATTTCACATCATTCCCATTAACCTTTGAGCATTGTTTGACTGTTCACGTAATGTAAATGGTGGCCAGTAAACTACAAATAGGTAAGGTTGGTTAACCATAACGATGGAATTTGGCTCATGAGACGTGAATCTAGCCGGTTTCGAAAACTTCACGCTCTTAGTTTGACCAAAAGTAGAGTGGATGCTAATTTTGATCTGCCAGTCTGGCAATAAGAAGAAGGTGATTCAATGTAGCAGTTTATTACCGTCATTTATTTATTTCGTGAACATTAAATAGTGTTTGTTGTCGGACAGGACAATAAGGTGGATGTTTGTAGAATGGCGAGGAAAAGATATCGTAGTCTACTCCCAAATGGTCTAAAAATCACGTAAAGAGGTTGACGTTTTCAATGTTCTGCTAATTCAGATAGCTATAATAAGTTTTACATTACATAGAATTCATGCACATCATTGTTACTCAACTTTGGATGTCACTTCGGGTTGCAAATGTTACTTTAATGATAAAAGATCTTCTGGCCTGTGCCATATCCTTAGAAATAAACCACAAGTCGAATGAACCCATAATGTAGTCAAATAGATCTGCAAATCCTAAATACTATAAACTAAACATGCATGCAGTCTCCTCACTCACATCACATGGCCATCAGATAAATGCCCTCCCCATAAATAAATACACGTAGGAAATGCCATGCCTCATCACATCTACTTTTATGCACATTTGACAAAACTGCGAGAGTGCACACAACTCCACACTGTGAGACAAGGAACAAGAGATGAGGACAATCATGTTTTTCGCCTCATCTTTGCTCTACCTCTGAAAGGTACTCTATATCATTTAATAATGCATTGAGTATTCAGTGCAGAGCTGTGAGCTATGCTCTCCCGCATAGAATTCCCTTTTAAATACTTAAAGCCATGTGTCTTTCCACCACGACACTCACATTCACCTGCCAAGATAGGAAATGTACAAAATCTTCGTGTTCTTCTCAATGCAATAATTTCGTCGCTCTGTCTATCATTCTCTAAGTCACACAAGTCTCACGCTAACTAAAGTGCATTCGAGAGACCATTAAATGAAGACTACCTATTTGAATTATCTTACGCCGTGGAACAAATGCATATTGGCCGTACAACGCATTAGTATTGAACTGTCTGACTCGAACAATTTCTTTAATCCTTTACGCTCTTCCACCGTTATATGCAAATATTTGGCAATCCTTACCATTTGGGGAAACGTCAATGTCATTACATTACCAACTATTTGCCAAAGAATGCAACGAGAAATAAGAAACACAATATTTCCCTTCCAGTCTGACAAATCTGAGGTATTAGAATGCGGTAAACTTTTCTTCACAATGATTAACATAAGTATCAAGGGTTGAGCGCATAAATTAGGTAGGATGCTGGTGGGTTATCCAACCAAATAGTAGTAGTAACTTAGGCATAACCTGGTGTACTCTAATTAAAAGTGGGAGGCTAAGCGTAGAGAAATGCCAATGAATTACAATTTCTAAGAATGCAGCAAAATTAGTTGGTAGTTATCTCTAGGGGTTAACCTATAATTTGTAGATTCAAGTATAGCACTATCGTTAGCACTATAAGGTATAGCTAAAGAGTACAAACGTAGGTGTCGGGTAAATTATACTCCACTAACGGTATAATGGGTCATTGCGGAACGGCATTTGCTAAATGCAAAATGAAGGAAATTTTTACATTTACCTGTAGTTTATAATTTGGAATTATAAATTAATGCGCACAGATAGCATTACAATCAAATGAATAATTAAAGTTAGAACTACACGGCTTTCAAATTTAATTGGTATAAGGGAATATGGCAATATTCACAAACAGTAATTTTGTTTAGGAATAAATATGAACTTAAAAATTAATCGTTCTTATATTTTCTTGATTTATACGGATGTGTAGTCAGTGATTGTCATAATATAAATGATAATGAAGGAATATTCTTTGGGATGTCTTTTCTGTACTGATTTGGTAAGCTCCTTTAGAAAGACCAGTATTATACTCTTTTATAGACTTGCACAGTGTTACGGTAACGATGTTTGCATTACACACTATTCTAACGAACCACTAAGTAATACACTCTTTGAATCGAATTGGTATTGAAATAAATAGTTTTACAGTAGCAGAAAGTCGAAACGGCATTAGAGAAGTTCGTAGAGATATGCGTGCATGAATTGTAATACCTAAATTTAATATTCTTTGTACTTCGGATGTATAATATAGTAGTAATAAATAATATTTTATGCGTTATGGATACAGTTGTATTGCTTTCATTGAAGATATACACTCTTTACACCTAAGAGGCATAAGTGAAAGGGTTAACACTTTAGCTAAATAATGAGAAAAGCACCCATAGACATTTTGAAAAGAATTCCATTTTCGTCTGTACCTTCAGGAAACAGTTTCAGTTGATTAAACAGTTATCGTGAAAGAAAAGTGAGTTATTAATTTATTTGCGCAGAATTAAAGCAAACCAAACCTGTAAATCATCGTCAGTATTGTGAATCGCCTTTCATGATTTGCATAGCTGATGCATTAATCCTGAAAGTTGATTGCTAATACTTGACTTTCAGATTCAAAGACCAGATCACACACCAGTCACCGCTCCAATACAGACTAGTTACTTAATACAAATATTATCGTCAAATGAACCTATAGGTACATAATACTTTATTCCAAACATTTATACGGCATGCACAAATTAAAGAATGTCTAAGTCATAAAAATAATGCTCAACGTTACATTCTAGCTTGTACTTTAGGTATATTTTAAGAGCGGAGAGTCAATCTTGTTTTGTTTTATCTACATTTTCGCTGGTAATTTGTCAAAATGGGGTAACCTAGTTGTAACTGGATGAGTAAATATTCAGGATATGCATGTGAATGTTCATATAATGAAATCTTTATTTTAATAAGTGGATGTTAGGTTTGTCATATGGTCGGTTTGTAACTTGGGGGATATTTGTTTTTCAAATCTTGTTAAATCTATGTTTTACAATTTTCTTTAATTCAACGCAGAATTATTGTTGTAAGCTCCAAATTTGTCTCTGAAAATTGGGTAATAATTGCAAATCTGAATTGTTTCAGCCTTAGAAATTACTTTTTGAGACAGAAAAATGTTAGTCAAACTTTCAAGAATACCAAATAGTAAAGTGCAAAAAGTAATTGCTCAAAGTCCGTTGCGTTGATTCGCCATCGGATAAGTTGATTATGATTGAAAATAACAGTCAATTTCCGTCTTTCAGTAACGACGTAATGAGTAAGCGAAGCGGCGCTTTCAATAAAGATATCCTTAATCTAAAGTGAAAACTTTATAGCTGCTTAAAGATTTGATTTCTGGATCTGTTGGCTATTTTATCTTCCTTCTAAAATCCAATCATATAGTAAAACTTCAGGTTATAGGTAGTGCGAGTGTGGGAAGTAAAAGTGGGTGATAAATTATCTCGGAATGAGAGTGAGGTTTTATCATTCAAAACATAGATTTTGGAATAAAAATCGGAATAGTAACCCGGAGTGTGGAATAATATCGGCATGTTGAACTAATTCGGTAAATACGTTGAGTGTTTTATTTATGGTGAATAAGAAGTAATTTCGAGTAATTTCTTAAATCTTATTTATTTTCTATTTAATCTTTCATTATGGCATAAGCCAACGGGAACGAAACAAAATTATATAGAAATGTTTTACCAAGTTATCCCTACTGAACTCATGCACTTACACAATTTACACGTTTTACAGTGTTCCAATAATACATACGGCGCTTTTCTGCAAGGATTGCCAAACGATTAGGAAAATGGTTATATATTTAATGTTCATCCGTTATTGTCTACTCTTATTTGGCAAAACATGTATAATATTTAGCTAGTATACTAGATAAGAAGTAATAAGTGAAGAGTAGAAAACAGGTAATAAAAAGTACCCGTTTTGACGTCTCTTACTCTGTGAAATGATTAATAAGTTCCACTTCTCAAAAAGAGTGTCATTTCTAATAGACCAATGCTTGCGTTCTCCCTTTCTGTCAATTAAAGAAAGGGAATATGACATGTCTCGATTTATTAAGTGGCTACTCGGTTGCATATATATTTTCTCAGTGTAATCGAGTAAATTAACCTGGAGCAGAATTAATTTTAAAAAGTCATTTCCAAAACGGTATGGAATAATTGTCTTAATGAAGGTCTGAAGGGTTAACCAAAAGTTATACAGCATTTCCCGATAGCAAATCTACAATTTGTTAATGTCTGGTAAATTCACTAACAGCGAATATAAATAATAGTGCAAAGTATCCTTTGCTGGCGAGGTAGATATCATTATACGAAATATTCTGGTACATTGCAAGGTACGGTTTTGAACGGAACGTAATAAAGTGCCAACCTAGGTTACACCTAGTCATAACCGAAATTTGTGATGGTTTATTGATTTTTTGCTTATAATTAATGATGTGTCCCGTTGGAACTGAAATTGCTTTTGTAGCGTGAACGTATGTATACCTGTTAAATATCAAAGTAATAGTTATTGTACATATTTCAGCTATTAGGTGCGTAAACCGTATTAATTTATTGTAAATGCAGTTGGTTAGTATATGTAAGCTACATGATTATTGAATTAGTATAAGGCATCAGTCATTAGCAGAAGCGTATCGAGGAATGTAATACATATATGGATACGAAGTGATGTAAATGTCAAGAAACGAGTTTTGCTGCGTATGTCGACTGATAGTGTCTCTTCTTTGCATCGTATGTGCAGTGTCACATTAAACGTCGGATTAAATCATTTGGAATGGCGTAGTACCGTAACACTATCAATGGCATCCTGCAAACAAATGACAGCACTCTATTTTCTCACGAAAATCAGGAAAGCATTTATAGCCAATTTTTGGTAAGGTCAGGTTGCTATTCCACACACACACATCAAGTGTACAAGGTACTACTGAAACATATAATATAATATATTGCACAGCCAAGAAGAAGACACACTTCATAATGAAGGAAATCTTTTTCTCGCAAAGCACAAGCATTCCAAAACTGTGGTCAGTCCCGCAAATGACATATGACATTTTTGATTGACTTCACCTTTACTCGTAGTTTGTTTAGCGGAGAGTGGGTAAAAGTAAATACCGTTTATAAGAAACTAGATTGCAGTAAATAGACTAAACACATTTTTGCCAACATCCAATTTAGTAAAAATCCAGTTGAGGATGGCACGACATTCACAGACAAGACAGCCATATAAAGTTGTTTTGCAAATGTAAATACAACTACAACTCTCACCTTGTCATTTTGCACATACATAGTGTGCAGTGCATGTAGGTAGTTGTATAGTAAGAGTACCGCTTTGAGACTTGAGACAGACTACGGCTAATTCAATACGGCATAGTGAAGTGTAATAAATTGTCATTTGCTAAAAGAGTACCTATTTATGGACACTTTTAGTATTCAACGTAATTACTATACAGAGTACGTAGTATTAAGGTACTATTACACAGACTTTTTTAGTTGGCACTCATTTTACTTGCATAATACACAATCAAAAGGACTTTTGTTTACTTTAGTATAGGCAATACTTGTTTTCTCGTTTATATTGCACTCACATCACCGTACTAAGTTCTATTCCATGCATAACTCATTTTGCGAGTACCTTCCTATCCTACTGACTAGAATACCTCTAGGTCTTAAGGTAGAATCGACAATAAAAATCGCTACCTAAATGAACTGCGGGTTATTCGTTATTTTACGTTGGTACCTTTATTTTACTTCTATAGTTAATCCTAAGCGTACTTATCTTTAGCTAGCAAACACTACTTTGTATGAATGCATTTTATATTTAGCATCCTATAAAAACAAAATCCCTGTCAATAATTCAGCTAACAAGCTTCCATTAGTGATTAGCCTTAAAGAAAAATTAGACAGCGCTAAGGTAAGGTAACGGTGATGATATCTTATCGGTCTAAAATTTACAGGCGATTTTCCTATAGAATATGCACAATGTTCCTTCTTACACGCCTTATCTCTATGCACTTTTAGATTCTAAACTGCATGTGATTACATAAGTACTTGATACAAGTTACCTACTTTGTTTTAGGTACCCTATACTTACTTACGTAATGCGTCTTTCATGAGATTAAAGTAATAATATTATGGATAAATGAGATATTTGATGATGGTGGAGAACAAAGCAACGTAATGGGGCAATAATATGCCCTATCTAGCTTTAACTGACTTTTGAGGAAATTATTGCTCAGGGTGGTTCAATGTTGACGTCTCATCTTTGCCTTATTCGTGTAGAATGATTTTGTTTGACTTGATCTTCTTCACTTGGATTTCCTTCACTAGCCGTCCCCTTTCATTTTATATCTTGAGCAGGTTTTGTTCGCAAGGGCATCCTTTTGTTTTCTCGTCTTGTAAGTTGTTTCGGGTCTGGTTTTGTACTGTATTACTAGAGCAGGAGCGTTTAAATACGAGTTGTGTTTTGTTGTGTGTAATTGCATTGTAGGCTATCTCGTCTTGTTTTCGCTAATACATTTTTGCTAATATCCTTAGTTGGCAACGACATGGCAGGTTAGTTTTATAGGTATTATGCTTTACATAATGTACCTGAGTGACTGAGTTAGTAATGCTGAGTTGCATGCAGACTCTATTAATGCGGGTCACGGGTCTCTCGAATTCTTGCTTGGAAATTTTTTAACTTTTAAGAATGCATCCGCATTTCTATTCGCCAATCTTCTCCTCTTCTAGCATATAAAGACTCCTCTAGTTATACTACCAATTCTGTAGAGACAGTCTCTGCATTGTCTTATATTTGGTAGTAGCTATTGCCATTGTAATTCTATATGATGTGTATGCAATGTATTTTTTAGTGTTCATTGCAGGTCTGTGATGCCAATAATGCCAATCGCAGAGCACAACAGACTAGATCAGACAAGAAGAGATCAGGTCTCTCATTCACTTATACTTAAAGTCAAGTCAGCAGTAATCATCTTCAGTTCATTTTGCATTGTAATCAAATCTTCTCACTCGCCAGTTGTAAAACATTGATGCATAAAATTATTCTGAGTAGCTTTCACAGCAAGGATCATGAGCATTACTATTGAGAGTCGAAGCCAACTAAACTACATAACTAATTCAACCTTTTATTACATGTATACAACCGTATTTTCCTTGCACACCAGCTATACTGTGATAAACACAAGTAATATTGTTAGAGTTCCAATAGACAATATTTCTTCCACATAGTCACACGTTATGCCTCATTGTGCATATATAAGGTATTGTGGACTCACTGTTATCTCTGTAGTCTTTCCATTTATTATCTATGGCAAATCTCCACTAAATAGAAGTTTAGATTTTCTTAAAATTAAACAGCTATTCAACTTAAGTCGTCAGATGACTGCATAAATTATTTCAGATTCACTGTTATTCCTACATGAATCTGCAAAGTAAGCATTATATTCAAATGAAGGCTTACTACGTAATACAATAACATAGAAAAGTTGCAAACAATCCAGTTCGATCACTCTCTGGCTCGTATTATTCGAAATACATCATAACATTTATTTAAAACAGTATTATAAGTATCTAATTGTAAATTAAACGTTTGCTATTGTTAGTCCTGGGTCTTGACCATCCAACTAGGAAGTGGTGAGAAAAGAAAACACAATGAGATTTGAGATGATGCAAGAGGTCACTATTCTCTATCAATCATTATTTATATATTTACACATTCTTTAACCTTTTAGAGAGCTGACCTGTTCTGTCTTGTGATTCTGATGGAATATAAACGTGTATTTTAGTTCCTTTCAATATACAGTGTTTAAAAAAGAGGGATAATATTTTTGTTTAGCTAATCTCATAAAACACTTTAGGAAATAAATACGTTATGCTAAATGAATCCAGTTCTTTTTGACTTCCTCTATAAATTGCTATTAGCGTAGATATGTATCTACTCTCATTATAACTTTTCCGATGGTGATAGAAAGTAAACAGCAATTCACTCGCACTCCACCCTTCTTATTGCTGGTCAAGCTCCGAATTATGCGAATCATTATGGATATGTCTAGCTGTATTGTAAATTGAAAGAATAGTTGTATTGAAACAAAGAGTTGTCTATTTGTAACAAGTGACGCCGGTGCCGGTACAGTAATTTCCATGTTGGAACAAACTATTCAAATAGTTCAGTTACTTTCACTACTACTATTAGTTAAACGATGTGCATTACCTGTTTAACTGTAATTGGTTTAACTTCATCAAAAACCAGACTTCCGCAAAAGGTTCCGCTGGAATTTATGTGCTACGTACGACGACGACACTGCGAGAAAATGAATCAGAGGAACTTGCTATTATTGCATTGTAATTGTAAGTAAGTCGGTTCCCACAATGCTCGACGAACAGAGCTAATGAGGATGGTCAGCTCAGCACGTAGTATTTAGCTTTCACACATTTGCCTTCTCCGTGTGTACATTAGTTGATTTGTGATAAAAACACTATTTTTGCCTTGGCTGTTCCGTGGTCAAGTAGTAAAAATGATAATTACACAGTATATGAAATACATTAAGAAGTCCATCAATAGTACATTTAATATTACTGATGGTATAGTTAGTCACCGTGACCAAAGTTCCTCATTGTTGTATTGTAATAGCAACAAGCATATTTATGTTGAACTTTACTCAATAAATATTTTACGACACGAAACGTGACGTGATGAGAAGTAAGCTAACTAGAATGTTCCGTTTAAGTCTTACAATAGTTGTAAAACCGAGTGTGTACAGTATAATACATTAAAGGTACACCCAGGTAATTACGAGTGCTGTAGTTCCAAATAAAAAATTCACAAGAGATTTATTGTGATGTGATTACAGGCATAATAATATTATAGAAATGAACATAACTTTGTCGACGTAACAATAAGGTTTCATTTCAACGTAATAGTTTGTAATGGGTACATCCTGCCTTACTTAGGTTTCTGATCATTTGCTTATCATATCAATGTATAAGTAGAGTTCGGTACGAGAATGAATTTTAAACCGTTAAACGAGTTCTGCCATTTCATTTCATTGTTAATAGAACAAAACGATAATGAATTTAATAGTTTAATTATTGACTACAAATTTTAAGACTTCATTGAATTAGGGTCGCCACCAGATCATTTCTCAGGTCATTGCAATTCCTAGTTTTCAATTGTTCCCAACTTTATTCACATACGTGTTTTACGCAACAACAAGTGCTTAACTTTACTAGATGGGTCTGAACATTCTTAATCCACTCCGGACTTATGCTGAGGGACAAAAAATAATTAATTGCACATTTAAATGTAAATAATAATATGCATGTAGCTACAAAAGAGCATTCGTAATCCGTGGCGAAAATTATTATGGCTTAAGGTACGTTACATGAGCATGTCGAAAAGCATTCGTAATGTGTAAAGCGTTAAGCTGCATTGTTGGTAGCATAAACATTGGTGACCTTTAATTTTTTAAGAGGGCTTTCACTGTTCACATCCAAGTTCATTGTATTCACAGCTTTGTCAATCCATTTAGTAAAACGCAACTGACGGAGTGTTGCTTTAAGAAATACTAAACTGTGAATTGCTCCTGCTTATCTTTATCACACATCCAGAAAATCTCTTCGTAATAATTACAGATAAAAGAATACCTTAGGTGTCTTAACTTATGAGCCTCCTGGCTCTTATGCTACATGATTCCGCATCAACGCTAATTAGCTACACTCTTTATGCCGGCTTTAAAAATTTCACATTATAGTGATTACAGTTTGATTTATCATTGGTAGTTACAAAGATCTGTTTATGATTATGATTAATGATGGCGACCATGAAACAATAAAATGAAACCTAAAACAGTTCTCGTATTTTTATACTTTTGGTTTATTGAACAGTATAAATATTACAAGTTTATTAAGAAGACCGTACCGTTGTACGGTCAACCGTCAACCACAGTTGGCATATCGTAATTGTCAGACATGTTTCACTCTTACAAGTTCTATTTAAATATGGATAGAAAATTAACATAATATACCATGGGAGTTGGGAGCTGCCCAAAACTATTGTCAATGCTGATTGGGTAATCAGGATGTACATAGTTAAAACCCTCTCTAAAAAAGAGTTTTTGGCGGTATAACGTGGGCTACCTAAAAAATTTTTTGTCCAAAAGCCTAATGACTTCAGTAGTGACCAGTTTAATATTTATACAAAACTGTTACAGCATTTCCCCAATGTATATTACAAAACTTCACCAAAATAGAACCAGTATCCTGCAAAACAAAGCTACAACATTTCCCCACGACTACATTATAACTTTTCACTGATATACCATAACTCCCAAGAATTAGAACTCCTTCCTGTAAAGAATTTCGAGTCCTTTGACTGACTTCGATGTCCACTATAATTGCCGTCTACCATACTTGCTTACGTAGTGTTGCACTGTTTTATCCATTTGGTAGGATTGATAAGAAAATAAAATTTGAACTGATGTATATCGGCTGCACGAATTTGAATTCTTGAGTAAGAATGAAACAGAAAAGTATTGATTTTAGTTTTAAAAATAAAAGTGAAAAGTACTGATTCGAACCCAGAAGTAAAAGCAATGGAGGAAAATATCAAATCCAATTCTGGTTTACAAAAAAGCAAATTGATTATCCGGTTTCTTTAAGGAAGATTCGGATTCGAATGGCGGTCAACAGAGAAAAATGGAAAAAGGGTTTAGAGAATAATGCCTTAAAAGTGGAAGTTATGGAAGCTGTACTTGTCCAGACAGGTTCATTTCCTGTTTCTACACAATTATCTCAAGGTGGATGGTCAATGGTGATATAAAGAATCGAGAAACTCCAAGTGCTACCATTATTAAGGAGTTTTAAGACCAGAAAGCGGTAAAAATCGTCACATTTCCAAAGCGGAGCTAATAGCCGAATGCTAGCTTACAGAACAAACGACTTTGAAATCTTTTTTCAATATTGCAACATGGATTTAAAAAAGACAAAGCCGAGACCTGGAATAAAGGTCAATGAAACTACTTCGGAAATCCCAATGGCTAGTTATCATTCAGTTTCCTTTGCCAATGTTAACATTAAGAAACCTGTCAATAGTCAAACATTGGATGCCAGCGGAAGAAACCAAAGGAAACCTGATGATTTGTATGAACGAACGTTCTTGACATTTATAAACCATGACCCAGTGAAAGAAATGGCAGAGAATAAAAAGTTCTTAGACAAGAAACCGGAAGGAATATGTCCGGTAACTAAGTGATGTGCAAAAGCACTTAGTTATTTCATTTATTTTTGCAGTTTTAAATTATTTGAATGTATTTATAAATATACTAATTTTTGTCTTATTTTAACTTTCAGGAAAGAAAACGCCGTATTACAACCCCGTAATGAAAACTCCGTATTATAATTTGGACGTTCGTAATGAGGGCTTTTAACGACAAATTGTTGTATCGTCAAAGAGATAAT
This sequence comes from Yoshiicerus persimilis, assembly GCA_020352615.2. NCBI lineage: Eukaryota > Metazoa > Arthropoda > Collembola > Entomobryomorpha > Tomoceridae > Yoshiicerus > Yoshiicerus persimilis. Next base: position 18,306,714 of record CM060170.1, read on the forward strand.
CTCGAAAATTCCAAAGTAAGGGACTACGCTTGAAGAAAAGCACCCTCAGTGGACAAATTCAGACCAGCAAATAGATACATCCCCAGATTTGTCTCAAGAAGAAAAGGAAAAGGCTTCAAAAGAAGTCGACTATTGATTGAGAAAGTAAATAAAATGTGAATTCAAGGGGATTTATAACAGATTTGATTTAGTGATCATACGGATATGATTATATATTATTTATATAAGATTTTACATCAATCAACACATTTGATCATCAGATTTGATTTACCTGCTAATGAAGCCAAGAACGTAGGCCCTTTTAATTAAATTGCCGCAAGTTTACCGTTAAGCCATTATAATTGAAATTGTGACAATTTCACAATTTTTGTAAGCTGCATTAAAATTAAGTAAAGTAAAAATGGCAATTCACAATAGGTAAAACTTTAGCTTACTATTGAAAAGCAATTCTATCAATTTGTCAAATAAAATAAATGCCTATTATCTTTGCAAACACTGACTTTCGAATGCGATTTCTCGTTACAACTATGCTTGATTTTGTGGTTACGGTATGTTTAGTTACATCTTCAGTTCGTTTGAATTTTCGAGAAGAATGTTATCATTTTGGGAAGTTTACATGAATTCTCCAACCCCCACTTTGTCAATCCCGGTATGTTGTACGTACTAAACGAATAAAATATTGAGCATTATTTTGCTTTAGATAGCTGATTAGGATAACATGACAAAAGGATGTCAGGAGCAGAATGCCTCATATATTATTCGTTTCTCAGACTGGTTTTCTTCCATCCAAGCCAATGCAATTTAAGTCGTCAGACGGTCAGTCGCATAAACATCAGATCAAAAGTATGCATACAGATATATCACGAGAGCTTAAAGTTTATGTTGGCTTAGCCTGTAATTTTCTCGACGGATAATAAACCTTTTTGTAAGTTTTACGAAACCCATCCTTGTAAAACATGAGACGGCAATTTAAGCAGAATTTCTCTGGGATTGCATATCAATATTGCATCCGTACATTTTACAGCGTAAAGAGACAAATTAAATTAGTATGATGTGGCTTGCAATTGGCATAAGTTGATATTAATAATTGAATGGCGACCGAGAGACATTATTTCATGCCAGACATAGTACTTTAATTTTTATAGAAAACTGTTTGCATGTAATTAAGTAATGTTAGTAAAATGTCACTATATCTTTGCTATAATTTGAATTACAGTAAATTGCAGAATACAACGTGTACTGCACAACAGGGTGGTCTTTATGATCCGTTAATAATATATTTCTCATGCTCCTAAGTAAATAGACTACGTAGGATATTGCGGCTTAAAAGACAATACGTAGTAACCGCTTGTTCTGTAATTGCATCTGGCGACATTAACTATGTATTAAGTTATACAAAACGGATAGTTTTTTGAAATTCCTAAACGACATTTTTAAAAGAAATATTAAATGCTTGACATTGCCAATGAAATTTTTGATGTGTTTAGTTTATGGTGTCACTTTTACCGTGAGGAATGAAAACCCGATATGAATCAGAAATTCCTGCCTGTTTTGGTTGTACCCCATAATAAATGACTTAAAGTAAAACCCTCTTAATGCATATGTTTAAGTATTATCCACAAGATAAGTAGTCTATAAATAAAGATAAGCCATAAAATAAAAACTAATGCTCAATGCAGCTGAAAACAAAAACCAGGGAAATAATTAAACCATTAAATCATACTTACTTGGGAGTACATATTATTAACTGTATACGTCGAACCTTTTTGTATGAAGTGGTCTTATGTTACCTAGCATATAAATGGTATGGCTCTTTCTATGGTATGTTTGTTCCGCAAACGAAAAGTAAATCCTGGTTGTGTCTGTTTATCATTACGAAATGGGCGGATTACACGGACATTGTGAGTAACGATGGCAAAAAAGGTTTACATAGGGACCAACGAACATATATTTAAAAGGAAACAATTTAATTGGTGAGCATGCAGGGCTTAGACAACTAGTTCTATTGTGTAAGAACAGTAGATTTTTGTTTTGCTTATGCAATTTTTGGAGCAATGACACAGCCCATAGTAATTCATTTCACTACGAACAAGTAGATATGGAGCAAGGAGGGCTGTAGCCTCAGAAGCCAAAAAGCATGATCTAAAAACCAACGAAAATGGAAAATGAACTGCACAGAGTGAGTTTCCTGGGCTGCTGCAATGTGGTGCGTGTAGAGGGATTTCGTTAAGTGGGTTTTGCAAATGCAAAGGAGGTAGAGTGACGATGAGCCAATTCATTCAGTTCATTCTGCGTACAAATTCGCAAATTTCCCATTTGTAAGGGAAAAGTCAATCTATGAGTAGGTAGGGATAAAACGTAATGTTCTCAGGACAGAGTAGGCATGAGATAAAACCGGTTCCCAAACAATGTTGCTAGTCTCCAGACCGTGACCTCCCTATAATGTTGTTATTCTGAGCAAGGAAATGACAATATCTTCGAATGAGTAAGTAAAGTAAAGGAAAAACAAAGCCAAAACACATTATTCTTTAAATGATTTCATTTTTCGCCGTTTTATTTAGTCTTTATATGTAATGTACGTATTGTAATGCATGTATACTTAATTATTACAGTTGATAGTGAATTAAATTGAACAGATATGATATGATACGACAGTGTACTCATATTGTAGTCACTCAATAATTTAACATTTTTCTTACCACGTTATGTTATGGCATTGAATTGCATATCCTAGAAAGTTCATCATACCATAGCATAAAATTATTACGTATTTATATCGCGTGTATTGTATTTAATAAACCTCGAAATGACAACAAAGACTCACAACAGACTTCCATGCAAGCTACTAACAATGAACGAATGCATACTCACTACTAGCATTTTTGAGAGAAGTTACGGTATGACAATTAAGGGGCGGAGAGGTGCCTACGTAGATTACCATGAGAATCTTGACTATACATGTGCTAAAACTATAAAGATACTATTTACCCACCTGAAAACACCTGACAGATAACTGACAGTCTTATAGCTTTACTACCACGACCACGCCACCTACAACTTACCAACTATCTACCAAAAATACCCAACAACCGAAAGAGTGAGAGTGTACAGTCTTAAAGAAATAATCATACATGTACTACAGCTGTAAGAGTCACGTCACAGCAGTCTCAGATTAGAATCTCTGATCTTCTCATCCCCTGCTCTGCTAAGTACGTACAAAACATGAAAATTAGACAGAAAATACCCAGGACACCTTAAAAGAATGATAATAATGCCTAAACGTGTTCTGTACTATTGTATAGGTCTAAAATGTCTCTACTTATATAGGCATCTACGCTACTGTACTATGTATGTGTAAACACGATAATCTTAAAATTAGGAATGTAGGTATAGGTATCTACTATTTATGTGTGAGTGCTAAAACAATGTATGTAGTGAAATGCCATTCTCTGCAACTAATCTTGAGTGTACAGGCAAACCCATAGAATCATGAACTTTTCCTGTCCTGTCCTGCTGCTCTTTACAATAATTTCTTTTGTAATTACCTCTGATGCGGTTACTGGAAAGAACGCAACTACTGAATTCATGGTACAAACTATATTGTAGATAGGCAGTGCACATTCATACGTTTGATTACACATATCTCGTGTAACTATAAGGTACTCCTGCTAATAAAACACTAAATTACATACATTTGGCAATCTAATCTATTCGGAATGGAAAAACATTCATTTAAAAAAGAGAAACATAGAAGACAGTCTGCCCATGGCACCATCACCGTACGTACGTATTTCATATACGAATACCTTGGTTTCATTGATATACCTACTATAATAGACATAAATATGTCGCTAGGCTCACATACTACATAACATCACACTTTTAATTAGCTTCTTGCCATGCGAAATAACACATCGCTATGCATCTGCATAAAATGAATGGAATATTAGAACCAGTGAGTACAGTCTTACAACTCTGAAATATAAATATCAGGTATTGCCACTTAACTAGACTGAATTAAGGTTTAGTTGTTCTACTGCAAGGCCTTAAATTGGTGGAATGAAATAAAGTCTGTTTGCGACGAGTTGGAGGTGTGTAGGCAAGAAAGGCGGTCTCGCTTTCAAAACATGTCAGTCCACGACTAATCACTCTGCATGAAAACAATGCTATCATGCATGAGTTGGAGAGTGACTGAAATAGTTAACATAGCTAAGTGAGTTTAATCCAACTTAAGTAATCTAGTGACTGATGAGACTGAATTTGAGAGAAATGTGATGAGCTACGAGCAGCTCGTGTAGCGACCCCGGAAGAAGAACACGAAGGGTCATAGCCCATGACAAATCCTCGTAATATTGGTACTACTGACGTACACATGTGTGTGCACAGGCACAATTCCAACACAACCTCCAGACATGTGCATTCCCTAATCTTCCTTCAAATCCACCTGATTTCTCGAGAATTTGCTCCTTTTCTGTAAGTAGGTAGAGACTGACGAACGTGGCACTTTTATGGGCGATGTTATGATTTATCTACAGTGCTTATTAATAGGGATCAAGTAGGATGTTCTAAATCGTAAGTGTAAGCTAATTTGTAAGTGGATGCATGTAGTAAGGGGATAGACTATTTTCCGACGACAAGTCTTGTTTGTCTAACATACCCTATTAAAACACAGGTAGCTAAAACGCTATTCCTACCTTCCACTTATTAAACGCGGTATTTACATACTTAACTGGCTTCCATACTTAAATTACATACAATAGATACTTTGATTTCGCTACCTAAGTAAAACTGAATATTTCTGTTTAGTATATTGGCGAATAGCTACCTCTTTCTTGTAGAAGTGTATGAATACAACGTAGACATGGCAAACTACGTAGAGTTTACATTTTATGGGAAATAATCAGTGTGCTCCTATCTGATGACGGGAAAAGGAAAAATTAATTAGAAACATAGTAAGTACTTAGACTTTGTATGTAACCTAGCATCACCATAAATATAATACCTAGTAGTACACATTAGAATTATCTCTAGATCTATGTATTACGATAATATGTACAAATAAATAGCTAGTTAAAAATGTCCCACATGCATAATATTATACACGCCGCTGATGAATAGAGATTTATCCTGGATTTACAAAGGGCACCTCCCTGCATATCTTATCTTGGAGTTGTCGTAGGCAGTATCTATTGATGTGGCACTACCTACATAGCCACTGCACGTAAATAAACAGGAGCAGACATAACGAATAAATACAGACACACATACAGAACCTAGTAAATAAAATCATTGTCATAGTTGATACAGAGGGTGGTACTCCATATTGCGGACTCTTAATAACATCATTTAAATGTCCTTACCTATACTTAGGTACTACTTTATTGCACACTACTACATTATTACGTATCTCCTTCTTGTTACTTAATAAATAGTAAAACTAGAGGACGGACAACAGTAAACAGAGCGACCATATCTAATGTTAATACTTAATCATGTCTTCCACCAGAGACAGAGCAGTCTGCCTTAGTCAGAGGACATTGCGAGAGAACAGTTCCACTCATGAGAGTCTTGGCAAGCTTGGCATATCGCTACTGACCTGCTGTAGGAATTTCCGTGAGAATTGTTGTTGGTGGGCTACTGTCTGTGCTGTGGTGGGATAAAAGTAATGATGTTGAAGTGGACTAGTTGCGGCCGCAGCGGCGAGCGACTGATCTTTTGACACGAATCTCTTCCTTCTCCACAAATACAGCCAGGCGAAGATCATGGCCACTTGAACCATAAGGAGGACAGAGCCGCAAAGCAAAAGTCCCATTGTGTTCAGACAGGTGCCGGCCACGGACCTTGAGGTCGTCACAATGTTGTCCTCCTCGTTCTCATTCTCCTCCACTTTGTCGCCGTTCTCGTCGAACTTGAATCGGTCCGCTATTCTGATGCTGTTGATCACCAGCAGATTTTCGGGAGTGCCCGAGAAATCGGGGCCGGACGTTGTGGAGACCAGGGAGCCCTCTGGGGGAGAAGGCCAGCTGCGTCTGCGCCTGCGTCCGTAGGAATTAGCTTGGAACTGTCCTCCTGTGGAAGGGTCTGAAGGGACGGAGCAGTCTGCGGGTTGGCACGAAGGCAAACAAGGGGTGACCAAAGCTTGGAACTGCACGACTTCTGAAGTGGGAAATTTGAATGCCTCGAACGGCGCTTGGAGGATTTTTCCACTGCTGTTGTGCTGGGAGACGGAGCCCATGATTGATGGGTCCGTAGGGCACCCTCTTGAGTCAATTAATACGATTTCTGCTCCGTCTGAGCCGTCCATGGCGATTAATTCTCGCACAAATATTTCATACGGACTGTTTGAGTCAACTATTTCGAAGCGCAATGAGAGTGGATCTCCAACCTGTTCATAAAGTACACAACAACTTCAATGTAAAATCACTCAGTCAATCCAATTATTTTCTTTTATTCCTTCTCGCCTCCTCATCTATCTACTGCTATAATATTTCTGTCTCTCTTTCCATTCTGCAAGACTCGACTATTATGGCTATGACGGTTGACAGGCAGTTGGACTTATCGTCAGGCTGAGCAAAAGAGGTACAAATACTTTGTTCACTCACAATGCCTCAGGATATGGGCACAGTAATTTCTGCTTGACTTCTGGTCCTCATTCTATCTCACTTACCAAATAATAATAAAATAGTTTCTCCTCTTCATTCTCACTGCTAATGCTGATGCTAAACAATGAACCTACCAAAATATTAGAGGCAAGCTACCTCAATCTTAGAAATCATTACCTCAATATTTATAACCGGTAAAAGGTATGTAACTCACGGTGGACATTCCTTAACCTAGAAGTGCCACTAGAAGTATTCACTAGCAAAATAATAATATGCATATGCCTAAGTGTCCACTGACATGAGAGAATATTATTATTGTGTCGTTTCAGGTGGTAATAATTAGCCACCGGTACTATTACTCCTTTGTAGCCTCTATATTTAAATAACACAAGAGCTCCCACTTCAAACTTACTAATGATAAGGCGTATTGTGTAATGGCGTGTCAACAGCCACTTGATTCGTAAATATCGCAAACTTCCTGAGTCATTCCGTTTGTTCAAATACTACAATGTCAACAGCATGTCTATTCTAATATTATAACGACCAAATCCTAGTGTCTCCATCACTTCGCTCCGTTCTATTCTATTTCTAAGCACAAGACGTACGAAACATGCATAGCCCTGAGTTGCTTAATTATATAGTAAAAAACTTGGATGTACTTTTGGTGTCATAATCACACATCACTATTGTAATGGCAAGACACGCCTTTGTACAACAAACCATTTTACTTATTGTGCTTTGATATGCATTAATTAGTAGATGATCCTGCCTTGTGCATACGTTACTTAAAACTGATATGCCTACCTGTTAACCTAAGCACTTTGAAGAGAAGGCGTTCCGCTAATTTGTACATGCAACTAAAATGCTGCATAAAATATCTTGTAAAAGATTCCAGTTAAAGAATTTTAATTGCCTAATGTGAGGTTTGCTGTACTTATATACTAATAATTGTGGGTAGTATACAGCAAATACCTTTGCGGTTGTACGCAAAACCGAAAAGACCACTAAACTTTTGGAAAACCTTAAAAGCATCTAACGTTTACTCATGTTTACAATGGTAAAACAAAATATTTGGCATTCTTTGGTAATTGGTGAGTTTTTTATTTGAAAATGATGCTCGCAGACCCTACTTGGTTGGAAAGATGTAAAAACTGCATCTGTACATACTATTTGATTAAATCCTGTTAAAATGGACGTTTAACGAAGTATTATTGGAAGGTAATGATGAAATGGTTGCTAAGAAGGAAATCGCTAACCTGAGCAGTAGCAATGTCTCCACCGCCTCTGTTTGTAATCCGCATGGTAACATTAGGCGAGGGAACAACGGCAGACTCGCTTCCCATTGACTGAATTTGTCCATTGACTTGCAAGTCGATGCTGTGGGCGACGCTGCGGTTTTCCAAATGAAAAGAGCACCTGAGGGCAAATCCCAGATCCGAGCTGGTCATGATCTGATCATGATGTTGGAGTACAAGGTCAGCAGCAAATCGGCCGGGTTCCTCTTGCTTCACCCCACAGGCTGGATCAGAGTAGTCCATGTTCATCTCGAAAGTCATACTGTTGTTGACATCAAGGACGCAGGAGTTGGGTCGGGACCTGGAGTAGACTTTTCCGTTGAAGACCTTGTTAGTGGAGAGTTGTGCGACGAGGTGATTGGCTCTGCAGTCGAGAGACACGTTGTAGCAGGCTCCTCGCTCCCAGGATACACTGCCGTTCATGATGAGATAAGGTTCTTCGACTTGAGTGACTGTCACTGAAGCGTGATGACTAAGACGGCACACTCCTTCGAAATCAAAAGTGTGGCAACGGAACGGAGCATCCAGACACAGTTGGCGACATTCCTCAATGCTGCTTACTCCCTCGTGGAGAGAATCCACCGTTTTCAACAGACGGTCCTCGATTTTCTTGAATTCGCACATTTTGTTGGGTTCGGACACACACTGACTCTCCATGAAATCCACGTTGGGCTGTGCCACAAAGCGAGAAGATTGAGTGACACTGTAGCGGTCGATGTCGCTCAAACTGCACTCGTTGGCTGTCGTGTCCCACGTTGCTGATCTGAAAATTAAGAGCACACGTCATCAGGTAATTGCTTAACAACCAACAATACGAATTACCTACTTGGTTTTAGGTACAAGTATTGCGTAGAGGTCGAAATTGTTACTCGGCACAATTTAGAGCGCTTTATGTAGCCGTGGCTCTTCGTCTTCATATCACATCATCATTTGGATGTAAATGAAATTCATAATACGCTTTGCTTGGCATGACAACTTGGATCAACCGAAAAACTCATTAACAGTTTACTATTCATCTCCAAATAAGGTTTTCTCCCTAATGAGGATGAGGAGCCTTCCTATTGCATTCCACTGCTGAACAAACACCGACGAAACGATTAGAGTTCACTTGTGACTTGACTTGGCACTAAAAACGCCAATGAATGAATTTTACGCTGACTCAAGCACTTAAATAGTTATTCACTAGATAACTGAGACTGTTGTTGAAACTTGCTGACCATTTCAAAGAATCTCACTCACTGTCTTAACGACTTGACCAAAATAATATCAGCCATTCAACGAATCAACACTGCCCATTCAATTCACTCACTCACATTCACACCGACACACTATAATCTCTCCTAGACCCACTACCAAATAAATGTCTTCGCTAACTAACTACTTCAAACATCCGCTACCTACCAATTCTCCCTTCTAAAAATACCTAACATACTAATACACACTACTAAACAGAATTTATCATTTCCACCTTTTTTACTATTTACTACATTTTCGGCAAACCTCTTCTTTAACCTTACATCCATGACTTCAGTTTAACCCTACTTATATATATATATATATATATTGATGCAATGCCACAAATGATAGAAGTTTTGGTAGCATATTAATTTTGCTGTGCATGAAACCCCAAAAGTATAATCATTACCTACTCCTTGTACATAATTGCTCAAGTTTATTTATTGTTTTAAAGCGTTAGGTCATTTATCTAAAAAAGCATTACCTAGTTAAACATTGAGTAGCATGAATATCTAATTGACTGACTGCCTGATTGTTTGTGAGTGATCAGATGAGATGATGAGATGAAAGCAATTATGTTTTTGTGCGCTGTGTCGTCACGTTATGCGATTTGGGTTTAGTGAGTGCATAAAATGCGATAAGAGGTTTTAAGTGGGGTTGGTGTAATGTAATCTGATTTGACACTTGGCTGAGAGCTGATTTAGCATGGAGAGCAGCACATATTTGGTCATAAGTGATTTGAATGGGAAGTCATGGGAAGAGAAGGTAGCAGGTAGCGAGGAGCGTCAGTGCCAATCAGTCAGAGTGAGTGAGAGCAGACAGCCCCAAGAACTGATCTGATGTGCATCTCCAGTCCAGCAATCGATTTGCCTCCAATTGTCCTCCTCAATTATTTCGTGTGAATTTCATTCTGCATTCGACGCTTTTTGCTCATCATTGCCTCTGTGTTATTGCGAAGGCAGAGCAGAGTGTGGATATTGTGGACGTGAGGAGATGCGTTCCGAGAATGCCGTTATGCACTAAGCGATGAAGCCGCACCCCAACTGCCCCTCGGCATTGTTGGTAAACTATCCCGTTTGGCCTTCTGGCCTTGCTTCATCTTCACAAAAACCATAGATAAAGCCATTGACCACAATAACCTACTAAAGGTGTGGGTTACATTTGCATGCATATCCTCGTTGCGTATCTGCAGGAGAGATGCTTCACTTCACTCGATCTTCCCTCGTCCTCTGGACTGCTCCGTCTCCACGCAACTCACCTCAGCGCCTTCTTCGTCACTCTGTCCACTCCTAATACGTGCCACAGATCCACTCTGTCTTAGTCTAATGGGCACTATCAGCTGAGATATTATGCAACAGTGTCCACTGCACCGGTTGTATGGAAACTCTTCGAGATCCCAGTTCCCAGAGTGTCACATACACATGGGCATGACTCAACAACCTTACAGGCTCAATACAATGCGAAAATAATTGTGTCGTTGTCATTTCAGCTTCTTTTCTTGGTAAATATATGTGAGAGCTTGTGAAGGGTAAGATAAAACAGTTTTTCACTATTAAACATTATGTTTAATAAGGACGAGTACCTAACCTACCTAATAATATTTATTGTGTGCCGCTCAAGCTGTACCTAGGAATAAATTTTATGCCTCCGATGAAAAAAATGATGTGCATGCATAAGTATAATTATACGGAAATATATGCTAAAGCTAAGTTAAACTATTAGGTTTGCTAAACAGAAGTTTTTGACTGAGCAAGAAATTTTGTTCTTTTTTGTTTCATTTAAATAGCAATGTGTCCCATGGACTTGGTACATTATGTTGTTTTATGTCAGGTACAGTATTACTATATATTCATCAGCATAATTTTCTCATAGTTATTAAAGTAACTGTTTCCATTCTTTTCATTGCTTAAATTAAATGTTGTTGATTAGGTGCTCCTGCATGACTAGTATTGTGTACCTACTTGCAAATCTAAACAATTGTAATTTACGTTGTGAGTAAATTAATACCGCAGTTTTGAAAAACGCATGCATTTTTATAGATTGCCCTAGTAAACATAGTATCGACGGAGCTATCTTCATCTTCTGTTTACTGATGCATACTTACGAGATTATTATACATACAATTAGCGGCAATAATGATTCACTCTAGTAAACTGTAATGGTAAATATTCACCTATTTAATAAACCGTAATGGCCATTGTATTTAAAAAATGTTACATAACTCTAACTATTGCTCTGGTGATTAAATATACTTTGCATACGCATTGACTCACTAGATAGGTACACAACTGACTTGAAAACAATTAATGCATTGTCAGTCTGTATAAGTATTCAATACAAGTCGATTGGGCATTGAATCTTCTCTAAAGCACTTGTGCCAAACCCACGCTCAACAGAGATTCAATAAAAATACTGCATTCGATTAGAATGCAATGTGCAATGCGTCAGTATTATTTATGACGTCTTGTGTGATGTGTCTATTTAAATATGGTAATGGGAATCTGTTCTATGTACCTACTAAATTACATTTCTCCCTTTAAAAATGACTGTTGTTATATTGGATAATAATGTTTTATGTCTTTATGTTATTCAATGGATTTTTATGAATATTCAGCTAATTGGTTTTACGTTTCATTCATTAAATGAATGTACCGTGACATAGTAATAGATCAGTACGCGTGGAAATATCGTGAATGTAATACTAATTGTAAAAAGTTCATCGAAAGATTAATTTGTTGCATAACAAGGTTATTGTACATTGTTTGCAATATTTATAATGTAATTTATATTAGAACTCCACTAACATACACACGCGTCTAATAAATTATGGGGAGGCTCGAGACGGTAGCAGGAACTTGATAAATCGTAAGTATGTATTATGTACACAGTAAACATACCTACTCTACCTGCATAAATATGTAACAGTTGGTCTAAATAGGTAATCACAATAAAAATAATTTATCCTACATAATTATCAGAAACAGTGTAAACACAGATAGTCTGCCTACATAATAGTAGTACATGCATACAGTAATAAAGTGTGATAAATATAATACCTACGAAATTATTACGTGCAGTTAATCACACAACAGTGTATTTTAGGAAGGCATTCCTACAATTTATACAGTTGGCTGAAATACTACAGAGCGCAGAGTAGTGGGGATGTTGATCACTATTTGCCACGGTACACTGATCTTGAATTAGTGAGTGCACCAAAGCAAACCACGCTAATTGTTTGAAATGTTGCTGATTGCGCTGAGAAAAGGAGAAGAGCGGAGAAAAATATTCAAAAGCGAATAAAAATGGATAAGAGTGCAAAATGTGAACTGTGAAGGTTACCTGCATGAAAATTCTCTTTCTTGGACACAGGCGTCCATGCAAGCCATTCTTGAAGGCATTTGGAGTGTTTTCTTCGCCGCGTTCTTGAGAATAAATCCACGAACCAATTCGAAACCCCAAGCACTGCGGCAACTCCTGGCACTCGGCAGACACAATTTCTGAGCGTACATCGTGAACACTGGGAACTGGGATTTAATCAGTCCATCTGAGATAGAAGGAAAAACAAATTATTATGGGGCTGATGCATTTGGTTATTATTATAAATATTTAAGTAGGAGTATTATGTAGTCTATGCATTAGGTACACGAGAAAGCTATAATATTACAGTGTATATGACATAACTAAACAATTAGCCATTAAAAAGCCAAGACAGTCGACAGCCTCATAAATGCATTTCCTCACTTAATCTGAGCATTACCGTCGATTCACAATTGTGCTAATAAAAGAACGATTGTCTACTTTTATTGTGCCTCTACATAACTCTGTTGTCCTGTGCCCATCTACAAAAGAATCATTTATTTACATATAGGTATGTAGCAATCATAAATATATCTAAGAGTGTATAGTATTTATAGCTAACCTAATATGCCAAGTATTACATAAATAGTTCTGCACGCCAACAAATGTCTGTATAGCTCCATATACTCAAATAAAACCTATGTCACGCCAATTCATGTTAGGTATGCCATTTTACCATACTTATTCCACAGTAACTTGGAAATAAGAGATACATTACATTGTCTGATCGTTAGCAAGTGTTGCATGCTTACCCGTTTACCTATAAACATAACACACTTTATTTAATACGTGGAAGGAGCAGACTTTGATAGAGGAGAGCTTTATCTCAACAAGTATTTTATTCTTACTTACATTGCACACATGGGAAAGGTAACATCATCTCCTACAGACAAATGTACACCTACATTTTATACTTATTCATGTTCCCTCTTTATTCGATAAATCGTATCTCTTTTGGATTATCGGAAGGGGACATAACAGATATAGATTACGATTGCATTTGCATGTACATCGTTTGTGCCACTGTGATATCTGATATCTCCGCGTAGTCTAAGAATGCACCTACCTTTCAACAGCTAACAATAAGCAAAAGCATTTGGCTCTCCTGTTTCAAACCCTGCGTACCATTTCTCGTTCCCTATGTCTTATGCCATTCCTAATGGAGTAATCTATGACACAACAACAATTCTTCATCCTCTGCAGGTATCAATATCAAGCACAGATTCAATGTTCATGTATTCGTATGTGTGCCACCCTTGAGCCAATCTACAACACTACATCGAGCAAGAAATCCCACACACAAGACGTAAAAACCTCAATTGATGTGTGTATGCAAATGCACCTACATTGTGAATAGCTTTACTCTACACTATTCACGCAGACTGGGTCGTGGTTATGTTCCTCAATCTCGTTTACTGTCAGACTTCTACGCAGGTACTTGCTTTGTGCTTAGCTATCTTCAAAATTGGACCGTACACAAACCAACACTACTCGCAAAAAATTTCGACTGTAATCCAATCATCAACTAAATGTGAAACAGGTCACTAGATATTTTTTATCTAAACTGGAAGCAACTTGCTAATGTTTACTAGCATCATGCTCAACCTTTACTTATATAAGTTACTATTAATTTTATGCATAATATGGGTATTATACACGTAATACTATATTGCATAGTGTGTACTTACTACAAGAATGTGTATAGTAGCTATGAAACGAATCCGATTTTTCTAGTCATAGTAGACATAGTGTAACTGTACCAGTAGTGGAATGTATAGACATACCTGATGTGTTCTTATAGAGGAATTACAGATTAGATTGCTATATAATTAGTAAATACCTACTTAAATGGTTTTTTACAAAGACGATATACAATAGTGTAATGTTTATTGGCAATGACATTCACAAGTAGGTAACTAATCTCATATGAATAATGAAAGGACAATGATATTATTAGATACATTGATTCTTGAGAAAAGAGAAATGGCCAAAGGCTACACATGCACAAACGATTGAAATCTGTCACAACGATTTCTGCTGTGCCAACGCTGACAAAGACGTGAAAAGAAATAGTTCCGAAGGGGTCACTTTTAAATAAATCAACTAACCTACTTGCTTAGCAGCAGTACTAATCTGAGTTATCGTAAACACATTAAGGATTCTTAATATAATAAGTAATAAGTGTTAACAAACACAATAATATATATTTCTAAGTAGTTGCTTTTGCTTATCGGCGTCTTTTGTGCCTACTCACTTTGTGTTTCTATAAGTGAGGAACATACTGATCAATTCTTTCATTTAATTTTAGCTGAGAGTTTTGTTTGTCTATAGAAATAAATTGTAACACGAGTTGAGATACTTTATTTGTAGTTACAAGTATATCTAGGAGAATTTAACGCTGAGTACCCAGTATTTCTACAAGAGAAGCATTTATCTATTCGTGTGTTGTTTTCTAGTTTGTGCATTGTAAAAAGAAATTGCCGGATATTTGTAGCTACCTAACGATGCTATGTGATCGTGTGAGTAAACTACTTAGATTTACATTAGTGAGACAGAGAAGTGCTCGTAAGTGAGTTAGGTATAATAAATTACAACAATGCTCTCGACTGCATTGCACTCTGGTTTAGCATCTAACAATGTGGCAGTGGAATGGAGCCTTTGTCACTGAGTGCATTTACACGCCAGGAATTAAATCAAGTTTTCAATTGCCTCATCCAACACAACTGAACTGGCAGGCCTCGTCTATTTAATGAATAAGGTCAACTTACAACAAAGGATTTTTAATTCCTGCCTTTGTCGTCTTCATAGTAAAAGATGGCGCCGACACAGACCCGGTTTGAGATTCATTATTCTCCTCTGTCCTCAAAGTAAGTCTGCCTATGAATTTCTGTGTTCTTTGTGAAATATCATTTGGATTTCCATTGCACCCACTACATATCGTCACTCGGCCACCAGCAGTTACTCCATTGTCCACTGTCACCCATTCAGTATCAGTTTTCAGCTCTATTATGCAAACTCAATTGTTCCTCTGGAATTGGCGACGAGAGAAACCACAAACAACGATGTGCAATTTTTGTAAATCACTTATGTATGGTCCTATATTACTAAAATGTGTGTATCAATGAAAAGCTTAGTGTGGAATTCTGTCACGAAATTAATTCTTATTTTGATACCATAATAGAAGTAGGTAGCCGCTATTATTCTACACATGCTTGCCACTGTGCTGGTAAGGATAGCATGCCAATACTCCATTATCATTAACCTGAATTAGGTCTACAATTTATAATACAACAGATCTAAAGATAAGCTAAGCGGCTGTTGCAGACACTATTCTTATCGGGACAATACTCGTGTAATACATAACGTTCCTACTCTGGCTACGTATTACACAGTCCATGTCTAAGCTAATGTAACATGGAAAAACACATGTACTCGTATCTTCTGCGGTCTAAGTCTTATTTATAAAGGTGCCAACTCTTTTGCGGATGTGGCAGTTTAGTAAACTTGCGATTTGCATTGTTTTTCCTATATTGCTGAAATAAATGTATTGTTAACTAATTTTTACACAGCATAAAAATTAGAAGGTTATGTAAAAATTGGTAATTCATCAGATAATCTGGTATCTTTCGAGTAAAGTAAAGACAACACCGTTGTGTTTGGGAGTTATAAATAGTTGCGATGGAGAATAATAAACGACTTTCTGTCAGAGAATTTTGTAGAAAAGTTTGGACTCACGTTTTCTTCTATTGTTTCTCTTGTGAAGAGTTCAGAGGTACGTGTTAGGAAGAACGGAGATTTTCATCATCACGTATTATATTGATATTGTTAATGTTGGTAATGAGAAAACATATTGATAGCAAGATTGTATTTGTTTAGATGTACTGTTTGCTAACAGTGTTATTGCAGTAATGTCCAATTGTGAATTCTCGGAGGACTGGATCTAGACCTAGACCTACGTGATAGTAATCTGATACATACATAAATACATACTTCACCTGTAAATTCATAGAAACAAGGTATTGTCTTTCTATTACACAGTTCTGCCATGTGCACAGAATATAACACAGTCCATTATAGCACACGTAACACGTAATGCAGAAATGTGATGCATGCGAACTATTAACGTACAGGAAAAGTTGAATAATATTATTATGAGGTTCGAGTCTTGTTCTGCTCCATCTGCTAGTTTAAAGCACTGTGTGTTTACTTATAGAGCAGCGAGACTAATAGTTAGTGGGCCGATGATGGTGTTAAGACACCTACTATTGTGCTGTCCAAATCTTCACTTGAGACATAAATTATTTCGGCATTAAAATAAGTACGTATGCGATATTTGCTTGGAGCAAAGGTGATTTAGATTTTAATGGATGCTTTTGTGCGTCTACATGTGTGTTAGTAACATGTTAGTCATGTTCACAACCCAAGTAGCGCAAAAAATAACGTACGCTATCTAATTTTGCTGCACCTGTGTACATATTTATGTTTTACGAGTAAGTAGGTACAGAATCGGGACATCCGTATGGAATATCTATAAAATGTGGTTTTTATAAGCTACTCTAATGCTATTACATTAGTGCTATACAGAAACATCTTCTTTAGGGACGGACTACGTAACTGCAAAACTCCTAGATTACGCAAATCGAAAATTACTTGGTTCGGCTATTGTCTTTCTTGGTTTACTTTGTTTCGTGTATGTACGGAAGCAATCAGAAAGATGGTGGCTTTGAGTCTGCACTGTCTACACGAAGATAGAACCAGATTCCATAGAAATATTTAATAGAATGAGCATTTATATGTATCTGATGGATAAATCACCCATATTATATGGAGACTACACATTATTTCTACCGTATGTAGTTGTAATGTTGATTCTTGATTGATATAAACTTTCCTGTCCAATCAATATACGTTTTCTATCGTCTTACACCAACAAGAAGCTTTATTGTACACAAACAGAGCACAAGACTTCTCCATCAGTAACAAGTAACCGAAAGCCCAGAGTGCGGTATGGTGGAATTGGGATCTTTCACTGTTTATTGTAAATTACATGTCCAAAACCATCAACTGGTTTTGGCTAACAAACACAGCGTGCAAAATTAAGAATTGTTTCGCTCCGCATGATTTTGATTTTCCACAACTACTAAATAACAACAATGAAATCGTGTAATACTAATACAACACTATTTACTAGTGCAAAAAACATTCACGTTCATCTTTCATAACATGGGAAACTGAATGAGACTAATAGGTACTGAGGTTTCTGCTCTGCGGAAGAATTTGTTAACATCCTTGCTCCTATCAACTCTCCATCTAATGACTCCATACAATTCCACTGCCTACCCATACTATGTAGTCCAGTCCAACTAAATTTTATTACGTATAGCAACTATTAACCAGTGCAATATACAACATACTTGAGCAAACGAAGGTGCCATTGCATGCTAGAGCACTAATACCCAAGTGGTAATAATGTTTCGAGTGTTACGAGTAGAGTACAATCGAAAGCCGGCAAAATTACTCATTGCATCTCTCATCGCCAACATAATGCCTGGCCATTCTTCTTAGTGCTTTATGCACTTAATAACTCTAAAACTTACACTTCCTTGCTACTAGGATCTACTCTAGTCAAAACATAACGCACTTGAAATGGACCAAGGGTTTTATTACCCTACGTGGAGGTAGCAATTGCGTAATGCATGCTTGTTCAGGTATCTTGTAAGAAAAACTGTTGTTTACTTTGTATTGTGTAACTAATGTAACTGTATGTACATAAAAGCGTTTAATTCTCTAACAGTATTAGAACCTAAATGATGAAAAATTAATAATTGGAGTACTTAACTTCCGATTAACATTTAAAAATTACCAACAATCCCATTTTAGTAATGTCATAATTATTTCTTACTTAGCCGTAGAATTATAGCCTTGAAATTTTATTGTTTGTTGAGAATGCTTATGAGACACTTTATTCAACCATTGTATAGCCATAGTCTCAAGATAAAATTCGACTACGCATCAGTAACTCTAACATTACTTTACTGCTTATGAATATCAATGCATCTTCATGCACACTTATCTGCTTAAGTATCCAATATATTTGCATGTCTACAGTTATATGCTGATACTGTTCTGACAAATCAGTTAGTTTACATACGGTTTCAAGTTTGTTTTGATTTGCTTCCATACAAAGGGGTTTTCACTTAACCCTGCTTTACAATTTAAGAGAGAAATCAATAAAAAATGAACATTCTGATGCGCAGAGCAGATATTACTTCTAAATCATGTCTGAAATGGTTTTATTTACTGGTAACTGATTAGATTGTGTAACAAGTGGAGATTGCTATTATCATCTTTTGCCTGTCATTGTAAAATAAGGAACTTTATAGTACATGTTGGTTTTTCAATATACTTAACATCTGCAATAGCACTTTTGAGAAAAATAAGAATTACTGCACGTTCAAAATGTGAGCATACTGGTAATAAACCCAGTTGTTTACTATTGGACAGGAAATAATCCAACATTTACGCACAAGTGAACAGAAAAACTACTAAGGAATGTAGCAACATTAAAATTGTAATAATTTGGAAAATTATTGTAATTAATCATAGCTCTTGCTTTAGAAATGTCAGAACTATTGCACTGTTACGAGTAGCGAATTGAATCGCTATATTGAATAAGAGCGTTCATGTGATTCTTATGCAGTGCTTACATTACTTTCGCCGTCATGAATTTCTTACTGTGATTTGAGACTCTGAAAATACTAGGGAACTACCAGTGGAAACGAGGATTTCATACAAAAGAAATGTTATGCATCCTACGCCCTTTCACAGAGATGAGACAATCATTGGCAAAGAAAATTCACGTTGGCTTTTGATTAGAAAAAGTGTAATAACGAATAGGTTGAAGGAAATGAGATTGTTTAATATAAACAGAAGATTTAGTTAAGGCATTACTATACTAATGACAAGATAATGGAAATTAGTAAGAGGATTAAAGAGCCGGAAGTGTGGAGGACTTTACCTTGTTTATCTCCAGCCTGACTCCTGAAGAGAACACAAAGACCAGTTTCAAAATTGACAGCATGACATGACAAATTGGTTCTGCAGGCATCAAGACATTCTGCAAGTTGAAGTGTTCCAGCCCTGGTCTCGAGAATATCGGAGGGCGCACTGTACATCCATCCGGTAACTAACTCAAAGGTGGAATCTTCTACAGGACAGTTATTGACGTCATACTGAGCGAACGCACCGCTCAAAACGACACCCGCCACAAGTAAACTTATACGGAAATGCCACATTTTGAGAGGTTGTTTGTAGTGGTCAGAGTTAGAATTTCACTGGGATGTTGAGGAAGGTAGGAAAGACACTGGGAATGGTTCCTCGAGAACTCGTGACAAATTCTCAAAGAAACTGCACAAGAATCACAATAGAAATGAGTGGCAATGGCAGTGTAGCCAGTACTTATGTATTTATGTGTGTCTGAGTGAAAAACCAAGTTGAGTTGAGGATTGTCTTGAGACTTGAGACTTGGATGATGTCAAGACGGAGGTGGATCGCCGACTACAGAAAAAGATTGACAAACGTTTTGTTTGATGGTGCACCAGAGTTGAGTAAGCCAAGTGTTCGGAGGAGGAAGAAGTCTCGAGTGTGGAGAGGGGGCTATGCCATTTAAGATTCATTTACAAAGCCATTGCCATGACCAACAGAATATTATGAAAACTACTTCTTGCCTTAGCTGGGTTACTCAAGACGCTATAATATATCCCGTAGCGTACGTCGTTCCTGCACTACACACTCACACATCACATCACATCACATACAGAAACACATTACAATTACACTCGTCCCTACCTGCTTATATTACTTTCCAACACTAGCACAGAAATACAATAGCCAGGCCAGGCCACGGACGGATACATTATACGAGTACGTAGACCAGCTAGGATATTACAGTAAACTACATTCGTGCACAATATCAAGCACTTGAGTAATACTGAGGTATCAATGCAGGGGATTCTTCAGTAGGTACCCCGCTAATGTTTATGGGATTGAGTAGGTAGAATTCCCATTCAATGCAATACTTATTTAATAAATCGTTATTTACTCCAATATTATTGGATCCCTTGTCTTTCCCTTATCTAAGGTATTAATACATTCTTACACTACTTATCAGTTCGTCGATGGCATTGCATAGATTCTTATGCACATCGTATTAGTCGAAACACTGCAACATGTGGCTGGGCATATCACCTACAAGAAGAAGAAGCCTTCCTGGTCAGGTTCATCCAATGCAATGTAGCGAAGGCCTGAGGGTTTCTCAAGTGCCGTAATTCATTCTATGTACAATTCTCGTCTTGTTCCCTAAAATGTCTCTGACAAACCTAAACTCGTCTTCGTCTCACCTCACTCAAGCTTCAATCTTCACCCTAACTCTATACTTACCTCTCACATAACTACAAATACAGCTACAGCTACCTTATCTCCCAAGCTACATACTTACAACTGTCACAACATACAAAATCATATAAACTCACACTCTTTTTCTTCAATCAAAAGTTTTTACTGCATTTCTATAATCTTACCTACTTACAATTGCAGATTGTACCAACGCACTCTTATCGCCGTCTTAAAAAGTAGTATGCTCAGGTGCATTCTCACTACACATTTACATTGCTCACCATTCAAATAGGTTTTTTTCATTTCTCCCTTTATCTCTCGCTCAGTTCAATAGTTTACTTAAAGAATGTCTGATCTATTTGCTAAGCTGTAAATCTTCGCAAACTATAACAACTTATATTATGTGCATATCATTTCTTTACAACTCCTCACTGAGGAACTTGATTTTATGTTTTTCATCCCACACACTACAATTGCCTATAGATAATATACATAGTGGCACATAATGTGACTTGTTTTGTATTTTTCATTTAGGAAGATGGAAATATTACTGAATGCGCAGTATACGTCACCAACTGAATTTATGTATTCATTCATTGATTCGCGGGACTTTGTACTTGGCTACATGTTTTGTTTGCATTGTAGTAGATAATCGTTGTAATATCGTTTCATTGATATCTACATCAAAGGATCTTGACTAATCTGTCTGTGGGCAAGGCAGGCATCTTACAATTCAACTTATTTACTTACCAGCTTTAATAACCTTTACTTTAACAGCAATTGGATCTGCAAATGTATTACAAAACTAGAAACTTATCTTTTTATATAACCTAGAGTTAAATGCTAATACAGTTAATCAATACGAGTAATTGATATGTTTCAGGCGATTAATTCGAAAAACAAGTATGCATTATAGTATCTTTGTAAATAGTTATTTGTTTGTCAGTGCAAGCAGACAGGCGGAGTATCTGTATCATCAGAACAACTACATTCCTGTGTACAACCGAGATGTAAGAGTCAGTCGGGGAAGTAGAGATTAAGAGTAACAAAGCAAGTTTCGTAAAGAAACCCTGACTGACCGAGAGTCAAAGTAATTCCAAGACAAGATAAACACGAATCAAACTTCTCCGCTCCCAGTCTACGGCAACTGAACTAACTTGAAATTATAACAGGAGCGTTGGAAATTTTTAAAAGTAATGAATATTAATATTCTAGTTAAAATCAACTTCAAACACAATTATAAACCGTAAAGTTTAGTTGTAATTATTCCTTTATAAATTATTTCAGTAGGGAGCTACCTTAGCACTTCTGAGGCGCTATTTTTCTTTAATGCAGATACATTGCTCTCAAATACATAATGAATGAAAAACATTTCTTCGTCGCCTCTTTGAATTGGTAAAATTTTTATTAGCCTTGACACAGTTTAAATCACTTTTAGATTTGCAAATTTTGATACTTTGTATTCCTTCACACGTCGGTGTATTTATGGTGAGATTACAGAATATTATTTATCTCCTGATGATTTGATGGCTGACGGATTGACGGTACTTATATAATATTCTGATCTTGTAGAGATGTTGTCTAGATAATTTTTCACTCTGCGAAATATAAATTGTTCTTGTAAGCTTATCAGAAGTGGTGTGATGTAAGAGCAAGAGGGAAAGGAAGAAAATTGCATTTGCAACATTCTTGAACTGTATTATTAATAAACCGCTCTGCTATATGTCTATCAATCATATATGCGTTAATACGGAGGTTCTAATCAGCATCATCAAAAATAAGCAGCCCGTGAAGTTTTTAAGCAAATTCATACTCGGAGGAGCAAATTCATTTCGCTGTCTCATTACCACATATTAGACAGGTTTGTTTTCAGAATCTTATCAAGTTATAATTAAGCTAAATATGATATGAAATTAATTTTTGAGTTAATCAAGCCAAATAAAAAACTACTGAAGGAATAAAAATGAAAAATACCTTATTTAGTTAAAAATGAAAAATGCAAGAAGGGTAATTGAAGAAAATTAATAGATTACATATACCATATACCTTGCAGTTTATCGTATGTGGAGTGAATAGAAAAGCAATGTTGGGGCTAAGTATAGTTTTGTGTGTACTTAGAGAACTTACTTTTATTATTGTATCTGTCATGGGCTGAATAAAGCAATAATGATATTATTCAGAGAGCTCTATAAGCTATTTATGTGGGTAGGTAGAACGTAAAGTTAGGTGAATTAGTTATAGGTATTCAATTTGAAGATGACTAAGCAAACTACTTATTATGCATTGTGCATTGTGAAATTGTGTTGGTGACTCTTTTCTGCAAATGCGTCTGTACACTGTGAGTAGTACTGCAACGAAACTACATAATAAGTTTTCTGTATTTATATTGCATTTAACTCTGTACAAATAGTAAACATGTGCAAAGAGAGAAGAATATGCGTTTTCAGATTCATTCTAGATAGTTTGGCTTAGACTACTTTGGAGTAAAACAGCTTTCAGAGAGTCCAAGTGCAAACATTACCCAGTGAGGACAAGGAAAAGCAAGATGTTTTATTTTCAAAAGGAAACCATTTCAAATTGTTTCAGTCCCTGTTCTTATTACTGATTGTCAGATCTCAGAGATTCACTGCAGTGCATTGCATGTCATGTGCCTTTCTTCAGCTTGCCATGCCGGTAGCACAACTATTATGGGATACACATCAAAAAGACGTTTATTCTTTTCAGCATCTTCTCAACTTCAGATCACATCGTTAGACATCAACTATTTCTATAGCTACAATTTCCCATTTCTTGGGTGTAATGTTTCCAACCAACGCTAAAGCTATTCACATCCATTGTGTCTTATTCTGCTTAACTATCATTTATGTAGCGTAGAGTTCCAAGGTATCTTCACCAAAACGTGTAATTCACTCTTCGTAGTTTCTCTCACTTCACATGCCATGTACTTTGCTTAAATAAGCATAAATTAATATTTTTAGTGCGCTTTAGTTCTTTGTAACTGTTTAAAAATTTGTAACTGTCATTTAAATGTAATGGCAATTTTAATCAACAACACAAGCAAAAAATAAGTCAGTGTTTGTAACATTAACTGCAGTGGGTAAGTGCAACTGTGTAATTATTTAAAAGGCATGCACAATATTACAAGATAACATTAAAACTGAACTTTTCCTTCCAAAGGCAAACAAAAGTCTAAATAGAAAAGCTCTACAAACCCACCGCATGCAATTAGTACCATAAAAAATTAGATCCCACACATATTGTTTGGCTTTTGCTGTTTACACGTTCATATCGGTAACGAGGAGGAAAACAGTAATACAAATATGTGTACAACTAATATTAATTTGTCTTGTGAGTTTCTGCCGACTAGTGAACCAGTCTTAAGGGGATTTTTATGCAGGGAAATTCTCCTGAAATCTATACAACAACTTCACAATTCTATTTTCTTTTCGTTTCTTAATTAATGTCTATACAGAAATGAAATAGTGTAAAGATTCCTTGCGAAACACCTTGAGACGAACAGCAAGTTTTTGAAGGCGGCTTTTTAGGCTTCCAGTGTTCTATTTTATCCTATAAAATTTACACTACACAGTATTCACAGTAATAAACATTTCATATGGGATTTTGTATAAATAGTATATAATAAGATAATATTGACCACACTAGCATCAACATAATAATTTTTTGAAATGCATTGCAGTGTCATTGTCATCAATACTTTCTACATATAAAAGTAATATTACTAGAAAATTTCATAAAGGGAGCGTTCATATACTACGAGGACCACTTTGAGGGGCGGTGGGGGTACCCGAAATGTCCTCACCTTATATGCTACAAGATGGCTAAATGCTGTGAAGTGGTCCTCAAGGCGGGGGGTGGGGGTCAAAAATCGGCCAAAAAAAGTCCTCGTAGTATTTGAACGCTCCCAAAAGGCTGATGTTTATAAAGCAGCGAAAGTAGAATTTGAACACATTTATTTTTTATTTGCTATATGTATTAGGTTTGATATCTTTGCAATTATTGTTATAATAGATAGGTTTCGTAATTTAAAATTTGACTGTGTCTGAGGAATTGTAATGACTTTATCGACAGACACGGTGCGGCGTCATGCACTAATCAGCCTCGTCTAAAGCTTTTATTATCTTGTTACTCTTTCTGAGCTCTAAATATGAAACACAAATACTCCATTCTTACAGACAATTAGAGGATGCTTACTTTTCAACTACCTAGAGGTAAACGGGGAAGAGCACATCCTATAAGTATAGCGATTATAGTGTGATGCAATGTATATGGATGTCTACTCTGTGTAAGTAATGTGATTAAGCGGTGTGCAGACTTGATCTTGATATAAGTAGACATTATTATTAGTAGCGTCTTACAGAATGGAGCAGAATGAAATATGGTTCTTACCTTGCCATAAACTAAGAAACATCTTATTTATTTAGTACATCCTTTCTAAATGTAATTATATACCTACCACTGCTCTACAAAGCGCATTATCAAAGCGAAGATTCGTGTATCGCATGAATCACAGATGTACCAACATAATAAATTAAGTGGTTAATTACGGAATTGATTTCTTCTGATATTGTTCGTTTAATCGTAAACAAATATGTTTCTTTGCCGGCGTTTACACAACTGTAGACATAAGACACATTAATATGTAAAGTTGTTAGACGGCTTGTGCGTTACTTCCTTGTAGATTCTAATTGTGAGCATTTATGACATATTTACTAGATAATGCATATGATGAGTCCATTCTGAACCTACCTACCTTTCTGTAATATCCGGCACTACAATGAAAAGAACAAAGTAGAAATACCTTTGCTAGAAAATTAGTCTGGCTTTAGATTAAAATTCCAAATTTAGAACCCTACAGGAACTTGAATATTAACTTGAACTTGACTGCATTTTTCCTTAGGCTAAATGCGAAGGTAAAAATAACCCTAGCCTAGGGATACTTGTTAAGTCCCTGAAACAACTCTCCCTTTCCCAGGTCATTGGCTCAAACTGTTGTTTTATTAAGTGCTCGTATAAGGAATAACGCTTATGTTGCTGTATCAAGGTTAACTGTATTGAAAGAGAATTTACCTCAGTAGCCAACACAAGGGAACTCAGTTCACTGTGCATCCGCAGCAGTTTACAGTAAATAATAAAAGCTTTTTTTAGAATTTTCTTCGTTTGCTCTGGAAAATACAATGCCTTCCTCGTTTTAATTTCAATTCACAAAGTCTTAAAATAGGCGTACCTGTCTTTCATTCAATGAATTCATTTTACCTCAACTGTCAACCTGGATAAAATATACAATAGAATATTTATTTAGTTGCAATCGTAGACTCCTAGATCGTAGAGTGTGTCTCCCATTTGTTCTGCATTGTCTAATTGACTACACTACTCTAAACCGAAATACAACACAAGAAATTAAATGCACAGACACCTTTCTATACAAACTCAATGTATGCATACGTCCTGCATAACATAAAATAGTTAGGCAAATGGTTCTTCTTATTTACCGTTCAAGTTGGATATTTAATGGGCAAAAGCAGTTAGTCACACGAAGACATAAGGCAAGAATTCAGTCAAGTAGCTATAGCCCTTAGCTTCTTTCTACTGTGTACGATTATCCTATTGATATCGACTATCCATTACCTAGTGTAAGAAATGAAGCGGCTACTGGAATTAATGTAGTCGACTGCATTTCTGCCGGTTGGTGTTGGTCGTTTGGTCAATGATTAGTAGAATTGCTATTCGATGGGTTTACTGTATGCAGCCTCCTTTTATTGTTGTTGTCTTATGTAACTTAGTCTTCAATACTCATATGTGTAGATACAAGGATATAATAGTGAAATGCATAACTCATTATTGTTGTTCATATTATGTGTATCAGTAAGTATGTAGTATCATCTCGTCTGCAGGCAGTTCTAATTACACCATGCATCTCAGTTGTGGCAATTCATTTTATGATCGTACTCTGATTACAGACACTACGGTATTATCTATATAAAACATACATAGTATACTCCACACTTGCTACTGCCCTTTTGTAGATTCTGTGTATGCTTTGCATATACCTGGATCCGAGCAGTATTAAGTAAGACTTTCGTGCAGGGTTGAGAATTCATTTAATAACTGCACTCAAACTTGAACTATCAAAAACAGAAGTCGGGGAACTTCTACTAGTTGTTTTAAGCCAGTAAATTCATTTATGTTTCAAATTTTCCATTTAACTAAAAGAAGTCTTCAAGAACTTTCCATTTTCAATTGTAGTAGAAGCCATTATTAATTTTTAGTTGAAATTTGGAAAATTTGACTGACAAATATTAAGCGAAAATGAATATAAGTGATAGTCAATTAAATGGTTATTTTAAATGATGGATATAAATGGGTAGTAAGATTATATGACTGATAAGCAATTCTTTATTTCAGTAGGTTACGAAATGCAGGGTTGTGATGACACGCTGGCCAAACTTTAACACATTCTAAAAAGTGGGTTTTCAACTTAATGAATTTTTTCTTGCCACAAGAAACTTTATTCAGTCTATTTTGGGAGAACGAATATTTGAATTTTGTAAAATTTCTCAAAAAACAATTTGCTGTAGAAAAACTGAAGCAACCATTTTGTGCCATTTGGTTTTTCAAAATAATTACAGATTTTACTCCGCAAGGATACAATTTTGCGACATGCATGTACCTATATTATAGGAGAAATTGGAAGGGAAGGGAAAAGGGCAGAGCAGTATATTCAGATGACCCAGCGTGTAAAAAGCACATTTTTGAAAACCGATTATTTATCTGAATTTAACGAATGTGTACAATTTGAATTCTTTTCTGTTTCCTATTATATTGCCTAAATAGATATAAAGACTTACATCCTACCACGGCCAGGGCATAAGTATTTATTGCATTGAGGGTTTGCATTTGGTTAATAAATGGGAGCGTAAAGAAAAACCCTGATGGTGAATAAGATTAGATGAAGAAGAAAGTCACGTAATGTAGTTGAGAATTAAGTGAGGATAGGATAACCGAGAACTAATGGCAGAGAACAGATTGGAGTTAGAGATTATGTTTATCTTTACGGTGAGTGATGCTGTGCAGAAATACAATGAGTGGCTGCAGTGGAAGGGATGAAATGAGCAATTAAGAGTAAAATAAATCATTTATTGCATAATTATATATGTAGCCACGTTCGTCGTTAAACTTGGGTCAACAGGAGTAGTTAAAAGCTTTGTTGTCAGTTGGCCCGCGGCAGGGCTGTGGAGGAAGTGGTCAGTATTGCGAATAGCGGTTTAGCCGAGAGGGCAAGACCTACTACCCTTGACCCTCAGCTTGACGAGCAGGTGGACAAGATAAACCAAGTCAACTTCAACTCCAACTTTTGTCGAATTCAAGTCGGGCCGAGCAGCTCACTCGCAATCAGTCAGTGAATCGACCTGAGATGGGGGAAGATCGCTGCCACCCCGTAATCTCTCTCTTTCATTTCTATGCATCTCTTAGTCCTCCGTCCACTGCCAATTCTTATTTACCATTAGTCAGTCATTCTTACGTAAGTCCAATTCTCTGTTCTTTACTTGCTTTTTCATTGCACTCAGGAGTCTAGTGCTTCGTCGAGTGCAGATTCCCCGCTTCTCACCCAACAACTATTACTGTACACTAGATACTTTATTAATTTAATTTGTAACACTCGTCATTGTTACAAAATCAAGGAGGTGGTCTCATTCAATACAGTATATGCACATTAAGTAGTATGATAGATATGCCTTTTAAAGGTGCTCTATTATTATCTGTATTAGGAAATTAGGCATTTGTAAATAGCATTTTAAAAATAAATGATCTTGACTAAGAATGTGAACACTTAATTATAAAATTTGATACATATCCTCAATACTGAGTTTTAGATGACAATATAATATTAATTATTTATCAGTTAAATTATAATGTACTGTGAAGTTGTATCTTGAAAATGAAAGTAGTTCAGTATTTTGTTTCAAATCTAAATATTTAAATGCATTTTGAGAAAACAATTAATGTATTTACTATTTTAAAAAAATTTGCTAATACTAAATGTATAATGCATACTACTAATTCTTGCACTACATTCTGTGTACTGTCATTTTTGCGAGGCTCCTATACCGTTGACATCCTTTAATTTTGCAACGGTTTATTATAAATATAATTTAGCATTTGCTTTTCTGAAAAATCGATAATGGTCTCAAAAATATGCCGTGAATTTCATTTGCCAAATGAAGTTCAACTTAATTTGTCTCAACACTTATACTTTTAAAATGTCAATGCTAGGAAAATACTTTTCTATGTAATGCACTATGACATTGACAAAGGATTGAAGTTTGCCCACCGTCAGAATAACCTGTAAAAGAAAGTATGCATTATTTTGCTGAATGTGTTCAGAATATTAAGCATAAAATGCTCAATTTTACATTTTGCTGATCTTCGATCCTTTCTTATTAGTCATGCATATTAGTTTAGCACTCTCAGCCCATAAAGTCGTCTTACTTGTCTTGTAATTGCTTTATATTACTTTTACAAACGCAAAGGTAGGGTTTTAGGTATACTCCTTATTAGGATGAACAAACAAAATAACAAAGACTTTAAACGCTGATGTAACAACAAATTGTACAATATAAACAGGTAAGATTAGGTGAAAAGGAAGAAGAATTCTGTGTAATATTTCATGATTCACTAAATTTTTGCGACTGAGGACTCTTTAAAGCAAACTGTACATACTTCCTAATTTTCGAATTTAATCTGCACTGAGCCTAGTTCCCCTGTTACTTTGGTCCACTCTTAAATCTACAGATATTACAACAGAAGATAAAATATTGAAGATGTTCCAACAATCAGCGCAACGTAGCCCAAATGATTCAACACTAAAACCAATTGAAATCCACCCATCCAATTTAACTATCTGTAGATAGGTAAATATTTTACATTAAATTGTACTGCACCACTCACATTAACTGCATTTTGTATTACTGTACTTACAGATATTGTTAGTTGCAGCTGAGATTACATTGTATACAAACGAGTTCCTGACTTATGGCAAATTCTACACTGAGGATGAATACGACATGCAATTTCTACATTACTCCGACCTGTTCATCCAAACAACACCAACATACACAAAACGTTTATCAAGGTACCACTAAAACAAACTTGTGACGCGATATATTATGTCTGTTGAAGAACACAATAATATTGCATTCTTAAGGAGTGCAGTATTAAGAATAGAAAATATGTAAGGCAACTAGTAAAGAACCCACTAACAACAAGCCATCCAAATTGCAGATGTTCCCAATCTTCCCATTAGAATTACATATCCTTTCGTATTGTTCATTGTCCACAAAACATTTTGGGAAGATTAAGATTCATCTCTGAAATCTATGTACCAATCTAATCGTAATTCGTAAGTAAACAAACAATTCGATAACCATCCACATGTAATTTACTCGCATTATATTGTAGACTCGACTTTGCTAAATTTCTTCTCCTACAGGTTTTTTGGCTTTGTTTTAGGTTTCCCTTGCTATAATATTCTGTCTGCCTCAATAGCTCAGTCCTGTTTTCGCGAGATTAGCTCATGCTTCATGTTATCTCAAATATATTACGTATCAGTAATCTGTACTGTCTCCACTGGACAGCAAAAAGTACAATATCAGTCAGCTAGCCTGTGGCATGACAGCGTGAGTGCGAGCGTGCAGGAGTATGTTTGGCTCTACTTCGTTCTCAGTTACTTATATAGGCCATCGATGTCCAATAAGAAAGACAACTATTTTTTAAACGTCAAAAATTATGTTTAGAGTTCATTGTGCACTACAATATTTCATAAAAACTACATGGCATTATAATAAACAGTATTGCATGTTTACACTCGCAGTAGATTAGTAATGTCTGTATAGACCGCTAATCGGGCATAAAAATTGTTTATAATCCTACGATTACCTTTTAGCCTAACCAGGTATCAAAACCTCACTCTGCAAGCCGTAAATTGAAAAAATTTAAAATAACCCTGTAGAAAGAAAACTCTTTTGAGTATAAGTCGATCACGGATTCAGCAGAATTGTCATAATTCTAAGTACAAAGGTCCACAGGAAAAAAATTAGCTATTCAATTTGGTTTTTCAATTCTTAATGTTAATGCTATTTGATTGCTTATGGATCGACTTAATAGAAACGATAACAATTTTAAAGGGGTATTTGAAGTTTAGTACATGGTATCTTTACAGTAATACATTAATGGCAAATAGATTATGTAGACAATACCCATATTTTATTTACTTTTTCTAAATCGTGTTAGTCACTGGCGAGGCATAAATAACATCTAGAAGATAAGTCTTAAGCTATTTATTTGTTGGAGTCAAAAATACTTGCATATTATTTGTTTAGGTACTCGTTTCTCATTTCTGAAAGGAATAGATGACCAGATAAATAAGAAATGGTAAACTGGTAGGCAGTTAATGTTATTAGGGAATGGATTTAGGTAGGTAGGTCCTTAAAATAATGGGCTGAGAATTTTTATGTGGTGTTGTTCCTACTTCTAGTTGATGGAATTGCCGTTTAGTGAAGTGATACCTGCAAAAATGGTAACCTGATAGAAAATGTTACGGCAATGATATTGCACTTGAAATTAAGTGTTGTTTCAGTGTGTTCAAGCGAAATAAAAAATGCGCATCTCATTTTTAATATTGATAAGAGAAGATAATCAAAAGAAAAGATATGGGACAGACATGAGCCACACAATAGGAGGCAATCACATAGAACCACTTACTTTGTCTTTAGCCACACGCTATGACTACAAGACCATTATGGGCAGCCTGAAAGCAGTGCAAGTACAGCGTATGCACAACTGTACAATTCGGTTACTCATGAATGCACTATTGTGTGGACCTATAAAATATTGTGGATAGGTAAAGCATACTGGCAATTAGAATTGATGATGGTCCTTTATAATCTAGTGGTTGCGATGAAAAATCATATTTGTTGTCTAATTTAGATACAAAAACCTCGTGTTACGGTATTTCACACTGAAGTTAGGTCAGAGTGCACATGCCACGACCGCAAAAATGTAAATACGCTCATTTCATACACATTCATTTTGACACTCATTACTTGCTGTAAAATATACATGTGAGTGAGGCAAACGAGTCAAAGCTAGCAGCAGTAAGATAAGCCAAACGTTTGCAAACTTTACAACTGTAAAACAGTTTCTTGTTACAAGTAATTACTCACAGTCACACATAGACAAAAAAAGCAATATAGTACGGTCATGCAAATATACATTCCCTATGCCCAAGATTTAGTTAGGCATTCCCCTTGACCATACACGCCGTGCCTCAGTATAAATCAGACAGACTGTATTATGCATAATGCAAAGATAAGACTGATCAACTCATCCTTCTCCTTGTAATATGTCTGCACTCAAACTCACTCAACTGATCTCTTCACAGAACTCATTTACATTGCAAAGTGTTTTCCTCTTCAACTTTCTATCTTCGTTCTAGACTGATCTCCTATTTATTACACAGCTCCGATGCGCATGCAGAATTCCTAAAACCAATTCCTTAGTTTTCTTCAGGTGTGCATTAGTTGTTTCTATCTAATATGTCAAACCCAGTCCATATACCAAATGGTTATAGACATCAGAGTCATGAAGTCATAGTTAGGAATCTTGTGAGGTAATAAGGGAGTTTCCAATGTAATGTGCTGTGTACTCAACCTTTGAAAAATTAACTTTATGAATGGCAAATTATGACAGGAGGAAGAAATGCTTTTTCTGATGTTTCGTTTCAAGATTGCAATTTTCCTATTGCTACAAGGTATTCATGAAATATGATTAAGCATTACTCTTTGCTGCTAGGAAATTACTTTCTTTCCATTATTTCTCATGTTATTTTAAATTCTAACTAAACAAATTGTTACAAGCTAAACCTCGGAAACTATATTAAAAGCTTTTAAAATATTACATCATATCATAAACTTTTATCATTAGAATTGTCATATGATATCTAAATTGAGTTTTATATTTTAAACTGCAGCAGCAGCAAAC
The DNA here is from genome assembly GCA_020352615.2 of Yoshiicerus persimilis. Taxonomy (NCBI): domain Eukaryota; kingdom Metazoa; phylum Arthropoda; class Collembola; order Entomobryomorpha; family Tomoceridae; genus Yoshiicerus; species Yoshiicerus persimilis. The sequence goes on from CM060170.1 coordinate 18,339,655, forward strand.
AGCATTGCCATATTTCATACAATTGCTAAAAATCCGCTGAAAAGACAAATTCTTGCATAAAGAAATACACATCGCTTTGGAATTTAAAGCATTTTCATATAAGAAGCATAGGAAATGACGGGAAAAGTGTTTTATCAGGCCAATTTTCATTTTCAGTAAATACGACTCAATTGTATTGATTATCGTCATATTTATAGTATTCATATGTTTTCAAACATTGTGTTACCAGCAAACGACGATGAGATTATTGAATTTAAGGTTATAATTATGCATATTGTTTGGAAACGTAATGAAAAGCATTGTAATAATACTTTCCCAAAATTACGTTTAAATCAGTGTCGAGTTTTTGAACAAGTCTTCAAAAATTGACAAATAGATCAAAAGTAAACAATGGTTTCGGGTTGAGATTTGAGGCAATGATATTGTAATGGTTCTATGCTGAAAAGTGGTTATTGTATATTGTACTATATTGTATTGCATTTTGTCATGGTTGTCATCTGAAAAACAGCAGGAATTGTATTTGGGAATTTTTATGTGAATGCAGATTGCGGCTGTTTAATATTCGCTAGTAGTCATTGATTCTCGAAAAAATTCAAATTATTATTGCATTGTTTAAAGAAAATAATGAGAATGTACGGGATATTTTTTTTTACAAAATTCATCAACATGGTCATATCGGGTAAAACGTGACAAATTGTGGTAAAAATTGTTTGGTAATTGCTGATTGACAATTTTTAATCTTCATGTTGTTGTTTGTAAAAAACAGAAGCTATGTATCTTGCTGTTTTCATTGGTAAACTACTGACATAGGTTAAACATTGACCACCTACTCTACAATCAAATCCTGTCTGGCCAGTTTTATTGTGTCACACTGCATTGACAAGATATCGAATATCGGTACTTACTTACTTGCCTATAAGCACAGCAGAAGGCTGTTTAATATAATTCAATCAGCAACAAAATATAAACAATTTTTTAGGTGGTAAATTCTTTTCTCGTTAGATGCACAAAATGGTGCTGTATAAGTGAGAATAATTTATGTATAGTCAATGGGTGTTGGTGCATAAAAATCAGCTTGGGTGTACATTACAAAGACCCTGGTTCTTATGCACAAACTTGAGGCTTTCTAGGGAAGGCTATTTATCAAATGCCATAAGCCAAGGCACTAAAAACAGTTATAGGATCAGCTAAATAAATTATGTTTTGTTGGTTGGAACCATGTAAAGAATAAAAAATCCAGCAAGGTTCAAAAGGGTCATAAAAATTGCACATAAAACACGCTATAATTATTTGTAAAAGCCGAATTTTGAAGCGGAAGACGATCCCCGATATCGCCTCTGTGGACCTTCGTGAGAAATATATATAGGTATCATGTCATTCGGAATAAAAAAATTATTTTACGTCAGAAAAAAATTTCTTATGGGGACCAACTTTTGTATTTCGAAATAATAATTACGTAGCCTTTCTTAGAATGACATTAGTGATTTTACATCCGGGGGAACAAGCGTTTTGGCTCGGGAATAGTCTTCCGCTTCAAAATTCAGCTTTTACAAATAATTATAGCGTGTTTTATGTGCAATTTTTATGACCCTTTTGAACCTTGAGGGATTTTTTATTCTTTACATGGTTCCAACCAACAAAACATAATTTATTTAGCTGATCGTAACTGTTTTTAGTGCCTTGGCTTACAGTGGAGTCCCATGGGACTTATGGCATTTGATAAATAGCCTTCCCTAGAAAGCCTCAATTTTGTGCATAAGAACCTGGGTCTTTCTAATGTACACCCAAGCTGATTTTTATGCACCAACCAACACACATTGACTAACCATAAATTATTCTCACTTATACAGCATCATTTTGTGAATCTAACAAGCTTAACTACGTTCAATTCGATTCAGAATTACTTAATGAAAAAATTGGAAACGAAAGGGCAGACTATTTAGCCCCAATTGACGGATGCTTCAAATTGGTTCAAACATTTTTGTGTTAATGTTATTTGTTAGCCTTCCTCATTACAATTATTCTCAGCAATCTACATAGCATTTTTAACATTAAAATGCAATTTCACTAGTTGTGTGGCCTGCATGAGTTACCACAATGAACACTGCAATATTCAGTAAATTTGAGTGTTATGTCTCACAGGCTGCGTTCCGGGTAACATATATTCGTGCATTTTGTGTGTTTCAAGCCATGTGCATTTCGTGGGGGTGCACGCATGAAAACAATTTCGTGCGCACTAATTAGAACACTGAGATTAACGCCATGAAACAATAATTCTACTTGCAATTAGAATTACTTCGCTACATATGTCATTCAGTAATTTTAGTCCTCTAGCGTTGTTTCTTATTGCATGATTGACGATTGAATATAGATTAGCAATTTTTCTTCAATGTTTTACTATGCAATTGGCAATTATTGATAATTTCTAAATCGTACATGTGATACATAATAGGTTGCCAAAGTTAAATACTGTCATGGTTGTGGACCTTTCTACAAAAATCAGTATAAAATCTTATAAAAAGGATAATGTGGCTATTGTTGCAAATCGATTCCTGGGTTAAAACCGTATGTAAGCTCATATTTCCCATGATTACTTTGATTTAAGCAAATAAACAAACATAAAGTATAAAGACGGAGGTAAATTTTCAGTTGTAAGTCAGTTTGTTAGCAGTGGTGTAGTAGAGTGAGTAGACATCTTCAATAAAAAGTAAGGTATAAAACATTATAGGCTAACATGCCAAGCAAGATCCAGTAATTATTACTATGTGCCTTAATAATTAGGGTTAGCATTAATCTATTGTTTTATGAGAGAATTGGATAGCACAGAAGTATAGGGACAGGCGTAGTATTGCATTTGTTCTGGTATGGTATGAATCTGACTTCCTGACCCATAGAATATCAGTGTGATATGTTTTACCTCCGGTTTACAGTTTACGTCGAGTAATATAATATGAGTACTATGCTGTAGCATTGCATTACGTATGACGAGAGTACGTTAACAGGTTATTCAAGTTAATGAAAGAGCTCTTGTCGAAAGTCAACACACATAGTGCTGAGCTAGCTGACTACTTCAAAAAATAATTGTGCAAGTACATTTTATTCATGACCTTTAGTGATGACCCATCACAAATCAAATGAAGAAGAATACCAAACACCTTTCAGATGTCAAGAAAAATTGCAATATCATCTCCATTTTTTACCTGCGTTAAATTCTAATGTAAAATGCGCTTAGTACTTAAGAGCCAAATTGTAAAAATTAACATCCTTATGGGGTAGAGTAGTGTTATGTAAGTAATTTGCCTTCTCTCTTAAATTGAACAAATAGTTTTAACAAATATTTCATACCTACATGATTTTACAATAAGTGATGTGTCTACTTATGTGTGGGAATAAAACCTTTCCGTTCCGTTAGAGTGTAACCCAAGACTCTTTCCATTCCATTGATGGCTTGGTAAATAAAACAAAAGCAGATTTCTGATGTGCAGATAGGGTATAATTTATTATTCCAGGAAACAATTCATATAACTATAACCATCATCTCCATTCATGGTTTCCAAAATATTTTTTTGTAATTGCGGTTAATGTAACCATACACATTTTTAGGAAACTATGCAAATTGCAAAATCAATACATCCAATGAATTCTAGTCACTTAGAGAAATTGAATCTTCCAATTGTACACCTGCAATTCTGTGGTTTAATTGTACTTTTCATTTACTGTAGATCATTTAAAACATAATAGGTGATGCGAAATAAATATTGGTGAAAATCATTAAGCAAAGTAAGAGTAAATGTTTACACCAGAAGTTATCACATAGAAATCCGAAGTTTACACGATAACAATATAATATTATGCAGAGATTCTAAAGTCTTTTATAATGAAATTTAAAACTAGGAAACTAGTTAGGTAGTAAATTATCTATAAAATAAATACATAAAAATGTAACTAATCTGTATAAAATTTAATATTATCCAGGCAACGCATAAAGTGGTCGAAATACATATTGATATAGAGTTATTGTGATAAGACGTTCGGTACATCCCAAAATATTCCACAATAATAATTAGTATAGTCGTCGGCTTACATTACAGCACTGTCTGAGAAATTGCTGTTGCTGGATCTAAACTGGAAAGCTATGCGTATTAATTCCAGGTTGTAGCCTTCCTAAGAAAGTCTAAACTTGAAGTTTATGAATTAATTTAGGGAATGAATTGAAGATTAATTTTGTAAAAATGAAAGTGCACTGATTGTACAACGGTAATAAATAAAACAGTTGCATTTTTTGGACAAATTATTTTGGGAAAGCATATCTTTGATAGAACAGAGGTTTGATGCCAGTACCGAAAATTATTTCCTTTGAACATGAGTTGAGGTACGAGTTATCAGCAAACGTAAGATACTAGACTCAGTGCTCTATAAAATACCATAATAATCTCACCTCTAATAACACAAGCCATGTATTATATAAACCTACAGCAGCAATCAGAGAGGCACAAAAAGTGAACTGTATTATGATTACGAAGTACCTAGTAGTTTAGCGAGTCTGCGAGAACAAGTTTTAATTTAAATACCTACTTTCCTGAAAGAAAAATGAATGAATGGGGCAGTTCTTATGTTACTTATTGGGCATTTGTTGTGTATTCCTTAAAAACGGGACATTTTTCAGTCATAGACATCGCTCGCATTTTGGCCATCATTACAACAAAGACATTATTACATACAAATGAGTTCTGTAAGACTATAAATTACTCGAATTATGATTTAATGGACATATGTAAGTAAATGTGATGGTAGTATGGGAACTGATGCAAAGGGGTAATACTCTACACAATAAATATGTTATGCGATAAAACAAAACTGAGACTATTTATTACGAAGTGAAATTCATTTGTCTCTTTAGACAATTTTAATGTCCAAATTCTAGGGAACATATCTTACGAATTAAAAATCCATGTAGAGAAATCCCACAGTACATGCTTGTTTACATAACGATATTTAAATTGTACTATATGTGTATACATGCACTTTGCTGTTTAAGCTCAATTTTAACGAAGATATACACAATTTGTGTTTTTGTGTGTAACATGCACAATGCACTGCATGAAATGCATAGTGCACACATGAAAAGGGTAATGTGCACTGCGAACTGAACGAAATAGTAAATAGAAAAATACTCGACAATTATAATTATTTTTATTTGACAAGGACATCTGCGTGCTTCAAAAGGCAAGGGTTTGACTTTGTTGGGCGGGACTTGATGGACACACGATAGGGCTCCTGACAAGACGAAGAAGTTGATGGTGACGAAAAGTGGGCCAGCTATTCCCATTCCGAGACAAAAAAACAAGCTGCTTTCAGAGGATGATGTGCTGCGCTTTGTAACTGAAGAACACTAATTTTTTTAAATGGAACTAGATCGTGTCAATTATAGTTGAATACAATTTTCGTCTTTCTGATGCCAATTTTAATCAATAAGTTAAAATACGCTTTCTTGATATGAGGATAAAATTTTTGCAGTTTTAGTAATTTTCGTTAGTGATTGCCAATAAAGCTTTTAAAAAGTTGCCGGTAAAGGCTACCTCAAAAATTAAATCAGTAAGTTAATACATGGTTTCTCACAACGAGAGGCAGTAATCTAATATATCTAAATATTAATTATTTCTCGATTTTTGTGGCCCATAATAAGTAAATCTCGTCCGCTGCGAATCAGTGAGTCTTTTTCAAAAACCATTATTGTTCACAAGTGCATGTATTGTTCAATTCTTTGATTTCGAGCAAAGCTAGTGCATTATTTTCTCTGTTAGGTTAGACGCATGCAGGTCTTGGGTCTTGCAGCAGGTATGGTATTATTATCGTTATAACTCTGGAAAAGGATTCCGCATTTCTGTACCTATAACTACTATAACATCAACATCATGTAACAATACCAACAAAACTTGATGTGAAGGTGGAATAAACAAAGACGTGACTTCGTTTGGGAAGACAAGGTTACAATGCAAAATTTACTATTTTATCTCCACCTAACCTTCAACGGAGAAATGAAAAATGAAAAGTAGTGGTTTACAAGGCTATCGATAGAGTGAACAGACGTTTAATAAAAGCAGGACAAACTAGGTCCACTTTAAGAGATAACTAGAAAGCTGAATTTCTTTATATTATATATTTATTTGTACATAAACCTGATGAGACAAAGAAGTAGTACGATGCCAGAGGAGTGGAGTGAGCGGGGAGGCAGGTGAGCATGGAATATATCAACTGGAGGCCAGGGACCATTCACAAATTAGGTCGACACCTATACGGAGGGAGGTCCAGTAAAGTGTTGACTCAAAATGAACAGAAAAGTTGAAGAGGGGAGGGGGGTCCGTCTTAAGATTAAGTAATCTTTTTAAGTAGAACGTATTAGGTGGCTTCAAAATTAGCAAAATTAGCATAATAAAATGTTTTGATATGCAAGATTCAATTTTTCGTTTATTTTGGTGGAAACGAAAATAACTTTTGCATTCAGTTAAGCATTGCTAATTAAACATTGGAGTAAAAGTAAGGAAGGTTGTAAAAATAAGGAAGGAAGGCTGTGATGTTGACCTAAGTTGACCAGGCGATGGAAGGGTGGAATTTTTCTTGCCGTAATATGTGTAGGGTCCCCGCAAGTGGACAACTCTGGATGTGAGTGTGTTTTTGAGTGTAGCAGTTGTGGAAGTGGAGTTGTGTGCAGACATGCAACTTTGGCCCCGGCGAGCCGAACCGAGCCGCACCAATTGCTCCCAAAAAATTTGAGCGAACCAAACCGAACCAGTCCCACAAAATTTTTTTAGCGAACCGAACCGAACCGCATCAGTCCAAATTTTTGGGCGAACCGAGCCGAACCGAACCAGGCCCAAAAAATTTTTAAGCAAACCTAACCGAACCGAACCAGTCCCCCAAAAATCTTTAAGCGAACCGGACCACACCGAACTAGACCTCCCGAAAAATTGAGCGAACCGAACCGCACCGAACTAGACCTCCCGAAAAATTGAGCGAACCGAACCGCACCGAACTAGACCTCCCGAAAAATTGAGCGAACCGAACCGCACCGAACTAGACCTCCCGAAAAATTGAGCGAACCGAACCGAACCAGACCTCCCAAAAAAATTGAGCGAACCAAACCGAACGAACCAGACCTCCCAAAAAAATTGAGCGAACCGAACCGAACGGACCAGACCTCCCAAAAAAATTGAGCGAACCGAACCGAACGAACCAGACCTCCCAAAAAAATTGAGCGAATCGAACCGTTGCGGTTCGCGGTTTGGTTCGGAATTTTTGGCGAACCACTCTGATTCATCATGTAGTTATTTTGCATTTTTCGATCCCCAAACAAATATATTTCTATGTCTAGAATAAATACAATACATTGTTTAATGTTGTATTTTAGTTTCCTTTTGCCTATCACACTTTTACTACACAAAATTGTGTACTACATTAATTTACACCATGCTTCCAAAGGTAAACCTTTTACACGCTTCTCGCATTTCGAACCCAGATATGAGATTAATTTTATTCCACAAATTCAGCTATGTAGATTCGCATCATTTCTATCTTACGTACTTTTGCAATCGCACATTCACTTACTACTTTCGTTTAGCGAACCGAACCAGTCCCCAAAAAATTTTTAAGCGAACCAAACCGAATCGAACCAGTCCTAAAAATTTTTTTGAGCGAACCGAACTGAACCAGTTCTCAAGAAAATTTTGAGCGAGCCGAACGGCACTGCACCAGTCCCCAAAAAAATTTTAATCGAACCGAACCGACCAGTTCTCAAAAAAATTTTGAGCGAACTGAACCGCACCGAACCAGATATTCGAGCGAACCGCACCGAACCGACCGGGGTTCGGTCCGGAAATCGGTTCGTTTCGCTATTACTATCACACCACACTGGTTCGGCGAACCACAAAGTTGCATGTGGGGTTGTGTGTCGTGAATCTATTCCTATTCTGTATTTCTTGGTGTGGGACTAGTTGTGTGACTATTACCGTTAGTAAAAGAAGTGTATGGTGTATGGTAGTTTTATATGTAATCTGGTTGTAGACATCTGACTTTAGTTTAGCAGTCCAGTCCCAGTCTATCTATCCACCAGCCGGCCCAACTAAAGACCATCCCTTTGCATTTGACTGTTTTCGTTGCAAAGCCGCGGTAGTTCGACTCGACTTTTATTTAGAATAGGAATAGTGTGGTGCTGCCTGCCCGACCCACAAGTAGTCAACAAGAGATACTGTCGTTTCTCTTGTACTGTCAATTCATTTTTATTCCTATATCAGTGACTCTATCCGGTTTTTCAAAGAAGGCGGAAGGAGAGTAACCGGTAAGATCCTAATTGCTATATCTTTCATATTTAGGGATTTTAGGTATTTTATGCAGTAGGCAAAACAAGAAGGGTTCTTCTGTTTAATGTCCATGATGTGTGAAACCCGTTTATATTTCAGATTTTATTACCCGTGACTAAGTCAAAAAACTAAAATTTTTATCCAACTTACAAAATTTACAGGCAGAAATTTTATGCCAATTCTGGAGAAGTCCTTTTTATGGAATAGAAAGTATTTTAATACTATTTCGCAATATCTCATTCTTCAATTTAAAGTGTATTTATGATTCTTGCCAAAATGAGTTTACAAATCTTCAGGATTTAAAGAAAAGGGTTCATCAAGAGGTATATTTAGAGATTATTTTATATTTCGATACTGTCGGTAGATTTTCGTATCTGTGTTCAGAAAATTTAGAATTTCTGTGACTTGGAAACCGCATGTTTAGATTTGTTACACTGCAAGTTGGTTTCCAGAACTTTTACTTTTGAAAAGTTAATTTTATGCGTATTGTGTTATGGCAAGGTTTGCTAAGAATCTGCATGTACTAGTGGTGACTGAATTGATGACTTTCCATAATAATGCGACGACATTAGGCATAATCCTTATTCGACTTTCAACCAATTTGCATACTCCTTTCGAGAAAATGACTTTAATTCTATCAAATGGCATAGTTCCTTTCTAAGAAACGACTTTCTAGCAATTGATCACACACAAGCCTCATGGCGATGAGTGCCATTGGAAATAAGAAGGAGAACAGTCTTTAAATTAAATGGAAAATTAAATTACGCCCTTTTTGATCTCAGTTAGGTACGTTGCTTCTGTTCGTTTGTGTGTCAAATAACATTCGTTGTGTTGTGGACTTATGGGTCAACATGTAATGTGGAGATATAAGTACGAAAGTCTACAATGCAAACTGCTGCGAAAGGGAATCTACTAGATTAACTACATAGTGAACGTGTTTTAGTTTTTTTAATGCTAACGTTTGATAGTGTATAGCTGAACCGACAGTGTACAAAGGACGAGTTTCGCTTGCCATGTATTGTTGTTGTTGTGTAGTAAAGACATAATCAATGAATTGTCTGTAGTTAAGTGACTTGTGTTTATGTATGCAGAATAATCTCCTACACTACAGCTCAGTATAAACAGACAGATTGCAGTAACATACATTTAGGACAAAATGCATTTAAAGAATATATGTACTTGCATAATATATACAGTACGACTAGGGACATGTTCCAAATGAAATCCGTAACATCAGTTATAGAATGAAATGGATGGAAATGGAAGCATAGGCTTCTCGAAAGAAATATCTCTATTCTATCTTTAGAACTGGATCAAGATGAAGCTCAGTTATTTCCTCGCTTTGTGTCACTCCATTTTGCGTAGCTAAGGGGGAACACGCGATCTGGGTACACTATTGCTTCACTTCGGCATTTTTTTTAAAAATATCGGCTCGTGAATTATATGACAAATCCAATTTTATCCATCACATCAATAATTTCCGGTTGGAGTTACTCCATATCCACATATTGATTATGAATACTATAGGGTTGAAGGGCTACTTTCAAACTTCCTTAAAGTCCCAGCTCTCACGATGCAAATTCATATGCAGGAACGTTTTTGGTAAAAATGCCAAAATTTAGATACTTGTTCGGAATATCTCTATAAATAAATCGGTGGGCCGTGTGTCGCGTAATATTATGCACAAGCTATTAGAAACCTTATTATTTTTTTTAAATTCAAAAGCGAATTTTAAATCCCAAAATTTCTTACAATTCAGAGATTATTTCTCTAGCCTGACAGCCAGCAAGTCAAATTGTCGATTAAAGTTGTGCAAATGCAGAAGACAAGATCAGAGAATTTATTTAGTAGATACTAATATCTTCTATTATTCAGGGGAAAATGTATTTACCAAAATATGACTTTTGACAAAATTGGTTTTATTTAGGCATTGTGACCCATTGAAATAACAAGCTCATTTATTACACATGACCTATATTTGCTTGATAATATAACATACCTATTAGTGATTAGGATTTGTGCACACATTATAACAATTCAGAAATTATTTGGACTAATACTTATTGCATTGGGGTACTGCGAAACAGTTTAACGCCTGTACGTTATTCTTATCCATGTGCTAAAGCTGAGAGGTCGTCTAGAACTCAATACAACTATTGCTGCTATTATTAACGCGTGGAGAATTTGATAGGGAAGATTAGAGTTGCGAGCGCGATCTTATTTCATGTAATAATGAATTGTGACATAATTGCAAAGCTGAGGATCAGCATTAGTGAAGCTGCAGTCTCGTAATTATCCGAAGTGTACTTAGAGCAGAAGGCAGGGAAAAAGTAGACTGGGAATGCAGTGGTGGGTTATTCGGTGCATGGAACAGATGAGGTTAGATGAGTTCTTTGGTGTAGAGATTCCATTCTGTTGTCTGTTGTGTTACAATTTGGGAATGTATTAAAAGTAGTGTTATTCCGTAACATTTTGTCAGGAGAGCCGCCACTCCGCTACTGCTTCCTTGTCTTTCTGTCTCTTTCTCTGGGATTCTTATTCAAAGGTGAAAGGTAAATGGAATGTGAACTTTTATTCACTCGTCAGCCATGTAAACTGTTATATATATGTATCAGTTATTCCAATTGTGAAAAATCGATGGGACATAAAGAAAAGTTTTCTCTGTCTGACAGATATACTCAAAGAATGAACTAACAAACAGACAGTGTAATAAGGCCTTGCTATCGTATGTTTGTTAGTGGTACATGTTATGTTGAAGAAGTAGTAAACGGACGGAGCAATGCAATGTGAGCGTAGTATTAGTGAGTAGTCGTTGGTGAAATCCTGGTGGAGTGGATATACATAAGGAAAATCCTGTAGAAAAGATCGATGATGTAACACTTTCGAATCTGTGTGGATTGATTGAAAACAAAATTTATCATTGAATTTCCTTCTCACGCGAGACAAATTCTTTTATCCAAATACTTTTGTATGCAACTATAAACTAATTCGGAGAAACATGACATTCTTTAGAAACCTTTTCGCAATGTGTAAAGGAATTTCTGCATTTGTATTTACACTGAATAACCCTTTTTTAGCTTTTCTTTGAGGCATGCGCGTCTTTTCTTTCTATTATGCTCTTCCATTACACTATAACCAGTGCATTTATACTGCACACACAGAGCTAAGAGCAGAAGGAATATAGATGTGTGTGGCTATCATTATTTCAGTCAGAGAGGAAACAGTTTAGTTCAAAGTTACGTGAAAGGTTTCCTTGATTGTTAGAGTAGAATTCCGAACCGTCAATGGTTTACTTCAAAATAGAAATACCTAATACGTATTTATAGTACTTATACATAACTACGTATAGTCATACACGACAGGACACCCCCATCATGCCTTCGAAGCTTATCCGCACTGTAGAAGACCCATCCAATATTTACATATTTACATAGCGGACTATATATAGTCATATTAAACCACTTAATATTTGGCACATATGCAACTATGCCTATAAGAGAAGAACTCTTTCCAGAAACATATCCGAGAGAACTATTCCTATTCCAATTATAGTTTCCAGTTAAGAGTTCAGCAGCGGGTTTCCAGAATTCATTTGGCAGAATTGAAACCGTGCAGTCTCCATGTACTACTCGCCGATTATGTAATGTACTATACAGTTAGTGTTAGTAGTAGCACTTATCACTGCAGCTGTTACTGGATGGAATCTTAAACTTCAACCGTCTCCACGTTCCCTCCGAAAGGTCTGCCGAACTGAGGAGATAGAGATATGGAAATGAGGTGAAAGGCTTTGTAATTTGATTTCGATTCTCGGTCGCAGTTATGTACATTCAAATGACTACCCTGCAGACTACACCGGAAAATAGCAAATTAATAATATTCTAAATTCAGGCAAATCCAGAGGACGACAATTCCTAACCGACATTTCCGCTAGGTGTAATTTTTATCTGTAGCATGATGGCTACTAGACAATTCCTGCACTACCACCACTCTTTCTTACGTATCGCTAGACAGGTTTACCTCGCTAATAGTAATCGTTGTCTCAAGAAAGGGCTTGAACCGTCATCCACCCGTAAAATTAGACAAACAGACTTTCGCCTCATGTATGCAACTATACCCTAAGCATGGGTTAGACATTATATTTAATCACAAGACCTAGATCTAAAAATATGTATGTTGCGTATATACTCACGAAAAATAGTTCCTAGTAGTGCAGTCAATCTCAATGATAAACTGCGACTGCACTGCACACATTTATTTACGCTCATACTATAATTCAATTAAACCTCCCTCCGAATTAATTCTTGCAACTATCTCAATACGCCAAATAAAGTGCGTAAGCAAAACTCAACGCTCGCTCTATCTATACTTATTTTTACTCTTCCAAATATGCAGTCTATATCCTAATTCAGGTTCATGCAGCAGTGGACAAATTAAACACGTTTTAAGTAAATAACTATACTTCCTTTTGTATCACTCCTAACAATAAGTTATTTAGACGAGGGAGTCTTTAATCATGGCAATATTATTTCAATATATACACGACTTTTCTGTCCAGTTAAATTCACTTGTTTGTTTTTATATTTAATAATAACATAATCATAATTGACTGATAAAGCATGCATACAGAGGCAAACGCCCTGAAAGGGATAGTCTAAATAGTCTTGCAGCTCAGAGTACGATATTCAAGTCAGAAGTCAGGGTGGCAGCGGTCCGCGAAATGAAGTAGTGGGATAAAAATTAATCAAATGGGTTGTATCTGTATCCACGTTAATTTTATCCAAGTTGCCAAATTAGATAGATTTTAGTTTTCTTCATTTTTTAATTTTTAAAGTTGTCAAAATAATCATTTTTTCCAAGAATGGAAAACCTTATAAATTGCCTCCTGAACTCATCTGAAAGTTGTTTGTCTTGTTGAAGATTAATAAGTTAAATAGTTAATTCTGTTTTTCTCTTTGAAAATGTTTTTCCAAATTCAGTCAATTTCATAAAACATTCGTCCATTGGACGGCTGACATAAATTTTATCCTGATAAAACAACCCTGACAAAGGCCTTATCTTCAATTGAACGAATATAGTTCACAATAACGGAATATCAGTCACTGTAAGATACGGAGTATTTTCAGATAGTTGTCATGTCTGTGATAGTGTGATAAGCTGGCTGTCCCACACTACAGAAATAACTTCAAGAACAGTAAATCCGTTAACCTTTTATCATGTATGGCATTAAAACGATCCGTGCGTGTGCATTTATCTCCTTGGTTTTATATTGTGATTCCACTTAAACACACTTTTCCCATTTCTTCTTACCAAAAACAGCATGCAGCTTGTTAAATTACAAAAGTTTATTGGAAAACAAGTCTACTGTTGCACACTTCATGTCATCGTATTTTTATTTGCTTCCTATTTTTATATTTAGAGATATTCAAAAATAGAACTTGAAACAAAATGAAACCCACCGTAAAAGTAAACTCATTAAATATTATTGGTCACGACTTACTGTGTAAGTTTACTGCGTAAGGTTTACGTGAAATAGCGTCTCCAGATTTCTTTATTTCCATGTATTTATTTTCTTCATTTATTTCACTTTTACTGTTTACGAACTAGTTCGCCTAACACGAACTGCAGTTTCCGGGAGAAACTATTCCTCTGTGATTATTGTAAAGCAAGTACGCAGCAGCCAAAATGTAGAGAACTGTAATTAAGATATGTTTTGTTTGCATATGTCAGAAAACTAAATTATTTTCTTATTTTCCAATCCAGCTTGATTGCATCAGTACAATCATGGATATCTTCTTTGTTGTATCATTTTGGTTTCTGCACTTGACACTTATCATAAGTTCCCAATGGAACTAAAGTTACTAGTACGCTACTACTCTAAGATTATATTTCCGTCTTCCGACTTACCTGCCGCATCATCTCACAGCATAAAATATGATATGGCGGTATTACAGAAAATTGTAAACAAAAATCTCTCTCTATAGGGCAACTAGATATCATTACATGTGCGGAGCATTACAACCTGTACTCTTTTTAATTTGCAGTTCTTCTATTTAATGTCATTTACGTGATCACTTTTATTAGTGTACCTAAAAGTTTATCAATCTAATTTTGTCGCAGTATTTGCAATTATTACAACTTATAACTGTCACAAAGTTGTCGGCAAAAGATTTAATGCTTCCCCGGACGTAAAGCTAATATCCAATTCTAATTTACTAATGTGCGTCTACATTCAATATTCTTCTTCCATTATAAACATTTATATTAAATAAATAGTATAGAAAGACTTATACTTTTAGACAGCAATAATGATGCCTGTGGTTGACTTTGGAGTAATGACTGAATTTCAAATATTTTTTGTTTCCATTCTCCATTTACGCTTTACATAAAATCCAGATAACTTTTACAGATACTAGATTTTACACTTAAAATTGAAATTTTACTGCAAGTACGTCCCTGAGCACGACCTTCAATTTCGCAGTGTAGAATACAAATAAATGTGTTTATGCGGTGGAGTGCTATGGTAAATATATGGAGCAAGCAAGCTTAAGTTGTAAAATATGATCATGTGCAAATGCTCATTAGCGAGTAAGTATTGTGCTAAACATTGTGGATTAATATATCTCAAATCTCCTAATTTTCCATGTATGTAAATATGTGTCAGGCAAATAGAATGACCAGTGTGTTTCGATGACCAAAGTCAACTTCTTAGTCAAGTGGAAAGATATCACTTCATAAAATTATTGCTTTCATGCAGCTAACTGTGAGTCCATCTTAAGGAAGTGGTAACTGCATAGGGAATTTAAAAAACT
The DNA here is from genome assembly GCA_020352615.2 of Yoshiicerus persimilis. NCBI lineage: Eukaryota > Metazoa > Arthropoda > Collembola > Entomobryomorpha > Tomoceridae > Yoshiicerus > Yoshiicerus persimilis. Next base: position 18,354,821 of record CM060170.1, read on the forward strand.
TGACTACAATATACAAAATATTTCAACAGCTTAGTAGACACGGATCTAGAAAAACATTATTGTATTTGTCAAAGAAACCAACTACGAAGCAAAGCATACTATACGAAGTTCGGTCGATCTAAAAAGCAGGAGGATGACTTTGACATTTCATGGAAAGTTTTACAGATTACAAAATGGCTAGACGAGTCATAGAACTGGAAGAGTCATACTATTAGCCCATGACATAACCTTATTAGAAATCCATGTTTGGTTTTGTGTTCTGTGGTTCCTCATGTTATGCCACAGTATTTGATGTGCATTTACATTATGTGTGTGTAGCATTGTGACGCTTTTGTATCCATTTTGCCTACATCAACAACACAACCTATTTATCTATCCACTTATTTATTTAGAATGTGATATTAGTAACAATAAATATATATAAATATACTGTTAGGGTGTACTCATTAGCAAACAATCGTTATTGAATTATCCATATTGATAAATAAATAGGAACTATTAGTGTGTACTCTATGTACCTAATTGTATGCAGGAGAAACACCTACTACAGAATACAACAGTAATAGACCAAATGTAAAGTTCGTTACTGTTGTCTGACTCAAGTGATAATACGCGGATGCGATTTACAGAGAGGAAAATTATAAATATTAATATTTTTTGAGATGTATAGAAATTCTAGAATAGACTTTAATTAAAAGTATGCATACCATTTAGTTTGATGGCTTATAGAGACATCATAGTGTACATAAATGATACTTACGTAATCCATTTAAATTTTAAAGGCACGGTGAGTCGACTACAGACAAAATGGTGCATAGGAATACCAAATCTATTTGACACGAATTCAAAGGCCATATGTGTTAATGGTCTGCTTACGTGTCGTTGCTACATAATTAACGTAACTAATAGTTTTTCCTTATTAACTCATTGCTTGTTTATATATACCAAACCACTGATATGCCTCCTTGTTTATATTATGCATTATCCATTATGCCTCGCATTGTTGGTTTGTGAGTACATTTTGAATAACCAGACGAAACAGACTATTTCTTCCCATATAATATGAGTCATTTTCATGGTTATCTCTTGCTGACGCAAGTACATCATCATTATCGGTCACATTAGAATGCAGATAGCAGTTAAACTATTACTAGGAGACATTTCTTTCAAAACTGGGGTTTTATTCATTAGTAAGCAGATAAATAACTTAAGGAACTCTTTGACTGATTTACTTAAAAATAATAATACCAATTTACAATCAAAACAATAAATCCTGACGTGCAAGTTCCAGTTCATTGCAGTTTGGTTTCAGTTTCATCCTTCAGTTCTTAACTAATCGTTATTTCAATTGTGGCTGTATTAGTATATTTCGCTTTGCATTTATTTCTATTCTTCCTCATTTTCAAATTGTGAGATCCTTTTACACATCTATTTCTAAGTTTTATTAATTACATACTTCTTCAAAATCTACAAGTGTATTTTATAATTAAGACAGCAGTGATTTAAGTTAATTTTTTTTGAATTGCATTTTCAAGATACAAATTTTTTAGTTTTTGCTTCATCAATTATTCGTGGTGTACCTAAAGTAATCTTGGAAATTTGGGAAGCCAAGTTAGAAATCCTCCAAAGGAAACTACTACAAGTATGTGGATCTTTTAAAGCATTTTCTCTTATTACTCCGGTAGTTGTATTTGAATGGAGATGTAATGCTCGCCACTTTTGACTAATTGGTGCTGCATGTAATTAAAATTACATTCAATCCATTAGGCGTAGCTGTTTGTGGAACATGGCGTGTTAATTGAATAGAAACATGTGTTATTTGTCCGTAGTACTTACCTAAGTTGATTGATTAAAAAATAAATTGTTTTGAAAGTTTTGTGCGCTAGTTAATCTTGTAGTTTGTTGACATTGGCACAATTAAGTTTATCTAATGGGGTATTTTGTATTTGGTGAGCAGAGTCTGTCTGTGTATTTTAGAGAAATCATCTGATTGGAATGTGCCGTGACATGTGAGGCACTTTTTCACACTATTTATTTCCAATTAGATGTTAGATTTGTATGGTGTAATTGTTATGGTAAACATTGCTTCGCATCTTATAAATAGATAGGTAAAGTAATAGCACTTCATATGATGTATTGAACACGTTGGAAAAATAGAAACGTGTTTGTAGATTCAGTGCCCTTGAAATGCAGAGCTGCTGTAATCTGATAGCAAATACAATGGCACACTTCTGCTAACAACAGGTATTCTATTATTGTTTGAATATGAATACATCTACTTGCTTAGAATCTAGTATGCAAATGTCGCTGACGAGATTGTCAAAGAAAATTGAGCTATGGAAACAAGTTGTCAGTAAATCTAGAGCAATTTCTTTACTTTGTTAACGAGAATTATTTACCGAGTGGTTCTCCATAATTTTTGTTCCTGCCAACTAGTTTTCGGTTAGCATACATATTGGGTGTCTTTGTGACTACTTATATAGATAATAGATAAAATAAATAGTGTACACAGGGTATTAGAAGCTGAATTTTCTCCCTAGAGGACAACGGATTATATATTACAATTACAACAGACCCGTATGGCTCAGTCGTTCATCATTTTTTATCTTAGTCAGGCTGTGACTTGTGACTTTTGCATTAGTGGCGAAAAGGAAGGCATGGTTTGAGAATGTAAAAGCATTTTTGCCTTGAGGATACGTTAACTATTATATTATAGGTCACATAACCGTGCCATGTGCCATGTCTTCCTTCTTCCACAAATGTTTTACACTAAGCTGAAGCCCGTGCTATACTCGGGGCTTTTGGAGAAAGTCCAATCTGCGCCCTATACAAAGCAAAGGTTAACAAGTACATGGAAAAGGATACGCTATGGTTAACTTTTCGGGTCAATGAGGAATTTAGTTCTATACTTAAGGAGGGTGGCTTATTACGGTGATTTCAGCTTATGTAACTGTTATTTGCCGTGGCTTGGCTTCCGTTCTGCGTTCTATTGGACAGATCTATAACTCTTTTGTTTTTCTACGAGCTGTTGATGTTAATGAATTAATGGAACCATGAAAGTCTCCATAAATAGTAACGCTTCTAGTGTTGTCAAGTTTCAAAAGCTACCAAAAGGAAAAAAACGGGTTCAGGATGTGAGGCGGTGATTGTATGCTTTATTATGGCATTACCTCCTTCATATAACGCCATGGTAGATACGGCAGAACTACATGGGGATTATAATTAAATTTGCCTTACGAACCACTCTGGTGCTCTACCTGGTATCTCCTCGGCTACAAACTATTTATTTTGCTTTACTTAGGAATTATTAGAAGTTCATGTGTTATCCACATCCACTACTCTGCTTGTTAATGTATTGAGGAAGTAGGGTTCAAGATTTAGATAATTGCGTATTAGTAGAAAGCAGAAATCGTTTCAAATTGAATTTCCTTTCCTTAATTAGATAAAATATATCCACGCAGATGACATTTTCGAAAGGAAGCTGATTCTTGAGTGGAGGATAAATATATGTGTCCATGCTGGTTTCTATTTATTGAGAGGAAATTGAGTGAAGTGTCTTCGGTAGGAATATATGCGAAATAAAGTTGTGAACTTTGTTTTGGAAGTGGAAGCAGAAGTCTACGCACGTACTCCTAGTAGCACGTATTGAATCCAATCGTAAAACAGACGAATATTCTCAGCACAGATATTGTTGCAATGTAAAAGCAGAAATAATAGCATTTGTGCACAAGGGTCGGATTATCGGATTAAATATTTATACCTATGTGCACATCTCTTTCGTGTCTCGGTTGTTCACAGTAAAAGCTTCACATGAAAGTAAATTTGTCAATGCTGCCATTTCCAATAAATACAAAATACTGTCAAAGGAGGAATGAAAATAATAACCTTATTAATTTCATAATACATATTCTAGTTCATTTAAGAGTACTTATCGAGTTGGCCGCAAACATGAAATACATATCCAGTCTAGTATGTCTAGGTTTGATAATATTATCTCTTTCATATTACATCGGTATAACACAAAGTTACAGTAATAAATTTCATTTTATTTACAATATAGTCTATATTCGGCCCCAGGAGTAAATTTAGAGCAAAAGGCAGTCAATGTGTCCATAGTTTTCATTAAGCGTAATGTGTATCCAAAAAATATTGAGTATTGGGTATCGATATTTTTTGAAAAGTGTAAAATTGGTGTCGCATTAAAAAGTAGAGGCCACGGACAATTCTTTCTTAACGATTGGGTAAGCATTAACTACCTATTAAACTGGGCTTAACATTTTTATCGTCCTTTAAAAGTTTATTATGTAAATATAAATTAAGAAGTAAAATGTTTAATATAGATTTCCAGTTCGAATCCTTTGGAAATTGAGCATCTACATAATGTATTTCTCAATTAAAATTATCAGTTTTCCACATGTCATGCAAAATAAAATCCATACTTTACGCCTCCTTATGTTTGTTTGTCTCATTTTGAATGGAGATACTCTTCTGCAATGGCAAAAGCCTTTAAGTAGTAGTAGTAGTGCTTGAGGAACAGGAATATATTTTCAAATCAAAATCCGAGAAAAACTTGTTAGTAAACTTGTAAAGGAATTATTTATTTGCAATTGCGATATCAGTTCGATATCACAAAAATCAGTTTGAAGCCGATTTGAATTGAGTTTTGTGATAAAGGATGCCATCCTTGTTTGGTACAGACAGCAAGCTAACTCACTGTATCTTTTTTCGTCTACGTAAAACAGAGATAGGACTAACCGGGGTACACTATTAATAACTAGTGAAGCTAGGTTATGCTATAAGTGCATTGCATACTACGAAGACTACGATACAGCGATGAACTACATATTCTGCACTAGAGGTTAGATTGTTAGATAGTGAACATGATGTTTGTGTGTGGTCCTATTAAAGTTTTTGTGAACAGGTTTTGTATTCTGATGTGCATGTTTTATATGGAGAAAGTTGAAGAACTCAATTGAAGTCTGAAAGTTGAAATATGTGATATTTGTGTGTATCTTATTTGTCATAGCGTGAATTGAAAATACTTATTAATGCATTGCTTACAAAAATCAAGCATAAATTGAGAGGCAGTATATTTTTTATTTATACTAGAGCCGTTGGTAACTGAATCCAATAAAGTTGAAGGTGATATAAGGAAGGATACATGAAAGAAATGTAAGCCTTAAATTCGATTAGACCTAAGAGGGATTTTTTGAAAAGTGAGTTGAAGATCGGGTAAATTGTAAATTATAGTTAGGTACTCAGTTTTCAAGTGTAGTTCGTAAGGTAATACGAGTTTTCTTTTTGTTGCTGGGATGCCATGATTCTGCTATAATATATTATGAGCGAGGCGAAATAGGTGAAGTACTACTATTAGGTTATTATGCACTAGCACTTCTAGTAGTTTGCTCTCTTCTTGTATTGTGTCCTTATCTGAATCTGACGAAGTAGATGGATATGAATAGCACTGACACAGAGCTATGATGTTATGCATGTACAATAGTGCACGGAGAAGATAGTGAGCGTAGAATAATACCTACTAGAACTGATTGTGAGCAGAGCAGAACTTGAACCTACCTACCAAGGAACATACACGCGAAATAGAATTCTGTTATCGATCTTGTAAAAGTTGGGCACCATTCCAGGTTTGAGCCCTACTCGTGTGTGTATCGTCATCTATAGGCGATTCATATACAATAGCACATTGTAAAAGCGATGAATTTTGCTTCTTTTCTCCCTCTCCTCATACTCATACGAGTTTTCTCTGCTTATATCAAACCAACAACGCCACGCTCGTATATTACCTTTTCCTTCTCAAACTAACCTAATAATGATAAGCACATTTTGCTTATAAATACACAGTAACTTAAAAGGGGTAGAGTTGGGACATACATGTATGTGCAGCACTGCTGCTAAGAATAATATTAAATGTTTAGAAAAGTATATTAGGTAGGTAGGCTGTAGCTGTAGGTAGGCAGATACTTGAGGGAATTGTACTGCATGTATGCATGGACTTTTATGTGAGTAATGCTAAAGCTCCTCTGATTCTAACTAACTTCTGTTCAACACTATTTACGTAGGTACGCTAAGGAAAGTAAGATACCGTAGTTAAATATAATAAATTTACAGCCTGTGTAAGTGTATCGTATTATCTGAAACACATCTAGACTCACACTCCAATATTTAAGATAATATTACAGTGCAAAATGCATAGTCCCGTTGTCTCTTCCTCTGTTTCGCAAGTGTATGAGGCCAGCGTTTAGGGAAAGGCTCCATTCAATACGTTTGAAGCACAACACACCATACTGTTCAAGTTTACGTTCGTATTAACTTTTCATTTATTTACCCAACACCATAGTTATGAACCTTTCAAATGAAACGAGAAGAGCTGTTCACATGTTTACTGTCTTGTCTTTATTTTTTTTTGGTTCACTCGGCGGAGCAAATCCTAGAGGTATCCACACCGTCTTCCAACCTTTCTGTTTATTTGCTAATATTGGAAGTAGATGTGTAGCTCTAGTAGTACATACGTTTACATCAAAAGTAGACCAGGAGAAAAGAATAATTTTCCAAAGCCTTCCCAGAGTCTGCTTGATATTCTACTGATGAAATGTTGTGAAACTTCTGTCGTTGATTTTCTGGATTAAACGAGATGTGCACAGCTCTTCTTCCTCCACCACTACCTATTCTGGCTACGTCTGAACATCACTTCTTCCCAACCAATGCTTACACACTGTCTTTATCTCAACCTTCTTCACCTGGTCTTTCTTTAGCAACACGCTTCTATATCAGATTACCTATTCAACCTTTCTCATCATCCCATCACTCTCCTTTTGCATTCCAGAAGCTAAATAATCAAAACTCCTGTTTTCAATTTCATATATCTCCTCATCTCCTCCTCCTTATTTCAAATACCAATCTCCTTTTATTCCTCTCTCATTCATAAATTCAACACTAATCAAACATTTATATATCATGCAATAATCACACTGATTATTTTCAAAAATACAACTCTTAATCAGCTAATGATATTTCGCTGTTTTTAAATACTTACTTGCAATTTCATAATGTATGTACTTTTATTTTCACTCCTACATAAGATTACAATATTTGCCTTCTATATTTACCCAAGCATTTTCTTTTCATTTGAATGGGAAAGCACTCGTTTCCAAATTAATCTTGATTGCAAGATTAAAGTAGAATTTAATCATACCGTGGCGTGGTACTTACGAATATTCCTAGTTTCCGACCTCATTTTCCTATTCTTTTGCTTCATTCACTTCAGCTTAACTTATGATTATCGGAGTAGAGTATCATGCATTGCCAGCATAGCTCCTAAAGTTACTTTCAAAAACAAAGGCAGGAAACGAGTTGTCACAATTAGAAACTTACCCGTACAAATGATTAAGGTGTTTCTGGAAAAGTCAACTATTTTACTTTTCCAGATAAGAATACAACCCATTATGTAGTAGATAGAATATAACCATTAGGAGAGATTATTCTTCTTCTTACGTACTGGTGAATTTAAAACTTTTTTCAGTCCCTCTCTCTTCCTTCCTTGCGGCTAAACATTACACATACATTACACTAATAAAAATTGCGTCAACTGTGGCATTTTATAGGTTATAATTGTTTGAAATTTTGATCAATTAAATCTACAAAATAGTAATTTTCGTGGACACGCTTCGGTTAGTTCTATTAAATATTTATGCTGTACGTGCGTTAAGTAGTTTTAACTTGTTAGTTATATCCTTCGTTGTAATGGATATTAATAAGCTATATATCAAAGTGTTCTCGCCAACTTAATTATAGTTGTCGAAAGTTCAGAGGCCAAAATGGGGATAAGTAGGATTTTGTTTTATTTATCCTGGAAAGATGGAAGGTTACAAACTCTCTTCCTGAAATCCACTCCATTAATTAAATATATTTATCAATTAAAAGTATATATTAGTTATTAGTGGTTCATTGTCGAGTCTAGTTACTTCATTAGCTTCCATACTGTATTAAAGGTGCACTCTTTCAGCCCATCAGTGATATAAAGGGTAAGAACACACATTAGTAAATGGTAAATGTTGTGTAGTCCTTGATGCATTTTGCACAATTCGCTCAACTTTGCATTCTAAATGGTTAGAGAGGTACGAAAGAAACCACGATATGTGGAACACAAGGTTGTATCTATTAAAGTAAACATCGGCACAATATGGAAACAGTGTACCATTTCTGAAATTCGGGCCCTTTGCTGAATGTGTTTCTGGTTGTTATTAAAAACCTCGCCTGAAATTAGGCAAAAACTCGACTGCCCACACAGAGAAAGACGAAATCGGGAAAAACGGAGGAGGATGTGTTCTTACTGACTACAATTATAGAAACAATAACTTTAATTACAGGAAGTACTAAAAGCTCTCCTGTCCCTGGAGCACATTTTTGAAACGAGGTTCCTTTTCATGCATTTCCTTTGCGTGTAATTACATGAAAGTTACTTATCTGTTGAAGTTAAATAATAGAGGAAGATTAGCAAGTATATGTATTTGAGAACTTGTAGCATTCAGTGTGTTACTTTTGTATTAGCCAACATTCAACACTATGAAAATTCTCTCAAAACTATTTTAAATAGTAGTTAAAGTCTACCAAATTTTTCTCGCTGTAATTCTTGCGTATGTCATTTTACAATTATTCATAACTATTTAAAAAATGAGATACTGGTGAAATATTAATTTAGGCCCCTTTGAAGTTGTAGGAAATCCATGATCCAAATAGTAAATAATTCAAATAGGTAATTATAATACCCATGCAGTGCCTAGTTTTAAGATGTCGATTACTTTTTGAAATCAAAACTTCAGAAAATAAGACAAGAGTTTTTAAAATTTTAATTTGCTTGTATAAATTCCATCATGTGGAGATTAATAAATTCCCTCTCTAGTTGATTAGATTAAAATTAGCGTATCTTAAATGGAGTATAGCCCACATTTGGTATTTTAATAAAATTAAGCATACCGTATTTTTCGTGGTGAAAGGTCAATGGGCATCCTGCATCTTTATTGAATGTAACACGCACAATCAACACAACCCAGTTGTATTATTATTATAGCACAAAGCTTGGGTAAATAGATTCTATAAACGTATTCATATTTATTACATGATTCAGTATCAAGAAATATCGTCTGGTTTAAATATAACGTCATAGTAAGCATATCTGCTGGAATTGTTCTATATCTGAAGGCTACATAGTTAAATGACGAATAGGTATAAGTTGTTTCCATTTACGGATCATAGCTGATTCACTTTTGTAAAAGTCCTTTCTGTATCACACTGGCGACCCCATTCTGATTTTCCAAGGTCCACTCTGTCTTCTGCTAACGATAAGTCACTTATGATATCCCTAGTACAAAGAAAATTAAAATATACTTACTTCCTTGTAGATGTATGCTTAACTACGTATATTTGCACTTTGCTACCGTAGTTACCCAACTAATTTACAGAGTTTAAAAAATTGCGTTATCTTAAACATGAATCACTGAAATAAATACCAGTCAAATCCTTTTAGTAAAATACGAAGAAAATATAAATTCAATTTCACTTTCAAAAGTAAATCATAATGAAATGATGGACAATAAATTGGTTCGAAAGCAAGGATCTCTAATCCAGCAAATATGGTATCCAAACAACTTGGTCATTCGATTGAAGAAAATATCGGTTACTCAATTCCATTATGTACATACTGATATAAGTTATCTCTAGGAGTCTACTGCACACGTAGGTAGTTATGTTATGAAATTCTAATGGTTAATGGGCAAAGCCTAGGAATATCAAACATACTTCCTCTATTTTGGCATGTCGATATATTTTGTATGTGATTTTGCACGGTTGCATGCACATGTAGATTTGTGGCCACCAGAAAGTAAGGCACGGCATAAGTTAGGTCGGCAGCGGTACCTCTCTTCTAATAGTTACAGGAACTTGAATGAATGCTCCCAAAGGCAAAACTGGAGAAAGTATGTATATAAGAAAGCATCAAAGTTAGTATTGTGGTCCATGCAGTTTGTTGACTAGGTAAAGTATTCTCATAATATACCGACCTATACTAGTAGACGGTTTATACATTTTCTTTGTATGGGGAAAGCCTACTAAATTACCCTACTAAATAAATGTAGGTTCACAAAGACCAATGACTTTCTAAGTGAATACCATCGATTTTTTCACTCAAAATATTCACGTTCAGATTTCGAAATTCGTAGCACTTACATCGGAGAATATTATTTGAATTACTATTTTGCTCCTTTCTAACCCAATTCTTTGCAAAAAGAAGTTATTTCACGTAGAATTGGAATAAGTGGGGTAGAGTATAGATTTTATTGCTTTTAATTTGCCATAGTTGTATAACTGTTGATGATGAGAAGACCGAAGTATAATGGGCCAAGCAAATAAAAATCAGAAGTGGAGACTAATTGGCCATTGACCACCTTGAAATCTACTTGACGTTTGTTAAAAGTGGAAAAGACATAACCTGCGGTTTTCCCTTACTTGTGGCAAGTGAAGTGATTGTACTGAATCTGTTTGGTATAGAAAAGTTCATTTTCAATTTGTGGTGAATATACTTCAGACAATGTACAATTGTGAGCAGAATATACCTACGCAAAACCGAAAGTGTGCATACACAACAATTAGTACAATGAGTTCTAAATGGTTTCTAAGAAAGGAAGAAATTAAATGTATATAATTCCATAGATCCTAGTGTTAAGTTGAAAAAAGTAGTTCTGTTTAAAAGCTTGCAATATTTAACAGCACTGAGGTGTTGACGTAGTGATTTCAGGCTTAGCAGTAGTGCTTTAAAATCCTCTTAAGTTAAGCGGTTTTTAAATTCACTTCAAAGTAGTCTTTATGAAGCTTTTTAAAGTATGCACTTACGGAGGTTCTATTTTATTTTTAATATTCAACTAGAAAAATACGTTTTTAACAGTGTTTATGCCACTGAGAATATACAAATAATATACGAAAATGATTTTGGAAAGTCCGTACTTTTTGTCTAATGCTATTGAGACACGTTTTAAAGTCAATTTAAAGAGGGAAAACCAAAGTAAGCTATTAAACTGTTTTTACATGCAAAATGAGTTAGATATTCGTGTATTATGCTATTGCTATTTTTGTGTTGAGATGTTCCATGTCCAGTTTTTATTCAAGAGCTCCATAAATCAGAAAATTATATCAGTTTTGTGTGTATGTGATTATAGATGTCACGACAGCAGCATCAAAACACTATTCAATTCCCTATTGCGTACTAGTACATATTACACTTTTATTAAAATAAGTGGCAATTTAGAGTACTAGTAGGAATTTCTCGAATTTTATATCCATAGACGTAGAGTCAGTAGAGTGTGAGGTCAGTAGTTTTGTTAACTACGGCAACAGTAAAAATCGCGATGAACTTTGTTGGATATCTTTTCGGTTGTATCTATATTTGGGATTCGGGTTCAGCTTCAGGATTAGCATTGGAGTTCTAATATTTTGATGTTAGCGTACGATTTCCTGTGGCAACGGACTTTAGTTACTTACGCTATACTTCGGTTGGTATTTGCTGGGACAAATAATATTACCATTCCAGAAGTTAGATATTATAGTATGGTATTTTGCTAAGTTGTGTGCATTTTAGTACTTGTAGGTTCATTGCCTTTCTTCTTGCTAGCATGAACGATTTACTTGATAGTGGTAATTAAAATTAGACATTTGTGCAATAATGATGACTGAACAGAATGAAATCAAGAAAATATTGTGTAGGCAACAGTGTAGTAGCCAGTAGGAATCACAAGTGGGATAACTCACCGTTTCCCTGACTGTGTCGTGTAGTTGGTTGGGTTGGGAAACCTCTATCATAGTCCTCTGTACACGTTTCCACTCATTCTCTAAGGAATGAATTCCATACCATAAAGACGCAGTGGAAAGGAAACCGAAGCTGGTAAAATTATATGGGAAAATAGACTTACGACACGACGATGAGAAGTCGTAGTCCGTACGCGTACGTCGCGAATTTTATGATGTTATTTACTAACATGGTCCTACATTTAATGGCATGTTCTCCATAAACAGAATGGCTAAATAAAGTAGTCTTTTCAGAGACAAATACATAAAGTAATAATAATATCTTGCTTAAGTGCAGACAGTACCTATATACATATACCTAAGTTGGTTACATTTAAAGCGTATCCACTTTAATTGTCCACCTAGCACAATATCATGCTAAGCATGAAATTTAAAAACTAAAAAGTAATTAAAGGCTGAGTTATAGTTGCTATTAAAAAGATTGTTTAAATAATCTACTAATTCTTAATCTTAAACAAAGCATGTTCTTTGTAGTATTGCTTTAGGTCCGATTGTTAAAAAACACTAATCTTGTTTATCGTCATAATAACGCAACGTAAACCTTTGTTTGAAATTCTTCTAAAATGAAACTTTTGTTTTTTCATATTTAAATTTTAGGTGGATGATTGAGTTAGGTTTTAAAAAGCTTTCTAAACTAAAACATCTGAACGCAATAGTTTCCCCCAAAATTAAGACAATATTAATTCTTAGGAAGGTCCTTATAAATACTTAAGTTTGTGTCATTTCTTAGTTAGCAAAGCAATGTGAAATTACTAGTCCTCGGGTTTATTACAATACAATTTTGATTTTTAGTTCAAAGGCAATCCTTAAAATGTATCATTATTGTCCCTGTTTTGTTAATCAAAAATATCTGCCTCTTAGAATGGCATCTAAGAACTAAGCATTGAAAATCTGTATTTCAATGTCTCGCAATTTTTAGCCAAACTTATTAGTGTATTAGTCATATTAGTGTATTTACCGAATTAATACACCCGCTGATGTAATTCCCCACCCCTGGAATACTATGTCTATGTCATTATTTATTAAAACGGCATAAAATGGGAACCTTCAAATAATAAATCCCCATGCCGAAATAATTCCCATTGTATTTTTATGGGTATGTGAAAAGAATGATTTATAGTATAAAGACTATAGTATAAAGACTGTGAACGAGTACTTACAATGGTAAAAGATAAACCGCACTCCATTGAAAACATTCTCCAAACATTACAGGTGATATTGATACCTGCATACGATGTGAATAGACTAGTTACTAAATATAAACCTACTTGCTTAATTGCCTTAATATCTTTTAATATTAAAGTTCTACATTGAAGCAATAATTGCCCAAGCCGAAATAATTTCCCATTGGTACTTTAATACGAACATTTTGAGTAGCAAATTAGGTACGCGAAGCAATAATACCACGGGTTATTAATTCGGTAAATATGGTATTTCAGAATGTGGGAAATAAAATTGAAGTATTCTAAAAAGCAAAACTAATAGTAATTTTCCCAGAATTCAATTAATTAGTAGTACAGACGGCTAAATCAGTGTTTCCAAAGTCTTTGAAAAGTTTACAATAGATCGAAAGTAACTTGGTTGGTAGTAGCAAGAAAATTCCTCTGCAAACGTGCAGGTGCAATACATGCAAATATGCGTTTTTAATTTAATTACACGGAAACTACAGGTGAAATAAATTACTAATACACAGTAAAATTTTTTTTAGATTTCGGTTGATATTTAAAACATTTCCAATGGAAGTTTATCTGAAAAATGTACGCAATGATTTCTATAACGAATTTAATGCACATTGTTAAATGCATCGAAGCCCTATTCCTTTACAATGATTTGCTCCCAAATAGTTTATGCAGGCGTACCCACAGTACTTAGATTCCTTGAATTTATACTATTTACAAATGTACACTACTATTTCTGCATTATTATAAATTATTTATTTCTTAAATCCTACTTAGGAAAGTAGGTTTCACTGACAAATACGTAAAGTTCTGCCTTGTATGAATGTACCCAATTCGAGTTCTAATGACCCTCCCACTATTTTTGATTTGAGTCATTTGAACCATTCTGTTTGACATAGAACTCATTCTTGGTAATGTATAAAATTTGTTCGCATTCAGCTGAACATTGCCATTATTGATTGAGAAGTGAAAAGTACCTGGTGGATATATGTGTCTGTTACCTACTTATTGAAAATACGAATATCAATAATAGGCGTTCAAACTTATTTATCTACTACCTAAGCTCCCTATCTGTAGAAACTACATTACAAAATTGGGGTTACTACACAAATCCTTTCTGTACAAAGTAACCGAATAGAAGGTTTCGTAGACGGTATGGGTATGATGTAAACTTTAAAGATGTGTCTTGGCTTTATAGTGAAATTCTTGAGAAAAATGAAGGGTAACATATATATTATTTACCTGTTTGTGTTTTGACTTTGACTACTTTTAATTTATTTGTAGACGTAAGGCAAATGTTAAATAAGCATGCATATGGCATGAGCGTCCGGTTGGGTATTCCTTTACCAAAGGTTGCCTTGTACACGTATTTATGCATTGAACATAGGAAAAGTAATATAAATAAATTGTTTGTTAATGTATGTGCTGAGGTCAGCTTTCTCAATTTGGCTTTATGAGTTTTCTGTCGAACAACGATTTTTTATTGGCTGAACTAGTTATACCTTTTGCAATTGTCGAGCGTACAACAGGTGTAAGGAGGTACTCGTTTTTCGCTAGTTCATTCTATGTTCTATGTGACTAGATTTCCGAAACTACTGTGCCTGGAGAAAGTTGAGTACTATACCATCGAATTATTGTCAAATGTCAAAGGAAATTATACGGAGCAATAAAATCTTTAGTTGTTTTATTTTCTACTCTCCAAAACATTATTATTTAACGTTTGCGATAGTCATTAGTGTTCAGTGTATTTCCACCACTATTGGGAAAATAATTGATTGTGCGAGTGAAGGCAAGTAAAACACACCGTTTTATAGGTAATATTATATTCGGTTCCTGGTTTTAATATCGACATTAATTGTAATGTAAGGCTATTAACTAGTAAGATACTCGATCCTTGTTGAGAACATGGTGAAATTTGATTTTGTTGCTTCATTATTTGTGATGCAACTAACTATTGTTGTTAGTTTCAACTTACCCATTAATTCATTGCTTTAGGTGAGGATGTCTGTCCATTTTGTGTTTGAACACGTTGTCATGCATGTGAATCCTAATGGTAGGGATTTAATTTAAGGGTTTTGTTGTAATAGAGACGTTTTGTCTAGATTCTTGATTAGGACGTCATAGAGCAGATTCTGGTTGAGATAATTTCATAAAGTGAATTGAGCATGCTTGATGCGTCTTGAGTAAATTTGTTGAAACTACTAATGCTAATACTGAACTAATGGTGTCTTGCGACTCTCAGGTCTGCAAAAACTGTGAGTGGGGCAGTATTGTAAAACTAAATGCTAATCTCTGAAACAACAGCAATTTTCTAAAGCTCACCACACTTAACTTATGAATTAGTCTCATTAGCTGGAAATCGTGGTTCCCCACTCTGCTGTTCTCTTTTTCATTCTCTCTGAGGACTTAGGGCTGTGACATAATATTATCTTTTTATAAAGTTGACTTTTGTTTTCACAACAGACGCTTTATAGACATCGTTAGGTAGGCACTAGTTAAAGTCTAGAGTGGAAATGAAGTCCATTGGTGGGTCTAGCGCGGCTACGTATTCAGACATAAGTATATATGACGTCAACTCTAATGTGCAACTAAGTGTGCTCAACCGGAAAGTTGACGTTAAATGTTTTTAAAACTGTTCACACACTTAACATGTAGTCCGGACACACGTTTAGGTGCATGTGCATTGATAAAGAAGTGTAGTAGGAGCATTTTAGCTCCCAGACAGGGGTTCTCCCGCATTTAGTGATGTTTGGAATGTCTGTGAACTGTGGACGTTTATTTGTGTGCATATACATGCTACGTATTTACAAGAAGACGCAAACGAGACGAGTTTAACATTTCATGGATTCAGAAACTCAAACTAACGGTGTACTTTACTTTACATGACTGGATGTTTCCCAGTATTGTCTTCATTCTTTCATTCTAGTGTATCGATCCAGAATAAGTTTTCTGGTTCTGCCCATTGTCAACTTTACACAGATAGAATCCAGAAGAAAATAAAGTTGTAAGTATGTATTGTTGTTCTTTAACTACTTTAGGTATTTTAAGTTTTATAAATTTAGTACTCAATTTCACTTCACCATTCTTTCTCTCAGTTTATTCTACTTTCTCCAAAATTGTTCAAGGACTTTCTCTTTTCAAGAAGATTCTCTTGGCTGTAATATATTATTCACCATCGCCTCTTCATCCTACACTCTATACCTTATCTCTTTGTGAGTTTTATTACATTTTCACGCTGCGGATTCCTCATTAATCAAAAATTCACAGTGCAGGGTGCTGCGTAACTCGTGTAACTAAATATTCCTCAGATCAATTTTCATACCTTCCTGGAACACAGAAACTAGGAAATCAAAACTTTTCAAATACGTAACCATTGAGTTTCTAGGGCTTCAAATCAGCTAACTTTGGTTCCAACTTCAATTAAAACTGTAGCAATCAGCTATTTTTCTAATTTATCGACCCATCTCCGCAGTATGACATTTCTACGTATTCAATCAGCATTTCATACT
Source organism: Yoshiicerus persimilis (assembly GCA_020352615.2). NCBI lineage: Eukaryota > Metazoa > Arthropoda > Collembola > Entomobryomorpha > Tomoceridae > Yoshiicerus > Yoshiicerus persimilis. Next base: position 18,371,379 of record CM060170.1, read on the forward strand.
GAATTATCATATCAATCGCAGAAAGTTCTCTACATATCTCTAATCTAGATTTCCCCTAATTTACTACATTCAACATTTCAATATTTATCAAAGTTATTAAACATGCAGTTTCCGTTCAAACTCAGCAAGTGTTTCCCATAAACTATTCTTTTGTGTTTCAAGACCGCTAGCATTTAAATTCATCTTGACTTTTAACCCTTTATTTAGCTTCGTTCGATTTTTATGAGCTTACTTCCAATTCCGTAGAAAAAGAGGCATTTGCCTTTGTGCAGGTTTTCTTCAACTATAATGACTGATGCCGGAATTTTGTTACACAACACAGTGTAGTTCAGTAGTGCAGCTGCTCCTGCGAAGAAAAAGGATACTTTCTCCTACATACTAATGTAGTCGACTAGAAGGTAGTAAAGTGCTTTAGTTCGTGGACAGAGTGCGGTTTCCCTATAACTCCATTCAAATGGCTCGACTCTGCTTTCCTTCCATTTGCCATGCTACGTGCTATTTTCTTTACTATTGTACACAGTCAGAAAATGAATGTGTATACTAATACAGCTTTCGCTGAATTCATTAGCGTGTGACTACCTACGGCTAAGGGCAAGGGTGAATAATATACTAAACGAGAACCCGTATTATTCTTGAATGGGAAAAATAAGGATTGAGAAGGAGAGAACTTTCATTCCCCGGTATATCCCGTAGGCACATAAATAAAATATTACTATACCTACTTCTCTAGTGTAGCATGTACCACGGTACGTAGGTATACACTAATTTGCAAATTATCTGATCATGAGTATGAATGGTAGTGGCTATGGAGTTCAGTCTTGGACTATAATTTTGTTCTCACAAATCAAATCGACTATTACTTCCAAGAATTCAACTCAATTTCTATATTATTAAGCAGTACAAACACAACCTCACTATCCAAACTGCATTTTAGCTTCTTTCCCCTCTATTCTGTGTTTTACTTTTATTTATTGTTTTATTCGAACTCTGAAGAATTTGAGCTCTTCCTATTTACATGGAGCAGGATTCACACGCTTCTTCGAGCTACACGTAGTGTAAATAATAGTATACTAAATAAGAATGAAGTAATAAAGGAGTCAAGCAAACAGTTGGCGGCTTGGCTGCATATCTACTTTTATGAGATTAGGGATGTTTTAGCTAAACGCATTTGGTGATATGAAGAGCTTAGAAAGTTATTGTTACAAGATTTCACTACTACAGATGCAGCATCTTAAAATATATTGAGCAAAGCATCTGTGCATTGTATAAAGCATTGTAATTTCGTTATATTAAGACAAGTCAAAGGAACAAAGCTAACTCATCATAGCTTAGTCTTCTTTATTGGCATGCGTCCTTCATCTTGGCCCTTTATATATTTCAAAAGCCGTGCGTAGCGAAATAAGAGCAGTATGCCCTGTAATCTCAATCAGGTAAATAATCTGAAGGCTATTCATGAAATTTGTAGTCATTTTTATTTCTAAAAGATTTAAAACAAAATTTGACAACCTTATTTGACCTCAAAATAAAATAAAACTTAAACATAATATTTATATGATTAAAAGAAAATATTCTATGCAACAAATACGTGTATCTACTATATCGAAAGTGAGAGATTTTGTAGTAGCCTAGGGAAATTGAAATATCCCGGAAGGAAGCACTGCTTTATTTGACAAGTAGTGTTAGGAGTCGTGTATTACAATACAGTGCCGTTGTTTTGGAAATCTGCGAATCCTTTTTAAAGCTTAATCTTGAAATTTCATTAATGAATTGTATAAGAAACATTTTCGTAACATATCTATAGCGATAAGAAAAATAGAGATATATCAGTTAGTAGTTTTTCTTAAGATGTTTCCTAGCATTCTTGAAAGGACGTATAACATAATCTACTAAAATTGTTTTATATTATTTATATAGCACATTGTGTAGAATAAAAGGGACTATGCTTGTGTGCCCATGTAGTATGAGAATGGAATGGAAGCCGTAGGCATATGTCATTGAAAGTGAAGGATTAGAGTTCATGGGAAAGCTTGAGCATGATTGATACAACAAAGTAGCGAGGATACAAAAGAAAATAAGTATGTTTGAAGTTGGCAAAGTACGTATAATACTAACAAAACACACGGGATGATATAATACAGGAAAGAAATTCCTGGTGAAAGGAAAGTCCCTCGTTACTTAGAGCGGGGCGGGCGTAGGGATTTGGACATTTAATTGAAACCTGGGCGAAACCGGAGGGAAAAGAATTTATGCAAAGTGCGGCCGGGCAGAAAGTCATTGGGAGTGGAGAGAAATGTGGAAAGAATGGAAAAAGTAATCAAATGCGAGTCAGTGGGTCAGCGGAGGTTATTGGAGCTCCTGTAATAGTAATAATAATAATAGCGCTACTAATAATAGTCCCGTTGCTGCTGTGTTGGAGTAGGAAAAGCTGTGAGATAAGTAGAGTGTGGAAAGTTTTATGATTACAATAATTTTTATGATTCAGAGGACAATTGAATTGGTGCCCTCATTAGATGTTGATGGAGTGTAGGAAGAGGATTTTATTGATAGCGTCATTGCTTTGCAGAGCTCCTGGAGAGAGATAAGCGAGTGGTTGTGATAAGAGGTCGAGTATTTATTAGTGGAGGGAGAGGAGAAAGCTGGAGCGGGCAGCCTTGGCCTAGACAAAGAGAAATGGAGGTTTTTGACAGTGTGACGAGTTGGTATCCGGGTGTTGTGGAGAGAGAAAGAGAGAATGGGCCTGGAATTAGAACGGCCCATCAGACGTTCATGTACGGCATTCCATGTCATGTCAGCCGGGTCCAAGCATTAAGAATGGCAGACAGACTCCACAGTGAGGTTTCTCCCACTCTTACTTACATACTTACTTACTTAGCTTAGTTACTTAGTTTGTGTTCTGCTGGGCATTGCATTGGTGCACTGTGTTCGTGTTGCACAGATAGGGAGTGGAGGAGAACATGAGTGTTATATCGATTGCGAGCTTTCGACAGAAGCCGGCATGTCTTGCACTTAGCCTGTGCGGTGTGTGCTGGAAGGAGCCGTGCAGTGCGAGCCTTCTCCCGTGATGACGACTAAGACTGAAGGAGAGCGCCTTGGTGGGCTCTGAGTTTTTAGCGGAGCAGTCAAGTCCAGACTGAGCTGGACTGCCTGCTCTTTCCTTCGTCAGGCTGTCTGTCTGCTCTGTCTTTATCGGTCACGCTGTTTTATGTCTCTCCCTGTCTGTTCCATCTGCATGCACTGCGAGGAATCCTCCGAAATCCTAATCCTCAACTCTTCTCCAGACCTCCGCTCTGCCTCCAACGTACGCACGAGGCTGCGGTTGGTTCGGTCGGCCTCTGCCATCGGGACTTCCTCCGGAGCCTCCATATCGCGTCTTCTCCCACTCTTTCTCAATTCCCTTTACGGGGTCTCAATCCGAGAGAGAGCCTGGAATCTTCACTCTACAGTGTCTACAGTCAGTCTGCCCTGCACTCACTCTCTCCGACCATCGCAGCCCATCGCAGCCCATCGCAGCCCATCGCAGCCCATCACAGCCCATCACCCACAGCGGCTACGGTGTTTGCTCTCGCTCCCTCGCTGGTGACGTGATGGTGTAAGTTATGTCTGCGACTACACAGCCGAGTACACTACAAGTACATGCATAACAGTCATTACTCCTTTTGTGAAAAGAAGAAAACTCACTCTAGACTACTTTCCAACTCCACCGTAATGTGCAGGCCTAGAGCACACAGGACCTGCACACCTACAACAAAGACCTACTTTAAATTTTATGTATTCCTTTCCTTCACTATGAGATAAGAGTCGCACTGAGCCTACAATAAACTAAGCCGCTTTCCATGAATCTTAATGTCTCCTTCTACGTTTGACTTCGGCCGTAGTTAGTCCCACTTCGCTATACAATTTCAACTATAATCCTAAATCTTTTCACTTTTATTCCCATCTAGTCATCTTCCAAATTATTAATATCTAATGTGAATCGCAATATCTATCTCTGCTCCACTCCACGCTTTTCCTCCAGCTTACCCTCCCTTTTAAGTAGCAAGGCCTCATTAGTTTTTCCAAACACAGCAAAATGTCAGATACACTTATTTACATTCTACATGTTATTGTTTGGTTCACTTATCCTACTTATGTACTCAGAAATGATAATTACTTGACAACTCCATTTTTCAATTGTATGAGGCAGTGATTAGCATTTATCTCTTGTGTTCACTTTTTCTTTGATATAATATTCGTTTATTTTTGTTTATAGTTGCCGATGCATTACCTTCGCCAGTTTGTTTTGTGAACCAACTTTGCGTGTAAATAGATATCCTTTTAAAATGAAAATACTTCATGGTTGAATAAAATGATAAAAGAGAACCTTTGCACTTTTCCTGTTTAGCACTATAGTATTACAGGGAAGGGTGTATATTTATTTGTGTATAGATGGGTGGTGCTTAATTACTAACCTGATATTGCTGATATGCTCTTCGGAGGCATAGCAGATGCAGTTAATGGTATTTACGTCATTAGTAATATTAACAGTATTATCTGTTCATTGTGGACGTGGTTTTACTCTAGAGGTGTATCTGTGAACCTTATATAGCTGTTATGTAATAAAAATTTCTCAATAGCTGTGTGTGGAGAGAAGAGTAAGTTTCACAAAGGAGCATTATTAGGTTACATTTAATACACTACTGTGTTCTGGGAAATTGCGAGTATAAAACTACTACTACTACTTTCCTTACTATACAGAAATATAGCAACCTATTATTAAAACAGCTATCGGCGAACGGATAGTTGGATGGATGCATTTCGCGTCGAGTATTGTATCTAGGCTGTGTATCATGGAGTGCAGATAAGGTTATATTTTACGTTTTGCACGATTCTTCCTAAATTGTAGATATTGTAGTAAAGCTTTGCTCTCGCTGATAATATTTGTAGTGAGCCAGTTGCAAGTTACAGGCATGGGGAAAGTTTCCCAGAGTAAGCAAACTTGAACAAAAACGTATTTGTAGGTGGCAAAGACGGGCAATCGTGCTAAACTCCCCGCGCTCAACTTTCAGTTTTTAGTAGCAGTAGTCTCCGTTAGAGTTCTCTACTCAGCTAGTACATTGAAAAACAATTAGGAAAGTTGACAAATTCTGCATATTTAAATGAAATTTAAAATGGCCAGCTTTTACAATACACGATAGAAATGCATATATTGCATTATTTAAAAAGGTAGAATGTATTGTCAGCCGCAGATTACAATAGAATGCAAATAAGAAAGATAAATTGTGGGATGTTTTTGAGTAGGTATATTCACCGACCCTGTACGAGCATAGGATTTGTTCTATATATGATATTTGCCATTTTTGTTGAGTAGTTACAAGGACCAGTCTTCACTTAGACCTAACGATTATTCTGTGAAATACGATAAGCAGGAGGAATTATAGGCATAGGCATGAATATGAACGGTCGTGGTGAGGGTTTTATGCTTCCTTCGAAACCCATGGGCCTCTAAGCTTTCTTTGATATTCTGTATTATCCTGTCACTCCTTTCTTTCTCCGTGGCCTATGTATTGTGTACACAGACTGCGTTGCGATGTTATTATATTGACTTGGAGTCCATGGAGAAAGAGTGACTCTAGAGATTGTGTGAAAGTATGAAATAACACCTTAATTATTGCTTGTGTATGTATGTACACTATTATGCACGGAGAAAGACAAACAGGAGAAGAAAGCTTGACGCTCCGTGGAGATGAACTTTTTTCCGAGGCAATTCATTATTATTCTCCGACAATTCGGTGTTTACCAGGGCTGGAGGGGACAAAGTCGACAAAGTGAGCCTAGCAAGCGAACAAGTGCTACATAATTACAATGGTGTCTTGGTTGGTTGGCTGGCTGACTTGCCTGGTTCTGGGATGGGACATTTAGATAGACAGAGTATTGTTTATTGTAGTATTTTCCTTTCACATGGGGCTTCGAATTACGCACGAGACTAAATACTCTTAGTTTGTGCATAATTCTGCATTGTATGGCGAAAAGAAAGGGAGGGGAGATTCGTGTCAGGTTCAGGACAGGACATAATGCGTTTGAATCTTTCGTGAGCTGTCTGTGCAATTGAATTCACGGCTACCATTCTTTGAGGATTGTGTTCTGCGACTATTATGAGCCTGTCTGAGTTTATTTTGTGCTTAGGAGGAAAAGGAAAACTGGAGGCCTACACACATTCAAGTTATTTTAAGGTTGCTTTTGTAATTGACTACGAAGTTATTATCTTGCGTGTCACTGGAACTTTTGTAAGCAGTGTTCTTAGTTTATATAGTATATAGTAAGTCTCCACGTCCTTTCCTTTGGTACGGTGGTTGTGGCGGAATGTGGTTATGTCGTCGGCTGTGCTCCAGAAATATATATGGAACATGCATTTGTATATTTTAAACATTATGGCAAAGTGTGCTGGAGTGGAAACTCTAAAAAATTATCTTGTTGTTCTCTATTAAATAATAAATATTTATTAGGTCCATTACGTAAAGTAGTGTGGTAGCGACGGTGGGGTGGTCTGGTTTGGTCTTATGATGTATGAGTTATGTACACGTTCAAAATTGGTTATAGTTGTTCTTTTCCGTAGCTGGTGCGGTATGGCAAGGCATAGATGTGATTGTGTGTCGGTAGACAGTAGACTCTGTAAAAAATAAATGCTGATGACGTCATACTTGTTCAGGAGGCACAGTATAGTGTTTTAAAGTGGCTACTACACATTTGTATAGAGGGGAAAAGTGATGTAATGGTTATGATTATTAATTAGGCTACGCAAGTAGATGCAGCAGTCTGTGCAACTAAATATGGATAGGTATTAGGGAACCTTAATCATGCTTTATAAGTTTTAGTGTTTACTTTACGGTAGTTACATAAATATCTGTGCATAGTGAGAGGAGGAGAGGACATAATATGCGGTGTAAGGTAAATTCGGTTGCGCTCAATATAGCGTAGGTATGCACTATGTAGGTTCGTGCTCCTTCCTGTTCTATTTACTTGTTATGATCTGTCTATATTTAGACTGGCTTGTGAACTCTGAACTCTGGAAGTGGAGTGAGCATAATATTATATGTAAACGGGTATATTGGAAAGTTGTGTAAATGTAAATTTGACGGTCGCTTTGAGTGATGTGTATGCTGGGATGTAATTCGGAGGAGCATGTTGTTCGCAGTTCTTAAGAGGCTACTTGATTTGGCGATTGTGTTGTAAGCATGTTAATTGTGACGGCGGAGAGTCTCATGAAGAGCGAGAACGTGGTTTCGTCCTTTAGAGTCTCTTGGAGTGGATCAACTAAAAATTGCAAGTTTCGGTGTGGAGGGCTAATTGTGAGCACGATGCTTTTGAACCAGTGAACTTTCAATGGGTCACACTAGATCGGAGATACGGTGGAACGCCAAAGGTATCTCCAGCACGGAGAGCAGTTAGCGAGGCGAGAGCCCATCTGTAGGTATCTTCCTCCGTGCCTCCATGTGCAGAGCAAGTGTGCACTGTTTCGCAACACTCGCTGGCTGGCCTGCCTGGACTGGGAGCAGGAAAGCCGAGCGGAGTAGAGACGAGGAGAGAGCCAGGGAATAGACAGGGTATCCAGAAAGTGCTATCCCGCACTAATAAGGAGTACCCCAAGCCATGGGAGCAGTGGCAAGTGGTGTATGAAGTGTGGCTAAGGTTTCAGTTGTAGGGAAACCCGTTTCGGACAAGGAATACAATTAGTCTTTGTTCCCGGGCGTTGATATCTCGTGTCTGGAAAAACGACCGAAAGCATACAGTCAAACACAGTAGGCGCTTTGCAGGAGACATTTCTAACCGTTTGCAAGGTAGACTGGATTTCATGCGCCGATCGATGTTAGAGTACAGAGCAAGAAATTGGCACGATGTCAACGAGAGAGTATGGTTCTTTCTGCTGCCTCGCAAGGACGAGGATAATCGATGTAATCTCTCCATGGTGGTCAACGGACAACTTCCCGTCGGTCTCCGGTCCAGCGCTCAGCTCCGTCGTCAGTCCGCACCAACAATGACTCCGATTGTTGTGTCCGTCCGACCAGACCCCTCTCTGACCACGGTGGCCTCCTTCGCAGCTCCTCGGCAGGCTCAGCCTCTCGCACTCCCGAATTAGTGCAGTTCCCACCGATCTCTCACTCGCTACTCTCTCCACACAGTTCACCAAGAGTTCACTCGCAGTCTGCTCCACCCGCACACGACTCTCCGATTGCCCTCCTGCTAATGGCACTCTCGCCACTTATATGGCTCTCGTAGCAGCCAACCCAGGAGTCGAGTGCTGACCTGACCTCGCGGACTCCCGCACCCACTCCCGTCTCCGGAGTCAACAGAGTGCTGTCAAACCTCGTTCTGTCACACTGGGTTGGGAGTGGACACTCTCTCGTGCTGTCTCCGTACAACGGAATGGGGTCTGACACGGTGCTGTGAGTGAAATCATGTGTGTCCTCGGCGGATCATGCTTCCCAGGTCAAGTGAACCCAGTTCGTGTCACCCGATTAGCCTGAAAAGTCAATTTCTTCTCCAGTTCCTCTCTCTTCTGTCCGTCTCGGGGCCGCTCTGCCGCTGACAGTGCTCACTTCTTGTTGACGAACGAATTGTGATCTAAAGTGCATGTATCTTGTACACATGTACGTTACGTGCCGTACGTTCCTTTTAAACAATGGAGAATGATTTCAAAATAGTTTACTCTCTCGTGGTGTTGCGCTCGTTGCATTGCGGTTGCAGCAACATTTCCTCCTCGACACTCTGCAATTTTCCCTCACGATACAGTGAAAGGTAGGCTGGCATCTGACGCCCAAAATATCTTATACTAATTTTAGAAAGTTAAATACAGTTTTATTTTGGTGATGTCAGGGTGTATACACTCAACCGCCGCAGATTCTCATTCACCGATATATATTTATCTATAGGGATCTCCTCTCTCCACTTTCCTAACTATATTCGTCACAGACAAGCAGATACTTACATTAAACTCACATAAAACACTCACAGTTCTTGTAGTCACTATCCGACGAGTTACTGCTGCTACCACTGCTGACTGCTACTAGATTAGATCATCCTAAACTCATCTTCACTCACCTATATACGACTCTCTCTCTCTATACCTGCATCCAAATGTACCCAGTTTCCTCCATTATTCCTTACTCTATGAATAATAACTACGTACGACTATGCATTTACTATGACTAATGTTATTTATGAATCTGTGCAGTGTTTTACTATTAGTAGATAAGCCACCTATCCGCACTAGATTATTCGTCCACGCTGTCTCTTATCTCTTGTTTAAACCAAAACAATCTTTTAAACTTGCCTTGTCACCAAAATCTGTGACTCAAAAGTCCTGCTATCTCTATCTATAAGGCAGAACAAACATTCTTCCAGGGAATATCAGTTTTCACGCTTGTGCTCCTTGTGTCATCAAATTGACTTTCTTTCAGCCAAATTGTTCAGCTCATCCTAATGATTAGTCACTATGTCTGTGAAAGCGTAAAATTATCTTTGTGTCATCACATATGTTCTTTGTTTTGTCTGGTTCAGACGTTTTTTACTATTCCGTAATTACACTTAGTGCAAAAACGTTACTTACTAGTGTAGTTGGGGGTTAATCATTACGTTTAACTTGGTTTCCGTTTGCTCACTGGTTCTATTCTGTCTGAAAATCGTTATTCAACATTTGACAGTCGACATACGCACCAGTGAGCTGAGTAAACGCGGATCAGAATTGTCATTGTGTGGATTGAAAGAACAATATTGAAGTAAAGCATAGGACAAGTGATTGTAATAAAGTTTGGACTTGTCAAGTGACGATTTACTTTGTTTTACAGGGCTTCAGGGCCATCTGAGGCCTTTGGAGGGCTGCTCCGGACATCACCTCTCATATAGTCCCCATCACCCGGATGTGTTAATAATTGAACTACCGAATATTGATTTAACCGCCTCAAAAGCCAATCCGCCTTCACTGTTATATTTAAAAATTGAATATTAAGAACTAAAGTAAACCGGGGTACAATGGACGAGGGACTTCCTTCTCAGTTTGGGCTCCCCCTCAAGGAACTCCGTGAAATCATGGAGGTCCGAGGAATAGAAGCCTTTGAACGGGTGATGGAATTGGGTGGTGTACAAGAAATATGTAAAAAACTTGCCACATCGCCGATCAATGGTAATTAATTATTTTCCTATTGTTCCTGCAGACTGATTGCTACGAAGACCTCAGGAAATGACTTTTAGAATTGTGATTGTGACGTAGCAATCGGAAAGTGTGGGTATCTTGTCTTCGGAGATATTGAAAGTGAAGACTGTAATGAGTAATTGTGAATTGCAGGTATTAGCGGAACTAAATCGGACCTAGACCTCCGGCGCCAGGTTTACGGAGCCAATGTAATTCCGCCTAAGCCTCCGAAAACCTTCCTGACGCTGATGTGGGAGGCTATTCAGGATGTGACGCTCATTATTTTACAAGTTGCTGCTCTTGTATCCTTAATTCTGTGGTTAATAACAAAATACAGTTCTAGTGATATGCCGCATGAAGAGGGGGAGGACGAAGAACACGGGTGGATAGACAGTGTAGCAATTTTAGTCTCAGTTGTTGTAGTAGTGCTGGTCACTGCCTTTAATGACTACACGAAGGAGAGACAGTTCAGAGGATTACAAAGTCGAATCGAGGGAGAACACAACTTCTCAGTGATTCGTGGAGGCGAAGTTCGTCAAATTCCTGTTACAGACATTGTAGTGGGGGATGTATGTCAGGTGCGTTAAAAATAGCCGTGCTCCTCGACTAGTTCGTAATGATCGCCAGAGGAAGTGTCAAGAAGCCTCTGCTGATTGAAATCGTTGTAATGTAAATGTTTTCTTTTTTCTACCGATGCAGATTAAATATGGTGACTTACTTCCTGCGGACGGAATACTGATGCAAAGCAACGACTTGAAGATAGATGAGTCTTCGCTTACTGGTGAATCAGACCATGTCAAAAAGAGCGAGACTAGTGATCCTATGGTGTTATCTGGTACGTCCCCACAACAACGCTTCCACCTGACGTATTTCCCAACTACTCGTGTTGCGCTGATTCGTTTAAAATAACCTGTCTTGTCTTTTCATTAGGAACTCATGTCATGGAAGGCAGTGGAAAGATGGTTGTGACAGCTGTTGGTATCAATTCTCAGTCAGGAATTATTTTCGCTCTCTTAGGTGCTGCAGCTGAGGAAGAGGAAGAACCCAAAGACAAAAAGAAAGAAAAAGGTAATTAGAGATATTTGATGGCCTTTCACAAAGAATCAATGAGGATTGCATTTCAGCTAACGAGTTCTCGGTTTGAGTAGAAGCGAAGAAAGCTGCAGCGGCAGCTAAAGCTAAACTAGACGAGGAGGCTGCCGGAGGAGGAAGACCTGTGATTTCTAATAGTCATGCCATTAGAGATGGACGTCCCCCTCCTATCCCAGAAGAGGCAGAGCGCCCCAAAGAAAAAGAAGACAAAGGACATGAGAAATCTGTGCTTCAGGCTAAACTAACAAAGCTTGCTATTCAAATTGGTTATGCAGGTATAATTACGCAACCAAATAAATACTTTCTCTCCTCCTCCGAAACAGAATTCAAACTCAACTTTCTTTCCAGGCACCGCCATTGCTGTTCTGACTGTAGTCATTATGTTTGTACGGTTCAGCGTTGAAAAATACGCCATCAACAAAGAGAAATGGCATATAAATCACGCTCAACAATTTGTCGGTTTCATCATTACTGGGATTACTGTACTTGTCGTTGCTGTTCCAGAAGGGTTACCTTTAGCTGTCACGCTTTCCCTTGCGTATTCAGTTAAAGTGAGTCTGCCTAGTCGCACACATTTCCGTTTTTCTCGCCACCCTTTCTTCCCTTACTAATTCTATGCCAATTTACTATGTAGAAAATGATGAAAGACAACAATCTCGTTCGCCACTTGGATGCCTGTGAGACAATGGGGAATGCTACAGCTATCTGCTCAGACAAAACCGGTACGCTGACTACAAACAGGTAAAAACCATTTACTAACTACCCATACATTCCACTAAGGATTTTTAATCTCCTTTGTCTTCAATTCGGCACCGGGCCGAAGTGTCTAACAGTCTAACGCCTCTTTTCATTTGCTAGAATGACAGTTGTTCAGTCATATGTCTGTGGGGTAATGAATAAGACTCAACCAAAATTCCACGATCTTCCTCCACATGTTGGTGACGCTGTAATACATGCGATCTGTATCAACTCTGCGTACACATCAAGAATATTGGTAAACATTGCTAATCCCCTTACAACAGTTATTGACCTTTGGGTCACATGATGATGAAAGAAAAATGCAAATAATCGTTTTAATTCCGTGTAAAGCCGCCAGATAATCCAGGAGAGTTACCCAAACAAGTCGGAAACAAGACAGAATGCGCTTTGTTGGGATTTGTGAGGGACCTTGGCAAGGACTTTATGGAGATTAGGGAACGAATTTCCGAAGAATCATTCACTCGGGTGTATACGTTCAACTCCGTTCGAAAATCTATGAGCACTGTTATTCCTCGGCAAGGGGGTGGCTACCGACTTTTCACCAAAGGTGCTTCTGAAATCATCATGAAAAAGTGAGTCGCCGTTTCCTTTTTCAAAGATTTACTATTTTATTCTGAAGTGTATTCACTTGGGTTTCTTTTTTTCCAGATGCGCCTACATTTTTGGAAGAGATGGAAAACTTGAGAAATTTACCAGAGATATGCAAGATCGACTTGTTAAAGAAGTTATAGAACCTATGGCTTGTGACGGCTTAAGAACAATTAGTGTTGCCTATAAAGACTTCGTGCCGGGACATTGTGACGAAAATCAGGTATGCTTTTCTGAAATATTCTTTTACATACGACCAAAGCGTTTTGCTTCTTTATCAATTATTTACTTGCTGTCTTTTGGATAGCCGTAAATTTCGATACTTTTGCCCTAGAGAACAATTTTATTTTATCATGCAACTCACTGCATATTACAGTTGACGAGTATGCAAGCTCTATTGCTTTGACCCACTAGTACATAGAATTTTTCATACACCTGTCATCCGATAAACAATTACATCAGGTCCCTATACAGAAATTCTTTGTAATAAATTATGGGGACACTCAGACGGCATGTCGTCCTCCCTTTCTTTAAGACTCGATAAATTAAATAAATATGTCAAAGTTTACTAATACAGAGCAATTACTATGTCTTTAAAGTAAACAAAAATAGATCTACACTCTTGACGTATAGATTTCTTTATATTAGAGATTAGTTGAAGTAAAAAGTATTGTTTTCAAAATATAAGATGGCGGAACATCTTAAAACATACTGATGTAATGCGGTTGAGGAGATAGAAAAAAGGTTAGAAAATCAATAAATGCCGATGGAAATATTAGAAGAAAATTATTTTGCACAAGCGCCTTCGATATTGCTAAAGTACGCGTAGGAAAAAGCAATCTTTTTTTATTTGTAAAAAACATTTGTACTCCCTCCTCCGTTAAGTTGTCTTTTTAATATACCTAATAATAAAATATTCAGTCAAGCAAAGCGTAGAAGACCTATAGTAAATATCATGCAACGTAATTACATCAGTTTATGGGTCACTTAATGTTAGTAGCAAATTACATCATTATTCTTGTTTGCTAGTTTATGTTTAATTTGCATTAAGTATATTTCATGTCAGCGCTACTAAGTCAGATTACTTTTTGAATGTTATACCTTTGTAATATTCTTCAGTTTATGTGTACTTTGCATGAGGATGTTTTACGTCAATGTTACCATATCGGATTAGTTTGAATTTTATAGTTTGGCAATATCTTGTAGTTTATGTTTAACTTGTATTGAGGATGTTTTACGTCAATGTTACCAAATAGGATTAGTTTTAGAATTTTATAGTTTAGCAATTTACATGTTTACGATTAATTTGCATTTACTTTGCTACTAAATCTGATTAGTTTTTGAACTTTATGGCACTACATTGTTCTGCAAGCTTGATATTAAAAATGTATTTATACATCATTACGGCCGATTCACAGAGGAAGGGCAGGCTATCCAAGCCCCTCTGTGAACCGGCCTCCAATCGTGTAATCAAAATTTGTTCTCTCCAACTCGCACTTTGGTCTTCCCCACCTCCACAAAATCGCTGTTTTTGTGGAGATAGGGATGACCAAGCGTGCGAGTATTCCATGCCAGAAATTGTATGATTATATGGAATGACCTACCTAAAGGTATCTTGTGATGGAGAACCTAACTGGGATGATGAAGATAACATCGTAAAGGATTTAACTTGTATTTGTATCGTTGGGATTGAAGATCCAGTCCGACCTGAAGTAAGAAGCAATAATTTTAAAGACGCACTAGTAACTAATAAATGTTTTACTGAGTAATGATAAAATTTATTGCACCCCAGGTACCTGATGCTATACGGAAATGCCAACGGGCGGGCATAACAGTAAGAATGGTAACTGGAGATAATGTGAACACAGCACGCTCGATAGCTCAGAAATGTGGAATCGTTCGAGCAGGAGACGAATTCTTGATCTTGGAGGGTAAAGATTTTAATCAGAGAATACGGGACTCAAATGGAGAAATTCAACAGCACCTTATCGATAAAATTTGGCCTAAGCTACGAGTCTTGGCCAGATCTTCTCCCACTGACAAATATGTACTTGTAAAAGGAATTATCGACTCTAAGGTGAGCTTCTCATCTCAGTGTTACTGATATTTGTACTTTTCAATTGTCTATGAACTAAATTGTATATTGTCTAATGCACTTGATCAATCTACTTATAGGTGAGTGAAAATCGTGAAGTAGTGGCTGTCACTGGTGACGGTACCAACGATGGACCAGCTTTGAAGAAAGCTGATGTCGGCTTTGCTATGGTAATTTTGAATTTTGGCTAGTATATGACAGGGAATGATTGTATTTGAATTTTGCTACTTAATATATGACAATTGAATTTTAGGGTATAGCTGGTACAGATGTAGCCAAAGAAGCCTCTGACATCATTTTGACGGATGACAATTTTTCGAGTATTGTAAAAGCTGTCCTGTGGGGTCGAAATGTTTACGATAGCATTGCAAAGTTCCTCCAATTCCAACTGACAGTTAACGTTGTCGCTGTGATTGTGGCCTTCATTGGTGCTTGTGCCGTGAGCAGCAGTCCCCTTAAGGTTCGCTAAGCACTCTTTGATTTTCTTCTATTGAATGGAACTCCTCATTGAATTCCCACATGTAACAAACGTTTTGTTATTTGCAGGCTGTACAAATGTTGTGGGTGAATCTTATTATGGACACCCTGGCATCCCTTGCCTTAGCTACAGAGCTGCCCACACCCGACCTTTTGCTGAGAAAGCCATATGGTCGTACGAAACCTCTTATCTCCCGCACGATGATGAAAAACATCTTGGGACAAGCGCTCTATCAACTCTTTGTCATTTTCTCTCTCCTTTTTGTTGGTAAGTATGACGTCTTCTTTTAAAGCGTTTATTATAACATCCAACTTTGCTAATCAGCCTGATTGTGATTTTTGTAGGCGATACATTATTGGATATTGACAATGGAACTAGAACTACAGAGCCAACTACTCATATGACTATGATATTCAATACTTTCGTCATGATGACGCTTTTTAATGAAATCAATGCCAGAAAAATCCACGGTCAAAGAAATGTATTCAAAGGAATTTTTACTAATCCCATATTCTACATTATTTGGATACTTACTGCAGGTTCCCAAGTAAGAACATGTTTGTATTACTTTTCAGTAATAGCAACTAACAACCACTAAAATTCCACTTTTGAAGTAATAAGTTGGGCGTAGTTTATTTGGAAGTTTAAACTAATTGTGTCTTGTCATCGTTTTCCAGGTGGTCATTGTACAATACGGAGGGCTTGCATTTTCTACGCATCCACTCACTCTTGAACAGTGGATGTGGTGCTTGGTCTTCGGGGTAGGGGCTCTCATATGGGGCCAAGTCGTAACAACTGTTCCCACGCGGAAACTGCCGAAGCTCTTGTCGTAAGTGCTAATTGACCGGCGGTGTAATGTTGACGTTTAAATTCATCACTAGAAGTTCCTTATTGAGATTTTTATTTTCAGGTGGGGAAGGGGTCACCCTGAACAGTACACGGAAGGAGTTGCACTTGGGGAAGATGGTTATGAGACAGATGCTGATAAGAGACGTAGTGCTGGACAAATCTTATGGATCCGTGGACTGACGAGATTGCAGACACAGGTAGTATTTTTGAACTTGGCGAATGTTAAGGCTCTTATGTTTAGACTGGCAGATTTTATAATGCCACATATTTATAAACAAGTTAAATACTTCGATGCGCGCACATTCCGTTTTTTATTCCTTGATTTATTATTGGTTTTTTGATAATACTATCGTCATTTTTCTCTGAGGCTAGGGTAAGAAGGCAAACAGCTCATTCTACCTATTTTTGTAAATAAAGTTTAAAACAGTTCCTGGAAAATACTACGACGGGTTTTAGAACTTTATAGTAGTAGTTGTAGTAGTAGTAGTTGGTGGTGGAGTAAGCTTCCTTACGTAATAATCCTCAATAATTAATCCGTAATATTAGCGATCCTACGATGTTTTTGCAGTCCTTTAGTAGTTTTGTAATTCACGCTGTAATTGTTATTCATCTCGGGTAGTGAATAGTATTCAAGATCCACTAAGTTGACTTAAAACACAAATTACGTAATTCTAAAGCAAACATAAAAGAGATTATGAACATAAAGAAGTTATGGTAATTAAGGATGAAGTGCTTTCTGTTTATAATGACTTATTAAAGCTTTTACTCCTCAATCTATCAAAGGCTACAAATGGGAAAACTAATTGACAGTGTAGAATACCTTAGTACCCTAACTTTAGTATTGTCTATTTATTCAGAGAAAGTTTAATGCTTGCTCTACTTTGATTTATTAGACATCAAAGTTCTTTGAGTGAAGCACGATTATGTAACGCGGACTAAAGTTTTCTAGAATTCGTTGGTATTTTCCACGGTGTGGAATTAAGCAAGATATATTAATAGAAATATTCCACAGGATTGACAATTACTGCCTCCTGGTTTTAAATATTAAAGGTGAATGAGCTGTTTGAAAAACACGTTTGATTTCCTAAAATAGAAACATGCTAGCAGAAAGCATACTTTATAGGTATCCACGTAGAGGAAAAGTTAAGCTTGTTCTACTAACCAATTTTTATTTGATTTTTGAGCGCTGTTATTTATCTGTAACAGAATAGTGAATTATAGACTGAACGAATCAGAATCATTTCGACTCAGCTGTAATTAGAATTATTTTAAGTTTGGTGTTGTTTATTAACGTATTATAAATATATCTGATTTTTTTAAAATGAATTTAGATTTGTTCAAACAAATGTGTCAAGAATGTTTTACCTTTCCCTCCATGATTATGAACACTAATGTGGTAAATCTTTGTAAATTTTTAAAAGAGGGAAAAGTGAATGATTTGTTTGGACAAATAGTAGATAACTGGAAGATGATAATGTAGGATTTGGAAGTAAATTTGAGTTTTGTCAGTGCGCATATTAAGATGCTAGTAGGGATATGGGACTATATAGGATGTAAGAAACTAATGAAAATGACAATGATGTAGAGGTTTGTAGAATTGGGTTGTATATAAATGGGAATGATATAATTTGTAATTTTAGTCATAACATAACATGGGTTCTGGTCTTAAGGGGCAACGTTATCCTAATTGACGGTTGATCCGTAGATTATCCTTAAAGTCCTCCCCACCTGGAAACCTATTCTCATTGGCCGTAGATGGTCACTGATTGTAAGTGATGTCTACCACGGTCAATTGTTTGACTGTGGTGCACAAAGACTGCCACGCAATCACTTCCAATGGCCGGCTCACTCACATACATAAACTCTCGTTTTGATAGTACGGATCCTTCTTGTGTTACTTTCCCTCTTGTCTTTCTCTGACTTTGCTCAATCTGGTGTACATGAACTGTCTCTTACGGAGGAGATCCTTCTTTCTCATCTGTCACTCTTTTGTACCTTTGGATGTGATTACAAACATTTTCGTCTCTTTCTAACAATACTTACTATTTATATGTGTGCGTGAATAACTTATGTATAAATCTTCAACCCTGCCTGTCTTTCTCCCCAACAACGTATAATCTAAACTCTATTTATACATATCTTATTGTATCCAGCACACTTGCCGAAGTGGTCATGAGACTCTTGCCAAAATTCAATTTGTTTTGCAAGGAAACAAAGGGAAACGGATTTTCTGTCTCTTTGAACTGTCACCAACAGAGGAATCACTTTTAGCTCCTTATCTTCTTAATCGCTAGCTGAGTTTCCTGCGAACGTCATGCCACAGCCATGTCAGGACACATGACGATGACATATTAAGCATTCACTTAGTCTTCCTACACACTCTAAGTCTCTCCCAGATATCTTATACATCAAATGCACACTAAATGAAAACCTTAGTCTGTCTATTAAACATCACCGCTTACTCCACTCCCATTTTTCTCCACCATCATAAGTCTCACAAGAGTCAACCCAAAAATCAAATCTAATTTTCAATACTCTCTAAATCTTGTCACGGGCAAACTTCCCAACTCATATCCTTCACAATTCCTTACTACGTTAATATCTTAATGTTTCCACGCCATTAGAAATGCCAACAAAATCCCCAGTTTCCTTCGATACAGTGCAAAAGTTTCTATATTATGTTTCCAACCTTCAGGATAGCTCCCTCATTGCAGATTACTATAAATTAACCCTCATAAATAACTTTTGTTTTGCTGTTCTAGTAACATGAATTAAGTTAGGGGAGTACAAAGTGAATTTTGTGTGGAGCTAAGAGTGTTTCAAATAGGTTACTAAATGATCCTTTGACCTCTCTGTCTCTGAACTAACCCCTGACGCAAGTGTTGCGACGGATGATAAAAACGTGTGTGCCTTTACTTACCCGCTTATTTGCTTCCATTGAAGATCATAATGATTTCGTGTTGATTTCATTGTTATGGTCGATGTCAGTCAGTGCATGATGGTTCCGGAACTGCATTCTGCCTTTCTACCTGTCTCTCGTCAATCAATACATTAAAACACTACTGGTTCTGTATTGCATTGATGCAAGTTCTACTAAACGCTTTGTCGTGCTATTTACTTACAAACATTAGTCTGTGCGAGTACTCTTACGAATAACTGATGTCAGACGAAGCGTAATGATTACTCTCCATGTACGTAGAATGGTTTATGTCCCCTTACTACTGTTTCGTCGCATGTCACTTCCAGTATTATTATTCCTGCTACTCTGAACTGATATTCGGGAACCACTCTCTAAGAATATCCAACTACTTGATTTTCAACACCCTCTCTAGTACTCTGCAGCTAACTAAAATTAACATCATTTCTAATGTAAACCCTTGAAATAAATTGAATGTTTAATCTGAGTGCTCCACGCAGTTACTCATAGTTTTATCGGTGAGGCCTTGTCGCTTAGATATCGTATGTCGTAGTATTTACTAGCCCACCTCTATGTAGCCTTTGACCCTTAACCCCTGACTTCCGACCTCAATCTCCATCCGTAATTTACTAACATACCCCCAAAGCAACCACTACACACGTCCCATTCGTTGAAATAGTATTATGTGTAGATTGAAATAATATTTAGGGTACTTAGAATATTAGTGTTGGTAAAGACTGGAAAAGTAATTAGTTGGCTGGATTGGTGCTAATTAGAGATAAGTATTGTTCCTGGTTGTGTGTAGTTAGAAGTGGAATTCGGCTGTGTCCGTTTGGTTGTGTGTTAGCGTAGACGTAAGCGCAATTGCTATTAAACCGACTTGTGCATGTCATGCGATGTCATGTGCTCGTTCACTTTGATTGGACCAAAGTTTTATCTCTGTTTGCAAGAAGTATGTATGTATGTCTGTATGTAAAAAGATTCACCCACTCAATCAGTCTGTCTGTCTGTACTGTAAGTCATAGCGAAATAATATTTGTGTAGCAACATGGAAGTTCGGTGTGGTATGACAGTGCATTTGATAACACGCCCACTGCATACCTTAAAAGTTAATCTGACTGCTCTGCTCACTATTCTTCTCGTAGTAGGTCTTTCACTTGACGACCTCAATGCGTACAAGTGCTCTTTTCCAATAGCTGCAAATGCAACCGTAGCGTACTATATTTACTTGCGTACTTACTTTCACTCACTTCACGTCTATGTATCGTTTCCCTTCTACTGAGACATGCCCGTCTCTCTAGTTCTTTCAGTCCGGCTCTAGTTCCGTCTAGTTTAGTACTATAGCTCTAGTATTATAGTATTCTTCTATCTATTAGTCCTATTTAGTCCACTGACGTACTACAATGCATAATACTTGTTGTTAGTAAATGTCTATGGTGTATCTTCGACGAAGCTCGTTCGCTCTCTATGACTAAATCTATACTCTGTGTACTACTCTATGTATTCTTCCCCTTTCACTCACATCACATCACAACTCAATCCTTCATTCACAGAGAGAAAACCTTTTAGCTTAGACTTTTACTTACTCTCAACTGCACTGCTCTACACACACTTGACTTGTGTAGTAAGTTATCGGTCGTATTATATGTACTGCACCACCTATTCTCCACTTTCTCCTCCTCACCCCGTCTCTATACTTACTTAGCGTAGCGTAGCGTACCACTACTATTACTATTACTGGTAAATCTAGTACATTTTTTTGGTAGGTACTATGCAATACTATAGTCTGTCGTATCTTGTTTCTGTAGTAATATTTGATTGATATTTCTTGAATCTATTTATACTTCTACGTTCGGTTCAAACCCCGATTCTCCTGCACTGTACTCTGTATTGTAGTTCTCATGCTATCCCACTATTACATTATTATAGTAGTAGAGTACCTAAATGGATAGACCCCCCTTAACCTGCCACCAGCCAAATGATCCCGTTCTAAATCCCAATTTTCATTGCTCCTTAGAAATTTATATGTGGGCTCAATAAATGAGCCTGTATACTTTATTTCATTACCTATGTAGTTACTTAGTTCCATGAATTACTAAAAGTAGAGGCCTGCCCAATCAAACTGCACCACACTCCAGGGTTTTCTAACTTGGTTTCCTTCCAATCTGTCTATCAATTTCCTAAACATCCTCCGACTATTACGTGCAGTTCAGTTCATCTGTTTCAACAGTTCCAGTTCCCGTAAGACCTTCCATTTGTCTTTCCAACTTTCTCTGTTTTCCTACATCTTTTTATGTGCAACCGAAAACCCAACCAACATACCCTGAACCCAACCAACCCACCCAAACCAATCGATAGTTCTGTTTTTCATTACAGATAAAACCTTTTTTAAAGTTCGCTTCGTCTTATCTCCTTTTATACCTACCCAACCAACTCAGTCCACCATTCTAAAATTTAAGAACGTTCTTACTAAAGAATCACAGAATACCCATGTGCTATGGTTAAGCTCAGGTATATGTTATTTATATAAGTAGTGTTAAGTCTATAAGTATATATAGCGAAATCAAGTAGATATTGAATTATGATCTGTAAGGTTGTTAGGAAGTTACTTGTTAGTCAGCCTCAATTTTTGATTGGTTACCATTTATATAGAAGTACAACATCAAATGCTATGCAGTGCTTGCTGTTGGAACAGAGTATCACTTGTCACCGTTTGTACTTTGTACATTTCACTTCTTGACGAGCATTTTATACATACCTACTAACGTTTTCCTATGCCATCCAATTTAACTTGAATGGATTTTTTGCTACTTTATTTTTCATTCTGCGCTTTTCAGATATTTTCTATTGGAATTTTTATTTACGAGTAGTAAATAGATAGCAAATGCTATTTTATTTTGATGATGTCTATTCATCTCTAGTATTTCTGTAAGGAGCATGAGGAAAAGATGTTTTTGAAGGGAAGACGTAGCATGTTGACTATAATATTTACCTATCTGTAACGTTTTGAGAAAGCAAGGAGCGGAGAAGTGTGACAAAACTTTGGCATCGGGAGTGGCGCAGTTGCTTAGGTCGTTACGGAGAAAAACTTATGTACATAATGTAATGCATGTAATTTACTACTGAATGCGGAATGTTGTCTAGGCTTTCCAAAATTCTTTTCACCGACAGCATTAAGACAGAGTGGGTCAGAAATAGTTAGAGTTCCTTCCTTCAATTCATTATCGTCCTTTACGATTTACGACTCTGCTTCACATTTCACATGTATAGCATGTTCGAAACAAAATCGTGGGTTTCCTACTCTAAGCACTAAGAGGTTTATCATTGTCAGCTTTTAAAAATGTACTTGGTCAGGGGATTAGCTCTTGGAATATAAAATCTTTTAATTATCAACGGAGATAAATCCTTAGCCGTGGTACATTAAGGTTCCACAGTGCGAGTGAATGCATGATCAAAAGAAAACATTTTAGCTGCAACTTTACGGCGGTGAAAGAAAACTTTGGAGATAAATTTTCCATGAACCTTCACACAGTCAAACAAGCTACTACTCTAATTCTCTGCTGAATATTTTTGGCGCAATTTTTGTATGAATATTTCAATGTGTATGGCTGTAATCTATATTATTTCTTGAAGACTATTGCTTAACAATATTTATATGAAATGGTAATTGACACTTCATTGTTGTAAAGAGATTACATCCCTTAAGAAAACTCCATTTTTCAATTGAAAGTTTAAACATATGGAAGAAGCAAATTGCAATTAATTTCATCTTTTAAAGATTGCTTCGAAAAGATGTTATTTCACTTAAATGAACCTCAGCTTATTTCCATACACGTAAATATTGTTAAGGCAATATTTTGGGTGGGATAGTTGCACGAACTAACATTTTCGAAGAGGTTTGCAGATCTGAGAGATTATCTGGTGTGAGCTGGTAAAAAGTAGTATAATATTGAAAGAGCCATTACAGACATAGTGCGTAAATGCTAAGAAGTGTAGGATGGAGTAATATTAAGGAGTAGCGTAGTTGACATGAATACTAGTGTAACTCTAGCTGTGTCTACTATTGCACTACACGATCACATATTATTATTTGAATGAGTATGATGATGATTGGTAATGCAGTAGTAGACAGCGGAGGAAATAGGGTACTAAGACCTTGTTGGAGGGGCGCAATGTAGTGGGGGGGGAGTAAGGGCACGGTAATTGGGAGTGGTAGAAACTGGCGCACGTATGGAAAGAAGTAACTTGTTTGTAAGAGGGTTAGGAGAGAGAGGTGGACGTCGGGTGGAGCTTCATTTGAGGTGCAGGAAATATGACACAGCCTTTCCTCATGCCTCTCTGTCCCACTGTCCTATGTGTTTGCAGTTGAGAGTGATAAGAGCATTCAAGTCGACTCTGGAAGACATGGAGGAGAAGCGCTCTGTCCATAGTTTGCACAGCTTGCACAGCCTGCGAAGTTCGCGGAGTCACCCGGGCACGCGACCCATGTCCGATATCAGCTACATTGACGAAGACCCGTTGAAGACCCCGTCTCCGCTGACGGAGAGTCAGAGCCAGAAGTCGAGTGGGAATCAAATGCTGAGATTTGGGAGCATGGCGGGTGAGGAGAGTCGTCGCGGCGTCCGCTGGACAAACACAGAGCTTCCCCCCAACACTCAGACCACTCTGAGTCCGCATCGGCACATCAGCCGAACCCTCTTGCCCGAACTGCCGAAACTCGTGCACGAGACCAGTATCTGAACCAGAAGACGAGAGACTCGCGGACGACTTAGATTTCTATCCAGCCTTGCCTCGCCACTTTCTATCTCTCTGCATACTAAATACTGACACGACTCGTAATTGCCACCACAAACTATACCGCGCATCTTCTGTACTTTCTGTCCACTTTCATGGGAATCTTGTGCTCTGTTGGCCATGTCTGTCTTTTGTTACCTCTGTTGTCTGACTAAGTCTTCCTCATCCATCTCTCATTTCTCTCAGTCCTTGTCTTCGAATACTTTCATCCACGCGTCTCCATTCTTATGCCCAAGTCATGACTCTCAATCAACTCATTTCCTATCTCGCTGCTACTATTTGATCTCTCGTCTCTTTTTATCACTATTTCGTAAATACCTCTAGTTTCCAATTTATAACTACCGCTATTCGAACAATTATAATGTCAATATTAGCAAATTCAACTACTATACTATGTCAAGCAACATTCATTCGTAAGAATCTAGAATATTTGTCAACGCCAATTTTCAGTAGGGAAACAGTGTAATGTAAATCTAATCCAAGTAATATATATGTCACTGTGATTGTGATGGCGATGACACTTTTTATTAACCACGAATGTAATCTATTGGCAGAAAATGCCATTTCTACAAGTAATGTTCAATTATCTAACTTTCAAAAGTAATACTAGTGTTTGCTGGTGCTATGTCAATGTACTAAAATACTTTTCCATTTGTGATTTACCTGCTCCTTGGACTTCTAAAATTAGCTTGTAAATGCCTGTAGTGCAGAAAAGGCTTCGTCCCACTTTATTACTCGTGCTCTGATATGTATGTACTCTCCTCCGATTCCTTTCTCTTCGATTCAAATACATAGATTAATAGAATTGGAAGGTTTCCACTCCCAACCAATGTATTAAATCTGGGTCTTGTCTTCGATTCTATGCTCTATGTAGAAACTTTAAAACTGTACTAATCGGAACACGACACGACTGTACGTATCTACGGAAATTACAATGACGACTTGTACACTCCACATGTCCATTCTGTCTGTATTTGTTGTATTGTAACGCAGTATATCTGTCATCTCATTCTCAATCAATTTGCGTTAAAGAGTGAGAGAGAATCCAAGAAACTCGTTTTCCCCGAGATGCTGGTTCTGTCATCTTCATGTGATCCGATTCCTTCTTTTTCCTAGTTGTTTATTATGCTGCATGCACTTCGGTTCGATGTGTCTATCTCTCCTCTGCTCGGCTCACTGTGCACTTCTTCCACCCTCTTTCTCTATGTCTTAGATTTACTTATGTGTGTGGAGCAAGAAGATATTTTTAGACGATATAATCTTCTTTCCTCTTTCTGCGACACTTTCTCTTTACTTAGTAGTACTACCAACCAACACTCCTATCTAATATAAATATATTCCAGCTCGTCTTTTCCCAAATACATCGCAAATCACACTATGTACATAAATGCACTCCAAACTAAAGTCTATTTAAATGGATCGTAATCTGGCTCTAAATATTCATGAACCCTGAGTATGGCATGAATACATAAAAATTATTAATTAATATCCAGTAATATTGAATACTGTATTTGCCAATGACGAATCTCAACGCTTTCCTATGCAGTTCTGTAAAGATTCGTGCTTTAGATAGAAAATTCCTGTAGATTTTATTAACCACTTCCATGCCAACTCTGGTTCCTGATCCTAAGCGGGGAGCCAAAAGAGCCAACGTTTTCCTTGGGTTGTAATTTCTTAGTATCGCGCTCGTACTAAGATACGTTGAATGTGTGCGTGTATGTACATACGGTGAAATGAGTTGGTCATGCACAATTAATTGTGGTCGGTTATGCTTACGTACTTGTCGTAAGTGTAAGATTCACCATTGCAATCTCCACTTATTTTGAACTTGACGATCTAAATGAACTTCACTCTACTCAAAATATTCTCTCATTTGTCAATTCTAGTCTTCTGCAAACTAACTTATAAATAAATAGTTAAATTGCGCTGCTGTCTAATATTTCTGCATCGAAAACCTCCTCATGTTTCCTTCTATTTCTTATTTTCTAACTAAATCACTGTCGAGTCTGTCAAATACCAATACGGCAAACAGACTGATTGTTACGAGTTTGTTGGATGTTACCGCTCTCTGTAGTCTAGCATCTTGGTCATTTTGCATGAAATATTATGTGTAGCAGTAAACTTTTAATAATTGTGTAAGTAGAGCTGCTGTTCAATTTCAATGCATTCAGTTCCAAAATGCTCCTAAATGTTTGCACAAAATAAATACCTAGTTACTTATTACTCCCAATATAGAAGACGTCCTGACTAAAGGTGCAAGAATGAGTGTTTTTGTTTATTCTACTAGTTGTGCACAGTAAAGCTGAATATATGTTTGCAGACGTCTTTGTATACGAGTAATATAATGTACTTTAGTTTATCTATCCTGTAGTATTTCCTGTAAATCCTAGAACTTAAAATTACTCTAGTCCAAGTAAATGCAGGTGTAGCATATTAACATATGTAAATAAGTTGTTTCTCATTCATAAATTAAGTAATTAAAAATGCACCTTCAACTAACCCATGATGTATATCAAGACCCAATGCAATGCAAAGTAATCCGTGCCTGTAAAACATTCTCAAAGTAATCGAGGACAGTTTTGCAGTTAGGAAGTCCATTAAAATCAAGCCAAATCCAAATATTCTGGTGACACATAATAGATGTAGGTATTTACTATCTTTTGATGTATATTCATTATAAATCAAGGTTACTATTTAGGAAAAACCAAAAAATATTTCTACTAGGTGTGACATTTACCTGGTACTTACTGTAACCTTGAAAAATATTACATAATGGTGACCATTGCGTGTGTTCTGGAGAAAATTGTTGCAAATGTAAATCTCTAGTCTGTGGTACGGTCTGACAATGTAAAATTTAAATCTCAATATTCTCAATCTTCAGCAAAGCTGCTGAAAGTATTTTTTCTCTTTTGATATTTCTACTCTAACAATAAATACGGAAACGCTAAAGTTGGTCATCATAATGTAATCCTACAGACACTTAATAAATCAGAAACATAACTGCCAATATAAAGTTGTACCGCCCTTGTTAGTGTAAAACATATATTGTACATCGTTGGGATAATACTGAACCAAATACAGAGTAAAAATAGCAATTTACATGAAGGAATTATTTACAATGTGAGGTGTGTGCTAATTTGTCCACTTATATATAGAATTATACTTAAAATAATGAAGAGTGAAAGTCTTTAAATTCAACCTAACATATTTTCTGTTGCAAAAGTAGGATTTTTAACGCAAAGCAGTCAGTATTTGGTGTACTTTGTAGACATTATGTACCACTTGCATTTGCATAGGTAGCTGTGAAAGCTTTCAAAATATAAACACTGGAAATAGTAAATAATTTATTGTTATATTTATAGTAAAGAACGAAAGACTGTCTGATAGGATAAGAGAAGTAATAATCTCTCTAACCAGTCAGACTATAAAAGTTACCTTTTGATCTCGCAATAAACCTGAAAAATGAAATCAATCAATTGAAATCTTAATAAGCCTTAGCAGTTAGTAAACGTGTGCTACATTCAAATTCAGCCTATCCGAAAAAAAAGCTGTAGTTATTTAAGCTTGTTTACAATTGGAGATGTAACATTGTCTTATAGAATCAAATATATCCACTCCGTAAACAGTGGTTTCTTAGTTGAGGTTAGTATTCAAAAAACTATTAAATATTCATGCCTTGTAAATTTTCTGCATTTGGGATTACTCGTTGTTATATTGCAGTTTGCATATTATGAAAAGGAATTTTAAAAATTATATCAAATGTCTTTAATAGGCTTCTAGTACAAAGTAAAATATGGCAGAATAAATGGAAATAGGTAATACTTCTAAAGAGATGGGAAATTCATCCATTGAAGGTTGAGAACAAAAATATACTGTGTAGTTAGGGATAGGTAATTATGATAATTAGGTCGTTTTATTCCGTTAAATATGCGGCAAATGCAGTTTTTGCTATTGTGTATGAGGTGTACTAATAAGTTAGCGAATTATCTTTTTTTAAATGAATTGAAATTGTTGCCAACAAGACAAAATACTTATTCGCAATGTTATAGTGTGTTCATTAAACATGAAATGCCTTTATAGACGTTCTTTCTCATTAAAGTCTCTAAAGCTAAATAAAATATACTGTTTATTTAATGAAATGAATAAACTGTAAAGAACCCAATAAACTGTAAAGCAATATCTTCATAAAATACACTAAGTTAGTATATCATATCTAAAATGTGTTCTAATTTATATTTCTAATTACTTTTGTTAACTGTACTATAGAAGAAATTAACAAAACCATTTCATGGTTAGTGCAACTACAGTGAAGTCAATCTAACAATCAGCAAACTTTGTGAACATAATAGTAATAATTATAATATACATATCTTACTACGATTAGAGATACTTAAATAATAATGTAATTACTGGGATTTATATTAAAACTACTAACTACTAACCATTAATATAGATAGGTGTCAAAAGTGATACTACTGAATTAGTAAGCCACTAAAGAGAATATCAATTATTTAAGACATTTCTGATTGTAAACATTTGTAGATATCAAGGGAAACACTTATTATATATGAAACAAAAATATATTAATAGAACGACCAAGAGTATGTATCAATTAATGAATATCAAGGACAACACTAATAGAGGATCATGTAAATATACGTACCTGATAGTACTTACATTAAATAGTATGTAATCAGCATTCTCTATAATTCTCAATGAATATCTTATTAGCAAGTAACATTTCCAGGGTTCTCACCACATCTGTTTGTATAGGGAATCTCTATTACATAAATCATGAAGAAATAAACGAGTTGTCAACAGATATGCAATAATAAATAGATGTACCCAACTAATGAACTAATCCTTACTATGACTTATTGTTAGCGGGACTAGGAGTAGACATAATATAGTAAACCTTACTTGGTGGAGCATTTTAGTTTAGATACTAGATTAGACTGAAGACCTACTAGACTTAATTATTTAGCAATACTAGAAGGAGACTGACATCCGACATAGTTAGAAGGAATCTACTAAATCATCAATTTGTAGTTGTGGGTTGTGAAGTGGATGAAAGTTGCTATGAGTGTCAAATTAATGCTGAAGTGTTAGTGCTTCTATGTCAACTATTTGAAAAGCCTATAATATCTGTAGTTCATTCAGTCAGCTATCATTATTCGTTTTACGTAAATCCCTATAAGTATATACAGCTTTTGAGTGAATGGAAACTTTAAATCTTCCTTGTTACGCCTTGTTACAAATTATATTTGTCACGTAGTAAGTAGAGGAAATCCATTACGGTAGGAACTAAAATTATTTTTAGGTGTTATCATATGAATAATTAAGTAAGTGTCTTTCGAATTCAAAGCTAAAAAGTAGACTGAATGCTAACTGTTGGGAAAACACCAGAATCATATCAACTGTTGGCATTGTGAGTAAGTAAAAGTAAGTACTACTGGTAAAATCGTTTTTCCCACCTTGTCTCCTAGCGTCAGAAACTGAGAGAGTAAAGTGGGAGACAGGGGACGGTCACCTAAGATGCTCATTGAATGTTCGCGTGCGTTTTTCAAAAAATCTTCTTCTTTCTGACTGTCATTTATTTCTTTCTGAATTCTGAACCCATCATGACGTACATCAGTTGCAGTTGCATTTTTGAATCTCTGTAAATCTAAATGAGAGTCCAGCCAAAGTAATAAAATTGAATTTTTATAAAATAATACTTTGTGTGTCAGTCCGTCCGTTTGGAGACAAACGGGTTGGACTGAGCAAGCGAAATTGCTAAGCACTGTTGGTTGGCAGTGAGTTGCATGTACCAAGGGGTGCCTTTTTCATGACAGGGTTCGTCACTCCTTTGATCTGTTGCTGGAAGGCAAAACGCCTTTTGAGCACTAACTATCTCCATAATAATATTGTAATGTATAGACTTGCCTCACTTGATGACAACCAGTTCATCTTTCTAATTGAGACTGATTTCTTTTTCACTTCGTAGTTGATAGTTACTATATATTATTATGATACCCTTTGTCGTAATGTACGTTTCAGTGAATTGTATCCCTGGAATTTTCTCTGAGAACCTTCACGCACTGTACTAAACTGTCATGTCCCACTAGAGACAATGCAATGCTTGCCGTAGTATGACGTGACGCTATACACAAAACTGAATACATTTAAGCATTTAGGTGACAGACAGCAATTGCTGATTCTATGTAAATAAATAATTCGTATTAAATAATAGTTCTTACGCGAGAAGAATAATAATAATAAATTACATACATACTTACATGGTAATTTAGTACAGAATCAATCAATAATATACTGAAAATAGCAATAATATGTATATTTATATCTACCTACTTGGTTGACTCGATGCAGAGCTAAATATTTAAAATGCATTTTACCAAAATGAGTACGTAGATATGTAATAACATATTATGGGCAGTGCATTGAATCTGCACAGTTCTAAAAATGTGGAATGGCATGACGTTCTTGACATTGAAAGTCTCTTAACTTGACTCTTTAGTATAATCCTACCTGTTTACACTGTTGCCATTATGTATTCTCATTTACTGAATACATAATCACTGGCGAAGGGGATTAGTGGAGCGAATTCCAAAACTGAATGATTTTTGATAACTGTCTACCTAATCTACTTACATAAAAGTACATACATAAATACAACTACGACGAAATCTGACAAAGCAATGATCAAATTGAATTTCGAAAGAATGAATGAAATGAATTGAGTCACTAAACTAAATCAGAGGAAGAGTCATTGAGAATCCTGCCCCCTCCCCCGCCCAGAACATTCCTGGAGTTCTCTCTCCGGGAGTCCACTCTGAAAATTGTCTCTACCTCCTGCATTACACAACTCCCGAATATCCAGCTCCCGTCACTCCTGAGCCAGATGCCCCTATAAATGTTTTACTTGAAAAGCTCAATACTACTTATGTCTCACCGCACTGCCCTTTGGTGTGTAAGGTCATAGGCGGTGAGTTGCAAGAGAGATTGATCCCGGTACCCTACAGCAAGAGTTCCACAGATCAAGCTGTAAGCCTCCTTTCGATGCTTCCATATTTTTATTCTCTCTTGGTGTTAATGTCGTCTGCCTGTTCGTCGTGTCTACCGTACCGCCTTCTTTTATTGTGTCTTGATCACTGGCAAATTCACGTTGTACTCTAGACTCTTATCTTTCAAAACTCTTTTCGTCTGCTTCAGCGCTCTCTCTATCTATTTCAGTATATCGGCTTTCACTTAACAGGATCTCATCTATGCAAACGCTTTCTAAGTAGTCTCTATCACAGGATTACCGCAATTCTTTATGTACGTAGTACTAATAAATGCGTGGTCCTGTCTCTCACACAAATATATTCTTTTCTTTCAATGGCAGTAGTCAATTTCTAGTCAATTGCTCTATCTCTGTTTCCACAACAAACTATCACTATGACTCAGACTTATTATGTAACTAACACTGTCTTCTTTATGTCTAAATTCCTAGTAAATCATGTTATTCACCATTACTCTTTCACCAGATCTTCTTTTCATCTCTCAATTTCATAGCTTGTAGCATCCGTTGCACAGCGTCCTCTCAATAGTTACTCTCCATTCAAGCAAAACTTAAATAAGGCTTGCCAAACGAAAATAATATTAATACTAAAATTCCAAATGTAATGTTTCAAATTGAAAGAAAAGTAAACAATTTTTACAGTTTTTATACGGTTCTCAAACTTATATATATTTTATATTTAATTATTATTTATGTAGTATTTACAGATGGAATTGCAATGTTTATTCTACCTGCAAGCAAGAAAACAAAACTTTTTCCTGTAAATTTTATTTTTGAATCATTTAATATCGTATCTTATTTAAGTTTGATACTGCGTTTGGAAGCAACTATTGAACCAAACCGTGTACATGCGATGAGTAGCTATACGACTAAGCGGTTAAAACTAATTAAGTAAAAAAAATTCTAGTCATCGAATAGATTAGTGCTTCTTTCATAGTTTTCAATGGTAATTCTTTATTATTCTTGTCTGTAACTCGCTCAACATTACTACTAGCGCATTTCGTATCTGTAACTTAACTATTTATTAGTGTTTAAGCAGTTTCATTCAATTACTTTTACTTACATTTAGTGTTTCTTTAGTCTTTCTATGTACTTTGTAGACAATAAATGGCTTGAGGGCGTTCTGTTCCGTAGTCACGGTTTGAAATCCTATTTATTGTAATTTTGTAATCTAAAGGTACTTTTTACTTGTAGTTTGGGAATATGA
Organism: Yoshiicerus persimilis; assembly: GCA_020352615.2. Lineage (NCBI taxonomy): Eukaryota > Metazoa > Arthropoda > Collembola > Entomobryomorpha > Tomoceridae > Yoshiicerus > Yoshiicerus persimilis. Next base: position 18,403,383 of record CM060170.1, read on the forward strand.
GCACGTTTCTGTATCTGTACTTTTATCTTTAACTCTATTCGAATGTTTCTAGTTCCGATTTCGCTTTGTAGTCACTTGCCACTTCGACTCTTGCTTTAGTTATTGTGTCAAGCACATTAGATCTGAACGTTTGCTTAATAATGTGTAACTTACTGGTAAATAGGGGCTTATGACAGTATTAGCATTTAAATACTAGAAGCTTCTAAATTGAATTTCAGAGTGGTTTCGTCGAGGAAGTATGTTTGACAACAAAGTCTCTTACTTATATACATATCTAAACAATTTGCTTTTTATAAATTTACCTGACAAAAACGAATTTCAAAGTTTTGATATTGAATTCCTTTGGGAAATAACGATTTTACTGCTTATAAGTCATTAAACCCGTAGAATGTTTTTGATCAAAATGTTTAGATAGAGATACATAAGATAGAGACGTAAACCTCTGGTAGACCACCTCTGAAATGTAGAGAATAATAAAAGGCTGGTTTAGTAACGTTCGTAGAGTGACAAGTCATGTCATGTTTGTAAAGCAAACAATGAACGCATCGCAACTTGTTCAGCATAATAGTAATAAATTTACATAGCGTGGTAGAAATTTGCATAATATGCTATTATCGCTGATAGACTTTTGCAAATGTAATGTTCAATGACGTAGCTAATATATTTATCGCACTTTCGTCTTATGCTCTCGTCCTCGTGTATTGGTACATGTAGTGAGTTGTAACGTTACTGGTCAATTAAGCTATGCTGCACTTGCATCGCATGTGGCTCATTGTGCTTTCAGAAGAGAGGGAAGTCAGTGGACCACTTCTGACTGAAATCAAGTCGATTGATTTACATTTAGCATACCTACATAGAAACCTTGGGCTGAGTTTTATTTAATGTGACCATGATTGAACTATGATCATGGGAGGTTGGATCATTCTATAGTTGTTTGCAGTACAAGTATTCTTAGGTACATCATTTGGCAAAATGTATTTATTTCCAAATTATTCACACAAATTTATTAATTAAACTTTTGGAAAAATGTCGTACATACTTTTATTCGTTTAAACACATTCCTGATAAATCATTATTTCAGTATTACATTACAATTTACTTATAATACAATGTCACTAAAACAAAACCTAAAATTACATTTGTGGAAAATTTGATCCCGAGTATGTCACAGTAGTGTTTAACTAACTAATGTGAAGCATAAATAACTAAGGGCACATTTTAAGGGCAAGTTAGCTACACAGCAGTCATAAACATTTTACTCTGAAAAAGAAGAAAGGAAATGCTGTCATATAGTCAATAAAAGATATTAGGAAGTTGATCTTGTCTGTTTAGTCTGCACACCCACAGCATATTGCGTAGGCTATAGCACTTGTGAATCGTCAATTGTAATTTTTTGCGAACATTTCTCAAAATATTCATCGACAATATAGCATATTTACAATGGCTATTATCTCTGTCGCTGTTATTCATATTTATTATTGCCATACAAAACCATAACATCAGGTTCATATGGAATTCACGTATACAGTATATATACGATTACCTGGCTAGCCTGTAAAAATTTGCATCTTTTTTCACTTTCCAACAATAGACTGCCAAAATTTGAACCTTGGCTTTCAGTCTTTGACTACTCTTTGCGAATGACTCTGTGTCGCTGTATTTATATTTTGTTGTATTGTCTTAGAAATGGCAGAATATAATTACCAATGAGTTACTCGTTAGGAATTCATTGGAGAAAGCTGCAGAGAAAGTTAATATCACACTTAAAATTAAAATGAATATCACAGATGCAGTTTAGAAATAGAATGAAAATAAGTTTAACGCATGCTTGCCACCGACTAGTGTGAGATAAAAAATATTTGCGTAGAGATTTTCCGAATGCTCTGACAGTAGATTTCCCCAGCACCGTGTGAGGGCTATGTATCCTGTAAAGCCGTGTGATGATTTTATTGAGTGCAGATAGATACCCCTTTAGCTTAGACCAATAAAAATATTAAACGATTGTGTTTTGTGAAAGATTTTACCATAATGCTAGAAATCAGTGATATTCTTAAGACTACAAACTCCAGATCAATTGACAAGGTATAAAATATGAAAAATGTTGGCCTAAACCAATTTACAGAGCGGCGCAAAAGTTTTCTTGTTATTGCGAGTACAGTAAACGATGACAAGTAATAATTGATACTCTTGAGTTCTATATTTCTAAATACAATTGCCCAGTAATGAGAATAAAATAATTATATTTCTGCGAGTATATAATTTGTGTAAATATGCATTACTTAGCATTAGCTGGCGGCTTATCCTCTATCTGTACTATCTGTCTCTCATGTTACTTGTTAGTAGTAGACGTGACACGCACGCCTGATAAGCGAGTAGAGTCTATAATTCTTCCCTAGTCACTTCTCTTTAGTTTGATCTGACGATATATGTATGCATTAGTGATTAAGGGTTAAAATGTGACCACTGCACCAAAATCAGGATTAAATTGGCAATAAAGATTAGTTTGTCATAGATGCCCATCCTACTACTAACCTGAAAAATTACATTGACACATGACGACATGGAAAAATCTAGTCAAACCTGAAGATAATCAGGAAACGGTAGAAATTGGTACTTTCCGCTGAACTACAGGCATGACTGATAAGAGAATTAGTCAGGGAAAGAAATACTTCACTGTAACAGATGCAGTGTAGATGCATGAAACGAAGTTGACGTAAAGCTGAATATTAGTGACAGGAAGCAGCTCAGCTTAAAGACATTAGAAATCGGGATCGAAAATGGAACAAAATCCACAAATGCATGACATTACAAATTGACATACTTTTTATGATTTGCTCAATAGTGATCGCCTGACATAATCGTTGTAGAGTTCTTATATGTAAATCTGACAGATATTAGGGAGCATTACCTCTTTACCTACAGTACATGACGATTAGAGTTGTAAATTTGATCCAAACCTCCGGATCCATAGTTGATCACATAAAATGTTTCAAAACTATCAGTTCTCTTGTGTGCTGTAAGTTGAATGTTTAAAATATCACAGAGATAGAGTACTGTAATTGAGTAAATATTTCTGTGATTCAGCCACAGGGGATCTTTAAGGTCTACTAAATATAATTCAATGAAGCCAAGGGATAAATGTAAATGTATTGATAACAGTAAATCAATGGTCCACAGACTTCTCTCTAAGTTCACAGTTCCATTCCTTCATTCCATAAATATTTTAAAAACTATTTAAAATTTTCTTTAAATATTATTACATAAAAGTATTATAACGTATTTAGCTATTTCTCACATTTTACATATTTAACAGTAGTTAACTTTTGAATTGACAATTACCGTAGTAAGTTTGCTACTTTTTGAGTGATTGTTTTTAATTGATTCGGAAATAAAGTAAACTTTTCAAAATTAATTTTTGATTCGTAGAGTAAACGTAAATAAAAATCTAGTACTGTTTGAATCGTACTTAATTCGTAATTTCTGAAAGTATTTCTTGAGTATGTAAATTCCGTAAATACTTTTGAAGTAAATTTGCTTTTGAATAAATGGAATGAGGCTTTTGAATGGACTTGCTCATTTTCTGACAATTTCAGCTGCAGCATTAGTGATACTCAACAGAGCTGATTTATAATACGGCATGTTGGCTGATTTGAGAAGTGGCTAATAAGTGTGTCTTTGGAGCCATTCAAATAATAATCTAAATGTTTTCCATATTCGATTGTTGGTTGAATTGACACTCATGAAATAAATAAATGTTCTAAAATGAATACTTAATTGGAATTAATGACTCACTCGGGTGGCAATGTAATATTTGCAATTGGTAGGCTGCAAGGCTGCAACTGATTGGGGATACGCAAACGAAAGGGCGGCCGTCGGAGGTAAATCAGCTCTGTTGTGTCGATCGGTGTGTTGTGGTATCCCCACTGTGATTCCAGGTTCTATACTAAAAGAAATTCTGTCTTTCATGTGTCCATTTCAGATTCGGGTAGTTAATGCGTTCCGTCAGGGCCTAGATACTCGGTACGGGGAAAGGAGTAATCCCTCGATTGCCGCAGTTCTGCAAAAGCAAGCCTCGCTTAGTAAGCGACTCTCACAAACTTCCTCCATCGAGTACGCCGACAACTATCCCTACGAAGTGTCCGTGCCGGAGTTTGAGCGACTCTCCTCACGAAGTCATACAGAAACTGCTGTATAAGTAAATAATAATACAAAATATGAACTTGATAATGTACATAATACATAGATAGCTGACGATGAGAGAGAGTGTCTGAACGTGGATGATATAAGTGAAAGACTGTGTGAAAGTGTGTGTGCTGCGGATGTTGGTGTGAGGAATTGTACATATTATGCATACTTGCAGACGAGTATAAGTAAGTAGCCTAATCGTAAGCTAAACACTTGACTAATTAATTTAATGTTGAAATCTTGTTATTCGCTGTGAATGATACATATTTATTATCATTGTTATTATTATTACTGTCATTATTATTACCAATATTATTACTATAATTATTGTTATTATTACAGTGTACCGTAACTGTAACATCTCGAGACATGTAATGCATCTTGCAATCTTCGAAATCATTTATATTGTCCATGCTGTAACCGTAAGCGTACAGGGACACTCAAAATCTCTTATTGCTATTCAATTACTAATTCTCCCGAATCGAAAACTATCTCGCTCCATGAACAAAAAAAACCCTGTCGTATGTAACACAGTAAGTGGTTTTAATCGCCTTCATTTCATAACTTTAGATAAAGTCACAAATATAATACTTCTATTAAGAAACCAAAATTTAGCGCACTCACATTGGAAAAACATCGAAAAATGTGTAAAAACGCTAAACAATTCTGTCAACTTTTCTTCCTACTGTCAAATAAACAATAGGCAAAGATTCGTTTGGGTTTCTTACGAATTTTCCAAAACATTATTGTGATAAATCAAATCATTTTTTGAAATTCCATTTGAGTTATGAACTCCGAATTCTATTATTTTCCGTTTAGAGTTTGTGTAATCTATTGTGAAGGTAATTAAAATTGTTTACTCGCTACAGGTACTTCAATCTGCAATTTAAATATCTTCTTTTCATGAGTATGGGATAGGGCCCTTGAGACTAGGATATTAGTACTAGAATTAATTGAAGAAGTTTTGAGTGTCCCTGTACGCATTATACATAGGTATAGCCAGCCAAGAGAATCTTGACGATTTTCATTAGTTAAAATAAGTAAGTTAAAATGTAGGCAACACAATGAAACACCATACTAGGAAACTATCTGTAATAAGCAAGCAAACAAACGAAACGGCATCTAGTACATATTACTACTAGAAGGTACTCTATTAAAGTAGGTACCTCCTTCTATGTGCAGACAAATACTATAGCTCCGAAATGAAAAAAGCGTTAAAAGGAAAAAATTCATTACGTACTGAAATGAAAATGACAATTTAACCACTTATGTACTTCTTCTACTGAATGTAATCTTCTGTCGACAACAATAGTGTATAAGTGTAATAACTGATGGCAGAGCCCGGTGAGGAGGAATTGCAAGGTGCACTGAAATCCTACACGCCTTCATGCTATTACACACTTAGACAAGAATTAACCAAATGAATACATCCAAACGTACTTATAGAAATGTCTATGTCTATGTTACCACAGGAAATGACAAAGAAATCGTAAATCAATGCAGCAAAAGAAAATGGCTTTCTCTTGGTGAGAGGAGAGAGCCTCGAGATGATTGTCAGAGTGACAGAAGAGAAGGAGTGGTAGATACTACAAAGAAGTAAGATAGTAGGCCACCTGTTTCTCCTTCAAGTATCAGTCACAACACAGTCATAGTCACTCAGCATAACTTACTCTTCTGTCAGGTCGCAGGTCGGCTGGGCTCAATCCATTTCCTCAAGTTCTATTTATGATACATAAATGGTACATGCATACTACATGCAATTACATACAACTAACTACATTCATTGTTAACAAGTAAGACTCGAATGAATCCAAATGAACTCACAATTAGTGATGCTGCTGGTGCTGGATGACTGAGCTGGGACTGACACTTGACACCAGAAGAGAGAAAGTTTGCTCTGGCTGATGAAAGATTGGTGTGTGACGTTTTTGCCTGCAGCACTACATATGTATGTAATATATTAACATAAGTGTAGGTGTAAGCTAATAGATATCTACTAATACGTATATTAGGTAGATTTATGTATTACGAGAGTAGTGGAGGTTGATTTACGTGCTTAGGTACTAAATAGGCATTTATTTAGGGAAAAGTATTTAGGGAGGCATATAGACAGTTACTGTATATAATTACTACTAGCTACTTGTACTGTGAAACTTGTACCGTGAGTGTTACTGGCTATAACAATGAGTACCACAGACAATGACAACATAAAGCGTATTATATATACTTATATATCTATGTATATACGATACATAATAATTAGGTTAGGTGCAAAATATTCTAGATAGAGAGTAACAAATACAATAAATACACACGGCATTATTACATAGCAAGACAGAGTATACTAACTTATATATAAATATACTACCTATATAATACTACGATTGATATATAAGTACGTAAATATAGGTAGCTATTATGTGACAGAACTACGCAATTAGTAAAGACATATGAAAATATCCATAGGAGAGACTCAGTTGGGTTGGGACATACAATGATACTTACTAAATCAGTAGGATGATACTTACCCAATTACCTACTACACAATACACATAGCTACATAACTAACAGTACATTCATACAATACACACAACTGTTCCATATTACCAAAACTACAATAAATGCAACCAATAATGCTATGATTATCATTGCCTTTCGATTTGTATCTGGTAGAAAGACACGAGTCTGATAGCAAGAACCCTGCCTGGTAGAAAGACACTTAGCTAGTAGAAATAAACGTGCCTGGTAGGATCACACTTATCTGGTAGAATGAAACCTGCCTGGTAAAAGCAACGTGTCTGGTAGAAACTCGCCTGGTTAAAAGCAACTTATCGGCTAGACACCTATGGACAGTCGGCTGACAACAAACAATTTCGCCAGGGTTATTAATTAGCATTAGAGTAAGTACTCCAGTTCAGTGTACAGAGAAGTCGTCATGTATGTAGGGACTATTTAGCGTTGTACACCATTAAGTAGCGCCGGATCGTAGAGGAAAACAAATGCTAGAGCTATTAAGTAGATTAAATACGTAATGGCATAATTAGTCTTTGTCTCTCTCCTCTTCCTCTATCTCTCTCCTCTCTCAAGCTTTGATCTCCATTCGGTTCTCATGTTCACTCACTTGTTTATTTGTATTACCGTGCTTCACACGCTCGCCCTGTCTTTGTACATACCTACGTAGCTATTACTGATCTGCCGAAAGTTCAAATGGGAAGAATAGGCTCACCCACTTTGAAAGTTCGGCTAATTGTCACTACCTACTACATTTACAAACAATCTACCCTTAGCTGCAGATTGAGTTCCACCACAGACATTTACTTATTGTATTGTAGATTCGAAGTTTGTCCTTGGATAGGGATGATAGTGAACACTAGGTACCTACTCTACATACTAATATCTACATACAATTACATAGTTGTTTACTGATTTCTCAGGGAACTCTGTCTTATCCCTTCACTCAAACAGACAATTGCATTTCTAGTGTCCATCTAGATCTCTGTGTTTGTTTCGATCGAATATTGATGGCCTAACAGAGTTTTGAGGGGAAAGTGGTGAAAGTTGGACTTTCACTCTCTCTACTTTCACTTTTCATATGGGTCTGCACGAGTCCATAACAAACAGTCCTCTATGTGTATGTTGCCATGTACTAAATACTATAGTTCTGTCTCTGTATTCTGTCCTAGCTGTGTACGTGTGATTGATTGTTGTGTTGTGAGACTCCAGAACATACATACACTATACACTAAGTACCGCATATAACAGAAGATATACGACATTGAACCCATTCCTATAAGATACATAATCCATACATACGTAGGTGACCTCTCCCGAATCACCTCCCACACCTCCCTCACCTTGTGCAGTTTCCCAAATGAAATTACTATGATAATGACACTTGTTAATATTCGGAGGTGTAATTCAAACAAATCTCGAACGAATTGCCCTTGTTGTTAAACGGAATTCTGCGAGAAGTTCCCAAGAGTAATGGTAGTGTTTAGGACAGACGGACTGCTCAGAACTGCTCGGAAAGAAAAGTTAAGTACGCTAAGCGACTATAGTATTCTACTGAAGAACGAAGAAGAGAGACAAAGAATTCCTTGTATCGAATACGCAATAACATTTAAACGGACTTAATTAATATTAGGCATTGAGAGTGGTCTGTAATCTAAATAATTATTACTTGTTACTATATAATATACTATACTACTGGTGCTTCAAGTGTCTTTGTCTGTATGGTATTATAATATATTATGTAAGTATGTATTTACTGTAACGTGTGTGGTCAGTCCTCGTTCATAAGTCAGATCAGGTCTGTGTAAAGTATATTAGGCTTTGTTTACAGATTCTATACGTAACTGCGATTTATACAGCAGGTTGTTAAATGTGAATTCTTAGTGTGCGTTGCAATTGCAAGTCTCTGAGTGCATCTGTTTACTAGTATAAGTGGGCTGCATAAGATATCCTTTTTATTCGGTGCTACTAATTTTCCTATTGAATACATTTCTATTATTATATGTACTACTTTGAGTATTTTCAGAATGTTGAGTGAGATTTTTCGTAACCAAGCCTAAAACTGAAGGAACTAAACTAACACCCGTTAAGGCTGCACTGGTAAGTAGCAAGGAAGCAAGCGAAGCGAATGAACATGTAGGTAGTGGTTGATTGAATAGATGAGTACATAGAAGACGTCTGTCGAAATAATTGTCGCTATTTGTTAAGATAGCAGGACATTATTGTTTTTGTGATAATCGGGCCTTATTTTTCCTTATCGTCTGCGATAGAGAATTTATCGTGGAGATTCCCCTTATGAATGGTCTGGTCTCTACCACTCATTCGGAAATTGACTTCGACTGATTGTGAGTATGCGCCGCTAGCCGAGTAATGGTGGAGCTGGAGGAGTTTCTGAGCATTTCTGCCCTAAACGTTAGTTCTTACTATTGGGAAACTCCGCAATCAATTCTGGACATCAATTTATACGCAATGTTACATATTTACTAGAAATTACAGACCGAATACTACGTACGACAACAGTTTGCATACCTATGAAGCTTGCCATCTCCGTGGCACGCATAAACTCTATATAATAACGTAGGTAGATAGATATAGATACCGGGCCAGCAGGACACACATGACATGCATTCACACATAGACCCAAAACACGTGTACTTAATTAGGATGACCTCCCTGGAATACTAGGCCTGCCCTCAGAAGTAGTTAGGAAGGCTGATAGATCTATCGTAGTACCAATGCAATTGTGTATTCATGTGGACTACGTGTGGGAAGTGTACTAACTAAATAATGTACAGACAGAGAAACACTTACTACCTTTGTAAATACTTGTAATTGTAGTAACTACGTATTAATATAAGTATTGTAATTAACTGAAGTGAATTGTAGTTTTCGCCACGCCACTTACATACATGTAACTTAACTTACTTAATTAATCTAGATGTACAGTACACTCATGATTACTGTTACCATGTAACAACGGCTATACTATACATATACATAAACTCATTCTATGTTTTTGGAGACATTCACAGAAAAAGAAAGCATTTCCATTTAGAAAAGTCGACTTAGAAGCTATAGCTCCACTTCCACTTCTCACTCTTTTACTATAATTTGTTTGTTGGTAGTGCTGCGGTAAAGTATAAAAGGATCCGTAAGTAGATGTAGGCATACACGTCACATTTCACGTTGACGTCTGTATGTGTATACTTACGTGTTGATCAAGTACGTGTCTCACAAGTAATATTAGTCACTTTTTCAACACGCCCTTTCTTTTTGCATGACTAACTAAGACTAAACTAACCTGAATGAAGCTTTTCTCTTGCAGTAGTCAACTCCGTAATCAAAAAATTGTCTTGTCTCGCCTTAGTTAGTTAGGTAGATATAGTTACTAATAATATTATTACTATTACTACAAACTAACAAAGACCCGTTCCCAGGGGATCTTCAGCAACTCTTAACTATGCAGACATCATAATTGCATTATTTTGTACTGTTTACGACTGCGAGATTCATTTTATCTCATAGGACCAACTAAACTCTTATCTTTAATACAAAATTTAAAGCACCACATGTGGATCTTAGCGTATTAAGGAATGGGAATAATGAAAACCACATTATCAGCAGCTTTTTAAGCCAGAACATTGGGAACCCAATGCTGTACAGAGTAATAGTATTGCTTCGATGAAATTCATTTTAGAAAATAATAGTATGCATTTATTCCAATTTTTAACCTTTGTACGACTCCAAGAATCACTTTTATAAAATGTTTTCTATCCCAGCTTAAGAATTCAGAACTTGATTTTCGCACAAAAATGTCATTCCAATGGGAGGAATTTTTTATTTGGTATTGATCATCTAGTGGTTTGAATTTGATAATTAAAAAGCAGCAGATTAGCGTCGGTGTGAAATAAAATGGTCGTGGCAGTCGTAGTTATTGCAAAGGATTTAGATTAGGGTGGCTGCATGGGGGAGGGTGCTGAGGTTGTTTGGGGGCAGGTCCTTGTGAGTAAATGTATAAAATACAATAAAACCAGGACGCAGTATTTATTAAAACTTACGCCATATTATATTATTACAAACAAAGCCCATACTCTTGCAAATAAATAAATAAAGATAGTGTGATAAACTGAATGTTACACTTTGTTACGACAATGTACTAAGAAATACTACTACATAAACATACTGGTAGATAAGCGTACTGGTAGAGAAGAAACTGGTAGATAAAGGAACTGGTAGAGACCCTGTCTAAACGGTAGAGCTGGCGATAATCCCATCGGTTGGCTGCACAATTCCTGTAAACTAAGAACCGCTCCTCTATCAATCACCCAGCCCGACTCCAACCAAAAACCAAACACCCGAAATTCCAATCAATCAATCAAATCAATCAACCAAAAGACCCAATCAAGTGAAGCCCTAAAACCGCCGACAAAATGAAAATTAGATATGATTAATATATTTAGTAATAACAATGGTATTTTACTTTAAGTGTACCTACCTACCTATTCGTGTTAATTTTGTTAGTCGTCTCATTGTCAGTCTCACACCACAAATTAGGTACCTACCTTATATACTACTTTACATACAATACACCAAATAAAATAACAAATATTATATCTTCTATTTCTGCTAAGTTCTAGCTCAAGAATCGAATAGTACTTACTTATGTGTACTAATAGATAAATAGTTAGCGTACGTACAGAACAGACATAATATATAATTACGTAGTTAAATTAGTATTATACATACAATTATTAGCTCTTGTTCAATGCAACAACACTAGTGCGCGCACTGATTGAATATCAAGTGTCAATGTCAACTCGTTAATTATTAACTCAGTTAAATATCACATCACAACAAACACATTCACCGAGTATTAAGTAGCGGCATAGAATTGTATTTAAATTAATATTCTAATTATTATTGTCAAATTATCATGCACTTCCAAAATAAAAGTTCTAGTCCATTGTCTATTAAAACAGTATGCACGAGTACCTTGTTCGGACAAGAAGCATTCGGAGTAAATCCACCAGTTGTCTTGTATTGTACCCAATTGATTTGTATTTTATCATATCAGTAATTAAGCGCTATAGGAGTTGAGTAGCTCTGCCTTCCGCCAAGGTGGTCCTCTCTTAGATTGTGTAACTCACACTACTGCAATTAGTACCCATGTAAATAGATCAGACAGTAGCTTGTATGCGATTGTGCCATTGTGCGTAGGTACTGGTTGTTTCTTAATTCCTGCTGCCGTCATTAATTGTCATTTACCATTACCTGCATCACCTTACTCTTCTTTGTACTCTATTTATAGCATTTATACAGTCGCTGACAGTGAAAGCAATTCCTCTTCTTCCCTCATCTCCCTCAGGTTTTTCATTTAACCCGGCTTTAGAATCAGTGTGTATTATACTACAGTTTTATATTAAACATAAATACTTGTACTACCCGTACACTACACTGTCTGTATTCCATATTGACATCCACGTCCAATTAAATCCACCAGTTGCAATAAGCAATTCCGAAGAGAGCCTTAATTTCCATAGTGGAAGCGATCATATTGTTTCTTCCTTACTTACATACTACATACATACATAACATACCATGATAGCTTACCACAAAGGAGCAAGTGCAATTTACAATTCATTGCTGCCGTTCTATGCTCTACTATCTTAAAATACAACAATATTATTGTAATGTAACTAAAATAATGATATACAGGACTTAAGGAGTACTGTGTATTTATATACTGTGTACAACGCGAAAACAGATTCCTTTTCAGCCGTATTTTTCATCTGTATATGTATTTATGGTGATTATTATATTTAATGGAGTTATTATTATATAGGGAATACGGCAAAGGAAATAACTCTTACATACATATATGTACATAACATACTAATTAGTGCATACATACAATAGCGATTTTCAAACGCTACCTAAGTAATCTATCTAGTGATGATAAAATTGGGTAAGAGCTTTGATTTATTCTAAGTTATCAATTTATTCATGAAAGTTCAATGAGAAACCAAAATAATATTACTAATAAATACAAAAATTAAACTTATTGCTAAAATTATACCATCGTACAGGTGTCATGCTATTAAATATAAAATGACATACTAATCATCACTGGACAACTAATAAGTATATATTGAATAGACTCATGTCAGATATTTTATTTCAATTCCTATACAAGGATGAAAAATGTTGACTTAAATCTAACTGCAGTTGTTATTGTTGTTATTATGTATTACTTACAATTAGCATTGTTACAATAGATTACCAATTACAGATTTAAATACTATAATCTAAATAGAATGGGAGCGTACGTGGTAACTTGTCTGCTGTACATGTATGAGGATGAAAAGCTATTCAATCACTCTGTCACCACAATCTACATACCTACAATATACTAAACTCCGCAAAACAAAAGGATTTAATTACCTCCTTGGTGAGAGGGATAGTGAAAACAGGATGATGAGCTACATGTGCATTTTTCATTCCTTTTTCTTATCCCTGACTGCTTATACATCAATACATACATGGAATATTAAATTTGAGAAATAAAAGTACCTACCCAATGTGTCAGGTCAGATGTCAGTCAGTGTGTGTCGACTCAGTCACTCTGGGTCATTGTATTAACTTAACATAAAGTATAACGTCGTCGTACTCGTATTTATTGTAGTCACGGTCTTGGTTCTCCGACCCTCAAATTAAACTCCGAACATCTTCAGCTCTCCAACCATCTTCCTCTCTCATAACTCTTTTCTACCACCAGTAACCAATTTACTTTTCAGTTTTCTCTCGTTTTTAGCTACTTCACTCTTAAGCGACGTCTGTTGCATGAAACTACCCTAACAGTTACAACAATCCATATTGACGCACCTCTGACTTCCGGTAATGCCGATTCTTTGTTTCTGAGCATTTGTGTACACAATCAATACACCGCGTCAAAACATAAGTTAGCACCAGTCTGGAATAATTATGTTCTCAAAATACAAACAAGACAAATTTCTACATTACAAAATATTGTATTACACTACAGACGACACAGAGAAAAAGCAGACACGTTACTACATTAAATATTAATTGTACTTATCGGTGGTATGACTAATAACTATAAATAAACATACACGTACATGATTCATGTAATTCTAAACAAAATAAGTATTTGTATTATTAGAGATATACTTTTACTAATAGCAAATAAATGCATACAGATAAGTACCTCCATGCTTTCACATAAAGCGACACTCAAAATTACATTTCAATCGCGTTCAAGCGCAACATCTTGTAGACATACCAAAAGAATATCAATTTGGTCGAATTTAGGATGTACTGTGCAGATGACATGATATTGACAGTTGCATTTGGGAATTCGTCCACACAGCTGCAATGAAAGATTGCTCTTGCTCCTTATAAGAGGGGCAAGGACTCTTCGATTGCTTTGGGTAAACGAAATTTCAAAGCACTGTCTGTCTGTCTGCACTTCATCTGTAAATAAAAGAAACTGTGAACGTACTTCGTTAGTACGTCCCTCAGTCATTAGACTTTGTTTTTAATAATGTAATTAACAAGGAATTCAAGTTGAATTGATAGATTTGATTAAAGGACTGCATACTTGAGAGGGAGGGCTGAATATCGGGAGACGACTTGAAAGGAGAACCAGCCAGTGCAAATGTTTACAATTGCAGATTAAAACTCAATGCTTACAAAAACTAGTAAAAATGCAAACAAGATTAGAGGTAGATAACATACGTACATGATACAATGGGGTTCATTATGATCTTAGTACTGTAAAGATGAATATTGTGTATTTTTTATTATTGAAACGTGTGCTTGGGTAGTGTACAACCCTAAAGACGAAAATAATACAAAATGGCCAACAATGGCTCCTGCTTGTTATTGTTAAATAATATTATATCTCTAAGTGTTTGTTGGATTATAATTCAGAATGAGCTCACTTGTTTATCAAGTTAGCATTTTGTTGAATGCAAAAGAGATCAAATAAATGCCCACATTTTTCCTCTAAATCTTGTCTCACGTTCACTCTCCTTTTTGCTATTTAGCGTCTTCTAAAACTCAATAAATTATACAGTAGTTAGCTATAGCTCTACATATTTACGCTAAAAGTCTTACACAAAACAGTCAAATCATCACACACTCAAACCCAAGATTGCCAAAATAACACACTTCAGCTATATTTAAATAGTCGTCCTTTCCCTAAGCACATACACAACGTATATCTCAATTCATCTCAATTCATCATTCCTCAATGCTCAACATAATAAACCCAGTAACTATATATTCTCTTCTAATTCCACTTCCTTTTTAACGGCACTTACAGATTTTTTCTAGTGGCTTTTCGGACTTCCTGAATGCTGAAAAATGGAATTGCATCCTGGGGAAATGAATTTAAGGTAAACTTATTAAGTACCAGGTAAAAGTGCTACTACACTAAAGGCATTAGAGACGGACTCAGCCACCTGTACTTGTTCCCCGTACCGGAAAGGAATAAACACAGGTGTCTTGGAAATACAAACATACAACGGACATTTAATAGCACAATATCTACTCTATCATTTACAATAAATGAGTTCTACCCCACCGCAAGAAAACAATATCTCTTTGTCCCCTATCTTCCAGGAATCTAATTAGTCAGAAAAATCTCGAACTGCATAATCGTTTTGCATTGTAGCTTCAGAACCTTAACCATGTAAACAGTATTTGTGTCTAATCTACAACAGTATCTAATAACGGCAATTAATATGTATTTGGCTGTCTATCAATTAGTAACTATATGTATGCAGGTCTATTAAAGGGAATGATAATTAAAGGAAATATTAAGTATCAGTTTCTTTTAGCAGCAACATTTTTCTAGCAATATTAGCAGTGTCAATAGCAGAAGCGTTAAAACAATGCAATAAAAGTATTCTCTAAAGTAGATTTCCTTTTTAACAATTATTTGTATAGAGGTGCAAGAAACTTTATGAGATTTTGTTTTTGCGCTTTACAAATGGAACCGGTGGCCGTTGGATAACATCGGTAAAATGCTATTGCTTACGATGAGATACCCAAATTCCTGTAAGTCTTCTTATTTCATTAATAATGTATTCAACCTATAAGCTCAGAAGCCAGATGACACTCCTATTTGCCTTGATACTCAGCATTACATATATATAGAAAAACCAAGAATGTCAAACGGCCTAACTTGCAGCGGAACGATAAGACGGCAATACTCATGGCAAGTAAATTTTCTTTCTCTTTCCAAAAGAAGTGTCGGTTATCTTGTTGAATACTTTACAATGCGATTAGGACTGAAGTATTGAATAGTTGTTATGCATGTGTGCTAATAAATAATTTGTAATAAATTGTTGTTTGGATACAAGATGCTAGCGATTGTAGAAATTCTAGATATCTTGCTTGTAGCAACATTTTACGTAAACTCTTAATGGACAGAAGTCGATGGCACTGTTTAGGTAGAATGATGTTTATTAAGCACATTGATAATGGTGTGTACGGCAGAGATAGCGCCAAACGGAAATAAATTTTCAAGTAAATCCAATCTTTACCTTTTTGTAGATTCGGCAGCGTAATTCAAACTCATTAGTCTAACCGTCTTTATTTCAGGAAGAGTTTGCATGGTAATATGGACCTGCAGTACAATCAACTAATAAACACCTTGCATTTCTAAAAGAAAATGAGGCTAGTTGAGGTAGTCGATTTGGTTGGGATTGTGATATTATGGGATATTTACTTAGGTATTAGGCATATGAATGGAAACCAATAGAGTTGCATGGGATTCATTCATGGCTTCTTTCTTAAGACTCCTCGTATGCCTGTTAATTCCGCATGAGATTTTTTGCTCTTAATTACGAAAGTCTCACAGTGAAAACTTAACGAATAGCAAAAGCTGCCACTCATCTCCTTAAATATCACTACCTACCAACTAATTCTTGCAAACAGAGAATAAGTAATTTACTCGAACAACAGGAAAGTTACCCAAAAGCCAGTAAATTTCATCCTTAGGTATAGAATCACTTTAGGCAAGATTTTTCATCGAAACCGCAGAATTTGATATAGGTAGCTATATCCAAGCAGAAAGGTAAATTCTTTAAGAAATCCTTCTCATCTTTTGAGTAACTATCTTAAAGACAAATCTAACACAAAGGTATTTGCTTACGAAACCTCTATTCTGAGAAAGTATCATTAGTGAAATGTTTTTGCTTCATAAGCGTCTGTGGTAGTAAAAATATATTTATTTAACGAGGATAGTTCTGCAAGCGGCTCATTGACAGACAAACCCAGCAATCAAGTAGAAACACACATGTATGTATGTGTCATGCCATTCTAGTCGCAGTCCTCACCGTCGTTAAGTTTGGTCAGTATCGCTGCACTGTATTTCTCTTCCCAGCTGAAATGCACAAACTGAGTGGCTAAACTCCTCTTGTCACTGCAAACACATCGACTATTAAACTAAACTTAAACTTAAGGTACTTACACAATATTCATGTATATCTAGGTAGGTATATCTTGTGACGATGAGTGAGGGTGAGTTTGCTCTGCTCTCTTTTTCCGTTTCTAATCGTACAAGATCTGACAGACATATTGCATCTATGCATTTTGTACGTACCTCACGATAAGTGAGATATAATTGCATTTGTACAGAGAGCATCATAACATAACATAACTCAGAGTCACATAAACGTAGACGGATGAAGTTTATATTGCAATTATTCTATCTCTATGTTTATATTAGTAAGCAAGTATGACTCAAACCCTTTTAAACTATTATACCGTGTGGAAACACAAATGTCTCTGGTTTCAAGAAGTTATCTATGGCTATGGACATTCGGTGGCTTTGCTTTCTATGATGGGTTTTCAAGATAGTCAAGAATTATTGGAGATAACACAGCAAAACTACTTCGTATCATCAAGAGTGGTGGTAAGCGTAAGTGAACGTGTATTTTGTGTCCTACGTATTTAAGTTAACTAATAGCTAACAATAAATTATATTCCTTTACATGTGCATTTTGTGTATGTATTAAAAGTGTAGTTTGTATAGGGAATGCATTGCAGGGACATAGCCAAAGTCTACATAGTTTATCTAGAATGTGACAGTAGCAACGAAGCAAAAAGGAGCCATAATCTTTATTGTACGAACAAGACAAAAATGAAAAGCATTGTTACAAGCAAATTATATTGTGTAGAGTGAGTCTTATTCTCGAGTCTCGGTACCTAGTACCTACACACTCAAGAAACCCATTATTTACGAAACAGCACATCACAAAATTATCACAACTAGCCCATGAGAATTTAGTTCAGTCAGTTAAATAGAAAACGTAGGCCTAAATACAGAATCATACTCACTAATAGCATTTATTATGTTTTATTATTATTTCATAGTACATTTCACAAGATTATAGGTAACTGTCCATGTCCATAGAGCGTCTGGATATAAATATGTATGTTCTTTATGTGAGTACGTAATAGATGTGCGGTTCTGTATACAACAGCTATAGTTTAAGTTAAGAGATGCGATAAAACGTCAGTTTATACCACTCATTATTTCTGCGCTACTAGGAACGAAGGAACAGCAATTCTACTCTCACTACACTAACTACCTAAACTGCTAAGTGCATGTATGGCATCATCACATCAGCCATCATCCATCCATAAGATCTACTTAAAACTAAAGAAAAATACTTCTGAGCTAACCCAACAACTACAAAGCACAATGGTAGCTCCGCATACGCGTTCAGCCTCACTATGACTATGACAATCGTAAAGACAGCAGAGCAGCATAGTAATGTTATGTATATACGTATTTATTTTATATCCTTGCCTTGCACTTAAGTAAAACTCCATCTGCATCATCTGACAGACTCACCAACGCAATCAGTGCAGGAGTGTTCTAACTAAAAGGCATAATATCTCCTATAAAGCAAAGCAATACTTATAAATCACCAGGTATTGTATTAAATGCAAGTAAGGTATGACTGTGACTATGACGAACTCAACTCACTCTCAATCAAATCAGTCAGCGTGTTTTATATTGTATCGTAATGTACATATTTGTATTATAAGTTGGTAAGCATATCAAATCAAACGATTTTATCCGTTTTGTATTTATGTAGGTAGGGAAAGGGTTAAATGTATTGCAAGCAGACAACTCCTTACAAAACTACATAGGTAACGTAATACGATGGTGATGACAAGAGTGCCACTATTTGTATGGCCCTATTTAGTTAACAACTTACATTATATTATCGTTTATGCAGCAGATAATATATCTAGTGTATTAAACGTGGTGATCTATATAGAGATAAACTAAAAGAGAAAATTCATGCTGTGTTGCGTGTTACTCCTGATCTGTATATAGGTAATATAAATAGGTTCAGGATTGGATCTGACTGAAAGCAAAGCAAAAGGGGATGATAGTACATGGAATAGGGCAGAGAGCTACAGCCTTAGTGCACCTCGTAATGAAAGAATAATAGGCTTCGCTATGTTGGTTGGCAACAGTGGAGGAGGAAAGAGGCAACGTTAACTCAAGTCTGTGACATGAACTGGCTCTGCCACAATAGGACCACGACCATTGCAAAGTCACAACAAGGCTTTATTTCGTTCATATGCAACTTCCACACACTACCATATACTGCATAATATTTTCCATCGCACACAGCCACGGATTGCAACCAGAACATCTACTTTAACCAAAACCCAACTCAAACAAATGCCATTCGACATCAGTAGTTCTGCTGTACCTCCAGCATTCTTACTTGGAAAAAATATTCTTTTATGCTGTCAAAACTGATTTGCATTTTCCCAGACTATTTTTTAAGGCAAAAGAATGCGATTCAATGCTCCATGCATTAATTCTAGTAAAGCTATAATATGCATTTGCAATGTCATTTTCCGTCCCTCAGTTCCTAACAACCAGATTTAAGACGTTGTTGGCTTGGCATTATCTAGTCTGTACCAGAACACTCTGCAGAATGCACACTACTTACAAATCGAAGGTAAAACGAAATTTCCTTACAGTGGCAAAAATGGCAAAATATTTCAGTTGTTTTGGGTGACTCCCCCGAAATTATTTGTGACTGCGGCCTTGTGGACTGGGCAATACCTCACCAGTGCAGTTCACTCATCAATATTGACTAAAGAGAGTTGCAAGAATAAGGATAGAGAAGGTACTTATAAGAAGATAGATAGGCGATGACTACTAGATCTCTCGGTATAAGAAACTGACAATGAAGCTGACTTGGAGTCGACTCGAGTGAGTTGAGTGAGTTCACTTATTCAGTTGCAAGTTGCAACTTGGTTTGTCTGGCTTAGTCAGTCAGTCAACTCGGTATCAAAACTTCAACTCCACGCCTGCTTTCGGCTCCAACTACATCCCATGTATTAATACTTCACAACCTATAAGCCATTTACTATGTTCCGGTTCTGGTATACCTATGTAGCTTGTATCTAGATGTTGTAAGTTCTAATCTTGCTTATGTGCATTTTATACCTTCTACCTTAGGTACTGATGCGGCTATGCAAACTATACTCCACCCAGGGATCAGAAAAATCATGGGTCAGCTATTCCTAATTTATTAATCGCAAAACACTAAACTTAATAGTCATTTTTCTAATGGAGTTTTCGTGAAAATTTATGTTTCGATCGTAAAACATTTAGAATAGTAAAACAAATTAAGTCAGATCAAGGTTTTGTTTTTTAAAATTCTATTCAGTAATCAGTACAGTATATACTTTCTAATTTCATAGGGGTACACAAATACGTTCTCCTATTTTCGATATTTATAGTATTTGATTTTGTTTCACGGCATTAAATGGTTAAATTGGAATTAAAATAATCTTAATAGCAAGTTAAAACTGCAGTTAGGGTCATATCAACTTTTTTATGTGATCTCCTCGCGAGCCTGTAACAACAATGGGAGAGCAATTAAAAATCTTGGTTTTCACAATTCTATATTTAAGTAGCCTATTCCGGTTAAAATGACAGATTGGAACAAGATTTTTCTGCTTACGTCGAGTTCCCTTGAGAGAATTTGGGTGGAAAGAATTTCTTTGGGTTTGTGACAGTGGGAATTGAATACTTGTGTCGAAAAGATCGGTTTGCTTTGCCGTTGCTATTATTATGGCATAAACTGACATGACTTTTAGGTTCGTGCCTATGCATCCCGCTTAGTTAGATATATGATTCTAAGCGTGTACATACCTCTAGTGCTTGATAAGTGTTATATAGTGTTACCAAGCAAGGTATGCTTTATGCCTTGGTAGGTATTAGATATTTATGTACGTATATTTACCAGTGGAGCTGTGTGGATGGAATATCTACCAAATAAGCAACTGATAAGTGTAGCCCAAGTCAAAGTGAGTATAATGGTGGACTGTGTGTAGTATACGCGATAGGTACTAGCAGATTATAAGTGAGTAAATGTACTCGTTCTTGATTCTGTTTTTGTGTTCTGAACTGACTGACTGACTACTAACTTTTGTATTTGTAAGCTGTAAGTTCCTTCATCCTTCCATGCATACAGAATGTAAAAACCAAACTATTTATGTACATTTATATTACATTAGATACTACGTTACGTGTGTGCATAAGTGTATTGCATTCATTGCACATTTCTACTAAATCTTTGACAGACTGACTGAAACTGAGCTAAACTGAAGTGAAGTGATAGCTAACACCTAAGCTAATCGTAAGTAAGCTAACGATAAGCTATACATTACACTAAGCCATGTAGGTAAGTATAATTGCATTTGTACTACTATTGTGTTTCTTTATTAATCATTGTGCATAGGTAACTGAGAAAGACTAATAGCGTTCCGTCTTGTAGGCCTTTACTCTACAAACACTATTTCCCTTTATTAGGATACACAAATTATACCCATTAATAATTTCCTCTACCCAAAATATCATAGTTAGTATAGCAAATGCAGCTGAAAACCCTTACATTAGCCCAGGAAACGAATTGTATGCAAGTAGGTAGGAGGTTAGGCAAAAAGGAGTGTACTATATCTATGTGTAACAAATAAAAGAGCTTAAAGAGACATTAGTTCAGTTACAGTAGTGTTTTGCAGTCATTCTAATAAAGACCCATATACATGGCATTAAGTCAAGTCAGTTCTATTGTAAATGCAAGGTAATAGTACAGGTATTTGTAGCAGAGTCATAGGATCCTTTACTCTGCCGTATACATACACAACTGATAGTTATAGTATTATTAGTATCTTGAGGCTAACTAGCAAAACAACAATAGAATAAGCTAATACACATTAGAATGAGAAATAGGCATAGTCAGCGCATAGTGAACCAACTGACAACATAACAAACATTGTAATGTAACAATACATATACTGCAACTGAACTCAACTCACTCTCAACTCAAGTAGCTCGGGAAAACTAAGGAATAACTTCATAGTTAGTTAGCCAACATCACATAATAACAGAGAAATACCTTCGTGGATTCAATTGCAATTGTACGAACTAATACATTTTACTCAGTTCTGTAGTGTACACAGAGATGCATGTACATTTACAATAATACTGTCTGAGCTACTTTACTTTTATCGTTTTTATACCTTGATCTTCAATTTCAATCCAATCGTAAGCTCATTGTGTTGTTATTGTGTCCATATTTATACTTATTTTATTACTAAATACTTAATTAGCTATACCTAATCTAATGAACTGTTTACACACATTCCTCAGCAGTGTTTTTTATTTATCTAGGTGTATTATAGATAGGCTGTGAAATTCTACAGTATACATATAGTATGTAGGTGTGTAAATTCTTCTAGTGCTATGGTCAGGCTAATCTACAAAATATAAATGTAATACAGTGAATATATATAGTGGAGATATATTCATTTATTAAGTATATCTAGACATCTAGATGTACATCTGTAGTAGAATTCAGAGATTACAGTGTCATGTCATGTCAAGGTATGTCAACAAACAATTTAAATTGTGTTTGTGTCTATTTATTTAGTCTACAGATGATTTAATCAGCCTTTAACAGTTTTGTTGTTTTCTGTTGGCCGTCTGTGTTTATTAGTTAACGACTAAATTCCTTCAAGTTCGATTGCCAACTGTCAGTCTCATTTCCGTCGCGATAAGCAAAACAGTTAAGTTCAAAAAATGAGGTGCTCAACACATTGCGCGTTGTCTCATAAAAATATTTAGTAAACGTAAAATAATCTGAAGGAAGCCGTTGATTTGATTAGAATTGCATTCAAAAAGGATTAGTAATAGTTTGACTTCTTGTGTGAGCTGATTGAACTGGCTCTGGACCGTTTGTTACCAGAAGGGTCATTATTGTGTGATTAACTTTTGACGTAGAAATGTGTGAATCAGCCTTTAGTTATCTGAGTGTAGTACCACACCACAGAGCATAATGGTAGACAAGATAAAACAATAAAATCCGTATAGAGGTACATTTACACACAGAGAAGAGACATAGCATATCAGGCAGGCACATATATTAATTAGTTCAGTTTAGTTAGTTACTGTATACTGTATCATGTGCAATTATATTCATGTGGTTTATGTAAGAAGCAATCCATAATATTGTTATCTATTCTGTACGTAAACAGTAAAAGCGTTTACAGTATATAACACATTTAGTTTCAATATAATGATATACAGTAAGCTGTGCACTATAGAATAGACGAGAACAGTACTGTGGAGCTTTTAACGCACATCACGAATCACAGGCAACTATTTACAGCTTCAAAGATTCTATTGTCACTGCAACTGATTGCAGCTAAGTTGCTTTGTGTTTGTTCCTTAGAGTTGAAACAGTGCAGGAATAAATAATGCTATTATAATTTGTTACGTTGTCATTTAACCTGTGTAAAAGCCAATTCAAGAAAAGTTAAACAACAGTGTCACTAGAGCAATTGAGGAGAGAACACATCTTTCATACACTTACGTAAATCCACTCCAATTCAGTTGACGATGGATAGAATACAGCATGTAGCCAATTATTGGACACTTACGTAGGTACTTACTTGCGATTAGTGCGTTATCTTTATCTGACGAAAAACAGACATACGTTAAGTAGGGATGAAACTAATATTCTGTTTTTGCTCGCTAAATTCTCATATTTATTTTCACGCTACATTGTTTCCACTGTGAGGATATTTTACTCAAAATATTTCTTGTTGAAACGTACAATTAGTGAGACCGTCATTATTTCCTTACAGCTTGTAAATATTTATTTTCTTCGGGAGCAGTTTCACCATTTTAGGATAAAAATTATCCCACAGTGATATTATTTGTACTTGTTATATAAATACTAATGTTTACATGTGTATTTATATAACTTGTAAATACTTATAAGTTCTATCAGTAAGTTGTTTCCCCCTGATAAAGTTGATTGGATGTGAGTTAGATTTCGTTGCCGTCATGTCATGTTACATACAACTAAACTAAGCAGAAGCAGCTAAATACGCCGTAGTATTTTATCAACCATCGACATTGTAAATTATAATTCGTAATAACGCAGTAGTGACTGTTTAATTTAACTGTGTTACCCTTTAGTGAAAAATCATTTGGTTGTTAGATGACTAGTGAATTAATTTTAATGTACATTTGGTGATTTGATTGAAATTAAAATTGATATAATATCAGTTCCTGATATACGAATTAAGTGTGGCGGTGAGCATCTGTCAATAAGCTTCGTAAGTTTGTTGGAGGACAAAATCGTGTGGTATCTGATATCGACAACTACGTGCTGCTAGTTGATACGTACATTATCTAGTACACTAAAATACATATTGAGCAACTCTAGCCATAATATTATTGCTAATAATATTTTTGTGTTGAGTGAGTGTACACATTAGCATTAAGTGGGGCCAGGCCAGAGCAGACGAACAGACTCTCTTGTGTCTTGCGAATTTTCGTGTCAATATCTATTTGTCATTTTGCCAGAAATTAAAATAAGCAGAAACGTTAAGACAAGACTGTGAAAACAAGTCTGTTCTTTCTGTTTACACCATCCTAGTATCCAAGTGAGTTGAATTATGAGAAAATTTAGAAAATTTCGTTTACGATTATAGTGCATAAGTAAGTTAGACAGTTGAGTCAACTTGGATTGCGTGTTAAAGTGAATTGTTTTCGCATATTAAATTCATATAAATACAATACGTACATGTGTAGATATTTACGTACATAAGAAAAGCATCTAAACTGCACTACTGTCTACACAATACAGATAACTAGGTAAGGTAACAACTATTTTCACACGTTTTCTACTTTTAGTGTCGAAAATCTAACTTAACTTAATGTACTGCAATACTAGAGAGATGAGCATTATGATTTATTTGGGTACGGTGTGAAAAGATTACGGGAATTAGTATAATTACTTAAATTTATACATTAGTGTTTTCTATCATTCTTCCATTTTGCAACGGATGCACTTCATTGGCGTTAGCCCAATAAGGGATCAGTTTAGGCCTGAAATTAAAATTTCTGACGCCAAGAGACTTATAGGAAAATTTGGAACAGGAACCAGAGTCAGAAATTGGAACTGTCGTGTCTCCTATAAAAACTTGTCTTGTAATGCAAGTTGTCAACATCCTTCGAATGCGTGCAACTCATTGTTTCATCCAATCAACAATACACTTATGTATGCTAATTCTGGTAAGCTGCTCTTATGTTGTGGCCTGGCACATTTGCAATGCACACACCAGTAAGTGCATATACCTACATTGTGCTGATTGTGGCTCAAGTTGTGTCAGTTTTAATGCTAACTGAATTATTCTGCAAATTCTACTGTGAATTCAGTTAGCCAAGCTGCAACTTAGAAGTAGACTTCATTTTACTAATGTTCTGATAAATAAATGTTTGTAATCAGTATGCATAAACTGCACTTATACACTGATTACTAATACTCTCTGTAGTTGTCAGTTGTTGTCTGCAGGAGAGATTCAAGCCATGACATCCACTTTGTAGTTCATTCATATCGTACACTGCACAACACATAAAGACACATAATGCACACATATGTATTGCAGAAACAGAAACGCACATAAATACCAAGCAGTGAGCATAAACTAGTCTTAAGTGGATCTCTGATCTAATCACCTCGTCTTGTATTTATAAACATATAATTAGTCATCATTTTAAACCACCTGTTCTCTCTTCTAATGCAGTTTCTAATTTTCATATTAGCCTACACAATTTCCAACCTTACATACAAATATAAAGTGGTTGAATTACTTAGCTTTTCTCGTCTTCTGCTACTGCACAGCACTCCTTGTTGTTTTACATATGCCCCCTGTTTCTGCGCCAGTATTATTGTTCAATCTCTGAATTTGCAAGTTTAATGAAATAATACGATGCTCGTAGAACTTGTTACGTTACTCTATTTTATCCGTGTCAACTCTTTTAAGCGAAATGTAACACCAATTTGGCAAATTGCAAATGCAAAACAAGTAATGTTTGTTTTCTGAGTATCTATTGATATTATGTTGTTTACGTATTGAATCGTAATTAAATACACGAACTCATATAATAACATGATTTTAAATATCACTACTAATACAGACGTTTCGAAATGGGTTTCCTCATACACAAGTATTTTAATATATGTAAATATGCAGGGAAAAGTTTAATTTATCAATTAGATTTCGACAAAACATTTGTAAAGATTAATTAAAAGGATATAAAGAAGTAGCAATGAAAAAACATTAAATTCCTAGCTTTCAATAGTTATTAAGTGGAAATGCAAAACTATGCTTAGATACGGAAATACTTTCATATTCCTCAACGCATGTGTAATGTGTGCAAATGTATAAAAGTCTTAATCATTAAAATTGCAATATCTGCTCTTTACATGTACTTCTATCTGAAGAATTAACTTTTAACGAATAAATCTAATTACAATTACATGCGTACAAGAAGAATATCACTTGTACATCTACATACATACACACATATGGTGAATCAAAGCTTGCACTTACAGTAAGTAGTGCACCAGTAAAGAGTAAAACTCTTAGAAATCGTCAAAGTCCACGATGAATCGTACTTATGTTATGTAGAACAGAGATGTTTTGTCTTTCAGTCGTTTTATGTTGTGTTTTCTTTCAATAACACAATATGGTTAAGAAAATTAGCGTGGAGATGTTAGATGAACAGCAATGGCAAAATAGGCCACTCACATAATGTGTACTTTGCGTTAATTATATTAAAACTAACATGTAGTAATTTAGTGTGTTTTCTTTTATGAAGCAATATATTCATTTGAATAGAAATAAAGCACATTTCTTTTGCATTAATAAATTAACTTAATTATAAACACTTAAACTGATGCATAAACTTTAACTGTTCAGTAAAAGCAGCATTCATAGATGAGCAAATACAATAATGAGTTCAATGCAATTTTCTTCAAGTTTTTTATAAAATTATTTACTATCACTGTAGTTAAGTATGTTAGTAATTGCTTATCGGCATTGCTAATACGAATGAGACGTTTTATAGCTTTAGCCAGACATTTAAATATGCGATTACGATTACTTATTGCGAATTGAAAATCTTCCTATGATATACGATAATAATGTTGTGATACCTTACAGTAGCTAAGTATCTGTAGTTCATAAGATTACATTTACAAAATGGGATTTTCGCTTTCACCACTCATTTCAAATACAAATAGCTAATGATGAACTGCTCTTGTTTGAATTTTGTTTATTGTAATTTTACCAAAAAATAAGGTCGAAAAATTAGAAGAATCTTGAGGAATATAGAATAAATGGAAATATTTGAGTAGATAAACTATTATCATTAGCATTAGACAAATAAATAAATTTGGAAAATGCGTGACTAAAACATGAATAGCATTGAATAAACTAAAAGACATTTAAAATGAGAACTTGGGTATTTAACTGTCTGACAAAATAATAGTTAACATTTGAAGGAGGTTTTCCATGAGTTAATCCGTAGCTTGGTTAAATTTGGTATTGATCTGAGTTTAAACTCTCTTCACTTTTGCATGGTTAGACATTTGGTATGGTATTTAAGCAAGACAATTTTATTCTGTAATTGAGCAAATTTTATAGTTTTGACTATTCCATTACTGATACTTAAAGAAAGGTAGATATTACCAGACAGTTTATGCCATTATGTTTGCATTTATTGATGGCAATAGTAATGTTTCATTGTAAGAAGAGTCTGAATTACTCTAAATGTAGTTTTATCATGGGTGAATTTGTTTTAATTAATCCTCAATTGTTGCTAATATATGAATAGATAATTCCTGATCCTCACATTACTGATAATGTCTTTATGACAATTAACACACGCGAATATAATTAAAAGAATCGAGTATTTGCATGATAAATTTGGCAAATCAGGTTCTTTATCTAATGTTATACCTAATACCATTACATCAAGGCATGTTATATCTGTAATATGTCCCATTGTAAAGTTTATGGCCTTCTAAATCGCAATTTGTACTATTCCGTAAACATATCGGCGTGAGGGATATGCACTATATAAGTAAAATTAATTCTGCTTGCATTATAGTGTTACTAACCCATTTAAAAAGAATTGAATACTATTATTATCTGTTTAGAATCCGGAAGAAGTTGAGATTGGTATAGATATAGAGGGTTCACAGGCTCGACTGCTCAAGATATTGAGGAGAGTAGTGAAAGACTGTTGCAGTCAAAGAGTATAGAATTGGATATATAGAGAAATACAAAGCACAATGGATAGTATTTGTGGATTGAAAAGTTGAATACTAAAAGCGTATCATTCTCAAGAATAGGAACTGAGATTGTTCTATTATAAAATAATTATTGTATTTATTTCCTATTGAATTTTTGATTTACAGGAAGCATTCACTGAAGACTGACGAGAGACCGCAACGCACAGAATTTTAGCAATAGGCGAAAGTGAAGTACCACTCAATGTTCAACCTCCGAAAACAAACACAACATTAATCTCCATACACCGTGCTAAATGCTCTGTGCAATTCTAAACTAAACTGCTAAATTAAAAGCATCAACTTTGAACAGAGACGTAATGAAAAGTGCTGAGTTTGCGTCTGCATGAAAACTCTGAAAGCAATCCTATCCTTTCTACTTATAAACAAACGAAGTCTACTTTAATACACGAACTGATTTTTTACCTTCATATCATAATTCTACAAAGTATAATATAAATATAATGTTGATTGCTATTATTTTGTAAATGCAATTGCCTTCGTAGACAGAACTCGAAAGGATAGACTGTGCAAGATTAGACCCCGTGGCAGCCTTCAACATAAACGTACATTATTTATACAGATAATTCTAGCAAAGATAATAAATGAGCAAAATGCACTCGAATACAGAGGGAATTGGTTTGGTATAGAGGAGAGTTTGTCGAGTAGAGTGCTAAACTGACAATGAGTAAGTGCAAGTAAACTAAGTACAGTTTGGATTGCAGTTCTAGTTGTAGTGTGCTATTGTTGTAACACTTAATGTTGTTTTGTTCCACCCTTGAGCGCACTTCACATCATAGCAACATCAGAGGCGTAGAGTTTCTGTAAGACAGACGATTCAGAGAGATAAGAGTAGCGAAAGACTTAGATTTGTAAATTTGTAATGGATTGGCTGTAAGATATAAAGGTAGGTGGTTCGGTTGTGGTGTTCCAAATTGATTTGCGTGAATGGAAATCGCAAGATGAGTGCAATAAGTGATTTTAACAAAGTGTGGGTGCAAAAATTTCCTGGAAGTGAGCTTCCTCCAGCCTGGGAGGAAGATGTGAAAAACAATCTTGCCAAACACAAAAAACGTGTTCAAGAGCTTCAAGAAGAGCTAAAAGAGGAGCAAGTTTACGTTCAGTTTCTGGAGAGTCTGTTGGAAGAGGTGGAGAAACGGAAAACGGAGCCATCGTCTGAAGGACCCAGCGAGAGTTCCGCCAGTGGACGTGCTCAAGAGAAGAATATTAGTGATGTTATTAAAGATACCCTGGAAAGACGCTCACTAGTGGGTCAGGCGAGTTTCACGACTGAGAATGAAGACGTCAGCAATGGGGTCAGTGACAGCGGCTGCCTTCTCTCGGCCTCCGGGACCAGCAACGAGGAGTTCTCCGGGGAGGGGAAGGACAACGAGGAGGAGGACGGGAAACCAGGGAGCAAGTCTGAGGAGGACGGGAGTTGCGACGACAACTCGGAGAATGCCAACAAAGATCATTTCGTAACGGTGATAGAGGTGAATGGGTTTGACAAGGAAAAGTCGGCAGGCACTTCTAGTCATGGAGCAGCAAAGTCAAACAACAACAATAATAGTTTAGATAACAATAGTAGCAGTAGCAGCAACGAAGATGCCGGAAGACTGAAAAAAGTGCCTCCAAGGCCTCCACCCAAGAGTTTCAAACGACCGGGTCGAGATCAGTGTCCCGCCCCTCCGCCAACTCGCAGCCGACTGACAGGCGCCGGCGCCACTTCCTCTGCCGCCGCTGTAATTAGCGAAATTGAATCAAAAACGGAAGAAAGTGGCGCAGGGGGAAGCAGCTCTTCCAACAAAATCGAACGGCCAGTTGTTTTCGACTCTAGGAAAAACTCGACTGGCAATATCAATGGAATTTCCAATAGTAGTAGTAACAATAGTGCCAACTCAACCGCCAACAGTAACTCCAACGCTAATTCCTTCCATCCTCCAGGCAGCTCATCTGCAGTCAATGCTGCCAAGGGATATTTGTACCAGAAAAATCCTCTGGCTAGTGGAGGGGCAGTTAGGAAGTTCGAAGGGAGCAAGATCCCCCTTCCTCCCTCGGGGGAACCCGATGACAAAATTCTTAATCCGAATGTGGACAAAGGACATGGACGACCATCGAGTTCGAGTGTCCCGCCCCCGGAGTCACAAGGCTTTTCACATTCCTCCAATTCAACTGCTTCGCAGTACTCGCAACAACCAATCGGGGATAAGGTTAATGCAAACGTTCGCTCAAAAATTCAAGATTTTGTAAACAAAATGGAATCGAGTCATAAGCCAATGGCACCCAATAAGCAGATTGAACAGCTGACTCCCAAGCGATCCAATTCGTCGTTCAGAAAACATTTTCAAGGGCCCATGTATCAACCTACACCCAAAGAAACCATTGTGTCTGACTATATTGACCCTTGTGATGCAGAATTTGATATGGTGACCGATCAGATTTATGACAGCCCGCCCCCAGAATTAGATTTCCCTCCTTCAAATGCAAATAAATCAGATAGTGTCGAAAGAAGCAGAGTCTCCAAAAGCAGCACAATGGAAAGTAGAGCAAGCAGTAAAAGTGGAGACACCGCCGATATTGATAACGAACCCATGTATGACACTGTCGCCCCTGATCAAGAAGATGATTATGTTCTTCTCCACGAAGAAGAAAATCAGACTGAATCCTCCGGGAACTCTTTGTCCAAGAAAGATTTATCCTTGAGCAGTGCAATTGAAAATTCAGGTTTCATTTCTACAAATGATGGGGCAACAATCAAGTCACAGACCTCAGTTATTTCAGGTCACAGTGTTACGACCACCACAAGCTCAGGAACAACTTCAGACACTGATGGAATCACCGGTAGTCCCTTACTCCAAGATGGGGTCACAGAAGGAACTAGAAACCCATCATCAAATTATGTCAACATTGACTACTTCCTATGGTAATTTTAAAATTATATTTACATACATAATTCATTTATAAATTTTTCAGTTTTCATAAATACCTCTTATGATTGCATATTTGATATACATGAATTATTTATGCAAAGAAGAACTTAAGATATTTGAATCTGTAAATTAAATATTCGTATGGGATGGTCTTGTGTGTAATATAAACGATGTACATTTCTTTTTAGATTTCACTTAATATTCTGCATTTTATATTACAGTAAATCTAAGAGAAAAGACTCACGTGCATCTGGAGAGTCCGAAGAAGATGAACCACCTCTTTACAGAGCTATTTCTTTGGACCAAGAATCTGAACCTATAGATAACACAGAAGGAGATATTCCGGATTGTAACAATGAAATGTTCGATATTGATTCAGGTGAGCATTTGCTTGCGTTCTCAAGTAGGTTGGTTTTTCATTCCGCAAATTGCCTCGCTAAATTTAGGTGATCAGTGATAAGAATAGTTTTCAAAACTACAGTCAAAGCTTTAGAAACCCTTTCTCAATACTATTTATTTGATGGCTTAAGTTTAACGAAGACAACATAACTTATAAATTCTGATCGTCTGCTTGTATTTGTCTAGTTTAGTAATACAGCTTTTTACGAATATTATAATTATAAAGTCCTAATATCAGAGACACTTTTATGTATCTGACGTATTATCGAGACGTTACAATGGAAAAAAGGTTCATTTTACTATTAGTTTTATTGTGTTGTTATTAAGCCATTGGTTTTTGCTAACAGGCCTCTTCCATAACATTATTTATTTGAAGCTAAAATACCCCTATGGCCATCAAATGCTGCTTGTAGTATTTTGAAATCCCAACTGATGATGAATTGATGATTTATCCACTATGTATGAACTACTTATTCATCCATTTGCTCTACAATTGCAAATAGTGCACCGAAGTTTTGTTGGTCAGCGTGTAATATGTAATATACTAGTTGAGCCAATTCTGATAAACCGACGTATTGAATGCCGCGTATACGTATGTGGATATTAAAGGATATGAGATATAATAGGCTTCTGTAACACGTCAAAATTGGTTTTATTTAATATAACCATTATGATAACAAATAGACTAATTGTTACATAGATACATAAACAGGCGTGTGAACAGTCCATAACAATTATTATGGCGATATTATGTTACAGTGCCATTAGAATTAAGTTAATTTTTTACCTGACATTGAAAAGGAACACAAAGGAGCCAACGGAGGAAGTCCGCCCATTCATATTACTACTATCATAAATACTTTTTGACGTCTGCTATCCTGTCCCTACTTTCATGAATACATATTGAAACCATGTTCTGATAACTATAGTTGTTTGTATGTGCAACCATAATTGTTATAACCAGTTAGTACTCTTTATTGTGAATAATTTTCAGAAGTGTAGGTGATTAGCAAACTTTATTAAACATGCTTAAACGACTTAATTCATGGTTAATACAAGTACCGTATATTTTATACGCCAACTATGTGTCACTGTCCATAACCAATGCTTAGTGATGTGTAGTGTGTTATATTACCTTAAGTAAGTGTTATAAGAAAGGGTTGAAAGCTGTATTGATATTATTCATGAATATTATCCATTGAGGCTTGTTTAACAAAGTATAGGATATGCATGGGGTATTTCCTTAATTAGTCAGCATCAGGAATCAAAATTGTCATAAGCAATTGCTGACTGATATCTTGGGCGACCTAAGTTTCCTAGAATAATAATGAGTGCTGCCAATGGCTGATGACTTAAAATGCCAATAAAATTTACATTCAGAGTAATTATAGTTGTAAACGCACGCTTATCAGATACACTATTGAGGTTATTGGCATTCCGGCATACAAAAATGTAATATCTTATTTAATGCGTACCTACCAAACTAACAATAAGTTTTACTATAAAATGTGATTTCGAAAATATTCTTATAGGTGGTTCTATAAAACCGAGATTTTATTCCTCATCATAAATACAACTTTTGAATAATGCAGATATTCATATGATATTTCACGATTGGACTTGTTGTTCAAAAGTTATGCTTTGACGCATATATTTATCATAGGAAAATTGTTGATTTCAGTTTTAAGCAAGAATATTCCAAATTCACTCAACCATGTTTATTTTGCCCTCTGTGCATTCAATACGTCATAATATTAATACCCATAATTAGATATGACTCAGGTTACAAAGTTCGATAATAAGCTGGTACTATTAAGAACGGTTAGAACCAAGAATAAGTAGGTGGTAAGACAAATTAAGTGACATCTACAAGGATTGCTGAATTGAATTGTGATGCTTCTCTTGTTTGAGTGTTTTGGATAATTTGACGTAAACATGAAAAAAACCTCGTATGGATGTCAGAAATTCATTTGACGAGTAACGATAGCCTGCCTGCGTCTTAAACTTAAAGCAACGACCTTTGAAATTATTAGCATCGACCTTTAGACAGTTATCTCGCCTATTTGGAGAACTAGGGTGTTCATTCTTATGCTCGTGAACATTAAACAATTATTAAGTCAAGCAAGAGCAAGATGCCAACCGAGTCAACTTGTTAGTTGACTTACTTTACTTGCAACAGTTGCAACGCTCACAGAGAAAAAGAATGCCTGCTTTGTATTCATAGTTTCCTTTTTTATAGATTCTCTGTAGTGTC
The DNA here is from genome assembly GCA_020352615.2 of Yoshiicerus persimilis. NCBI lineage: Eukaryota > Metazoa > Arthropoda > Collembola > Entomobryomorpha > Tomoceridae > Yoshiicerus > Yoshiicerus persimilis. The sequence goes on from CM060170.1 coordinate 18,437,384, forward strand.
ATTCTCTTACTCACGCTTTTCAATGCTGTTAAGTCGCTTTTCAGAAGAGCTCCTGCTATCTTCTGATTGTATGTAAGCAGTCTCTCTCATCAACTTAAAGAACACACGTACAGCAACTTATATTATGTACATTACATACTGTCTCTACTTTATGTATATAGTAGGTATGTGGTTTGGTTTTATTATCTCAAGTTGTGTGTACGGTACATTATACTTAACAACCAGTACCGTTACCTCAAATTGTCAACTGCCTGAATTACCTTGACAATGTACTGCTAAAATTCAATCTACGATCCAAATACTGAGAAATGCTCAATTTACAGGCATACATTTAACCCGATTGCCTTTTATCATGTATCGGCCTGCCCTAAGAACGTATTAATTTATCAATCACCAGAAGGAGGCTTTATTACTAATTAAGAATCCTAATGCAGCATAAAATGAGTTGGCTTTGAAGCCGTTAAGAGCAAATGTCTTGAATCTTATCAAATTTATCAAATATCTAGAGAGTAATTATATTTTATGACACCTACATATGCAAGTATGCATGTATATATTTGTGGTACTAAATTTTTTGTCGAATAACTAAATAAATCAAATACAAATTCAAATGCGGATAGTACTTTTTTGAAAGCGACCAACCTTAAAACAATTTATGTATGGGTTGACAATTATACCCACCGACAATTCTTGATACTTACTTTTTACTAGTTTTTATGAAAGGAAAATATTGACAAATTAGTTTACGAAATCCGTTTTATTGTTTATTTATCCACATTTAAGCATTTGTGGTGCACTTATTGTTGCCAGTTTGAGCATTGGGTCCATTTTATCTATTTATTTCTACACTAGTATTATAAGGCTGTCTAAAGTCTTTATTCTTTGAAAATGAAATCATTCTTTACTATTATTTTTCCTTTGTAGGAGTATATGGAAGTTCTGTGGACTCTGGCTCAGCTTTAGTCAACTCTCCTCAAATTGTAGGTGGAGTAGGAAACCGAGACAGAGCTGGATCTGGTGACAACACTCCAACATTAAGCATTGCTGATCAAGAAAAATTTGCTATGTTTCGAGTTATGCTGTCAAATATTGCTGACAGTGAAAGTGCATACGTAGAAGTTTTGAATATAATGTTACAATACATGAAGGCATTAAAAGCTACCCTTGCAACTTCAAAGCCAGTCCTGTCCACTGATGACTTCAATATCATATTCTACAAAATACCAGAACTCTACACTCTTCATCAAAAATTTCTTTCTGGCCTTCAGCAAAAAACTGTTAAAATCTCCGTTGGAAAGCACTTTGAAAACCTGGTGAGTTTCACTTTTTAAGCAATGCAATTTTTAAGTCTTTATTGCACCATAAATTATAATGTGATCGAAATTCTTATTTATTCAGTGATATAGCCTTACTTGAAGGTTACCGATTAAAATTGTTTATATAAGTAATTAGTTTAAGAGCAATGATAATTTTTGTGTAACGTAGGCTCGTGAGATTGTCGTCTATGGAGCATTTTTACAAAATTATTCTCGAGCTGTTGACACTGTTCGTAAGTGCAGCCAAAGCAATTCAGATTTTGCAGAAATCACCAGAAGTATTCGCCTTCGTTCAATGAATAAGAATCAAGCAGTATCTCTGGAAACGTTATTATATAGCCCGGTGTCTCGAATTCAGAAAAATATTGAAATAATTCAAGTAATTATTCTCACAAAAAGCTTTTTGGGTCAATATGTCAATATCAATGCGTCATATATTAAATATAATGTTTTAATCTGAATAGGATCTATTAAAATGCTTGCCTGAAAGTCATCCTGATCATAAATCTCTAAAAAGCGCGCTTAAGGAGTTTCAGTCCTTCTTGAGTGAATTTAAGATGATTCAACCGGAACAATTATTTCATGTTAGTGTAACCTTTTACTTTAGTACGCTTTTATTCTATAAGTTATTTTACAATTTTATAATTGAAATAAATATTATTAGGGACAGGATCGGAACCCTCGCCATTTAGTGAAAAATTCGTTTATTGTTGAATTGTCCGAAGGCCACAGGAAGCTAAGGCACCTATTCCTATTTAACGATGTACTAGTCTGCGCTAAATATAAGGTATGTTAATAAAATGGATAAGAACAGCTGTAAAAATAGTTCATGATTATGATCATCAAAATTTATATAGGCGTCTGGAAGGGGAGAAAAATTCACATTTGAACTGAAATGGTATATACCGGTTGTGGATTGCGTTGTTGTTGAAGAGTCGTCTGAGCCAAGAGAATCGGCGCCAATTAATTTGGTAGCTCTTCGTTCTCAGGCTTCTACAGTACGAGACCAAATAAAAAGACAGACTAGTCGTGATGATCCAAAAGTAAGTTTAAGCATGTAATCATCGTAATTGCAGCCCATACTTATTATGTCGTTTACTTTAAAAGCCCATTATTGAATTTTCGTTTCATAAATACGAAATGTTGGGATTATTAAAATAGAATATTGTGCATTGCCAATTTTCACTGTTTTATACATTTTCTAATATTCTAACTGATTCTTTGAATAATTACAGAAAGCGAAAGCTGAAAAGCAAAGAAAAAAGTTAGCTGAACTAGAAGCCCAATTAGTCCTGGCTTCACCAAACTTAGTCTTTAAAGTGAAAGCTGGAAACGGAAGGGCCTACACGTTCTTTCTGTCGTCTGAATTCGAAAGAAGTCAATGGGTTGATGCTGTAGAGGCTTTGAAGGTAACTTAACAATAAGACTTGACATTTTAATAATTATGAAAATCAGCGGAAGCTCAAAATTTTGACATAAAAGGACGATATCAAAGTTCTCGAAAAAATTCTATGTTATTGCCCATCAAAAATAAGGGGTAGTTTATGTAGGTGTCCCTATACCTAAAATGCATCCCTGATTTTATAGAGGTCAAAAACGAAAAATATTCCCTATGTTCACCATGTTAGGTTTTTTTTGGGCGGACCCCATTTTGGGGAATTTGGCCGAGGATTTCGCAACATCTAAATGTTGGAAAAGGTAAAGGGATACCTTGGGCAGTTTTTGAGAAAAAATTGGCTGCGGTGTATTTTTCTTCGATTTTTAATTATCTTTCAAACAATTGGCAAAAATCGGCACTTTTTAGCAAAAAAGACGAATATGTGGCCCTTCCCTTTAGGCATTTGTGGTCTTCAGATGAAATCATTAAGGTAATTCATATTTGCTATATTTTAAAATGGCTACAGACAGTACAGAGCATATGGAAATGTAGAATTGGAAAAATATACATCATTTCTTTACATATATCGCGCGCGCGCAAAAGCATAATTCCTAATCACACCAGATTGAACTAAAAATCCGCACTTTACGGACTTTGCATTCACGCGGCAATCAGAGTCATTAATAGCTGAAAAGGTGATACTATTATATGGAATTACTACTGCCCATAACCGCGCGCGCGCTTGAAAACGACATACTTAAAAAAAAACGTGAAAGTCAGAATTTAGTGTTCGTACGTGACTACAAACTCGAGAAATATCGTTTTTTAACAGTTTTTGACCTACACGGTTTCTAAGCGCGCGCGCTACCTCCACTAATTTTTGTATTACACATTACCTACATTGAACGGCATTTCTCGAGTTTGTGGTCACATGACATCACCAAATTCTGACGTCCATGCTTCTCTAAAGTGTGTATTTTTTAAGAGCGCGCGCGCGCTACATTCAATTTGTTGTACGTCATATTTTTTATACCGAACGCTTTTTTCGAGTTTGTAGTCACGTACGAACACTAAATTCTGACTTTCACGTTTTTTTGAGGTATGTCGTTTTCAAGCGCGCGCGCGGTTATGGGCAGTAGTAATTCCATATAATAGTATCACCTTTTCAGCTATTAATGACTCTGATTGCCGCGTGAATGCAAAGTCCGTAAAGTGCGGATTTTTAGTTCAATCTGGTGTGATTAGGAATTATGCTTTTGCGCGCGCGCGATATATGTAAAGAAATGATGTATATTTTTCCAATTCTACATTTCCATATGCTCTGTACTGTCTGTAGCCATTTTAAAATATAGCAAATATGAATTACCTTAATGATTTCATCTGAAGACCACAAATGCCTAAAGGGAAGGGCCACATATTCGTCTTTTTTGCTAAAAAGTGCCGATTTTTGCCAATTGTTTGAAAGATAATTAAAAATCGAAGAAAAATACACCGCAGCCAATTTTTTCTCAAAAACTGCCCAAGGTATCCCTTTACCTTTTCCAACATTTAGATGTTGCGAAATCCTCGGCCAAATTCCCCAAAATGGGGTCCGCCCAAAAAAAACCTAACATGGTGAACATAGGGAATATTTTTCGTTTTTGACCTCTATAAAATCAGGGATGCATTTTAGGTATAGGGACACCTACATAAACTACCCCTTATTTTTGATGGGCAATAACATAGAATTTTTTCGAGAACTTTGATATCGTCCTTTATTTCAGTCAAGTCAGCCGTCTTCAAACTCGCAACTTAGCATGCACGAATTACAAGCATGGCTGACATCGTGTCGAAAGCATTTGAAAACAAACATGGGATCCTATTTACTAAGAACAGGCCGGGATGAAAATCTTCTCGTGGGTGACTTTTATGTACTTATTGGGCAACTGAAGGGAATTCTACGCCCAGCTGGTATGCAAAACTGTTAGATTGACTGAGTTATACATTTTCAAAGCTTTTCAGAAATCACATTTCATGTGGTAAAATATTTGCAGATTTATACATATGTCTTGAAGTGGATTCCTACGGCCATTTCTTTAGGAAAGCCAAAACTAAAATGATTTGTGAAAGTACAACCCCATGTTGGAACCAGGATTTTGTAATTGAGTTAGAAGGAGCTCAAAATCTTCGAATCCTTCTCTATGAAGATCATCCGCGTCAAGGAACCCTCATTAGAGCCAAAAACACAATAGAGGTTAATAAATAAACAAGCATTATTACAGTAGAATTAACTTTTCCTATCCCCAGGGTTGTCTTTAAAGATGATTTCCATTTTTTAGCTAAACCGATCGTGGTTAACTTCTGCTATGAATGAAAGAAAAATTGAATTACAAGACTATAGCTTAACAATTTCAACGCGATTTATTCCTTCGGAAATGACAATTAGACGTGTACCAACAGCAAAGCCATCGGGACTCTTTGGTGCCAAAATTACACAAGTTTGCAAGTGAGTTATTTAGCATCAGCCTCAAGGGTTTCTATTAGCAATTGTAACGAGTCTAGTCGATGGCAAAATTACTTGTAATCTGTTGTTGGTAGTTGCAATGAAATCTATTACAATGAATGTGTTTTGAACAGACGAGAGAAGAGACAGGTTCCTTTCATATTAACTAGCTGCGTACGAGAAGTGGAGAGACGAGGAATCAATGAAGTGGGTGTGTATCGTGTTTCCGGTTCTGCATCTGATGTATCTCGTCTCAAGAAAGCATTTGAAACAAGTATGAAGTTCTGAATTCTAAATAAGCTATTCCTTTCTCAAATAGTAAAATTTTCTAACTTTTCTCCAACTTTCTTATAATTTAGATTCTTACGAAGCAGAACAACTTTTGAAGGAGGTGGATATTCATTCAGTAACGGGAACTTTAAAGCTCTACATGCGAGAGTTGCCGGAAGCGTTGTTCACTGATGAATTCTACCCCAGATTTTTTGAAGCTTTCAATATTCAAGATGTCGAATTGAAGAAGAAAACTTTATTGCAGTTATTCTCATTACTGCCGCCCCTTAACCAGCACATAATTATGTTCCTGTTAGATCATATGGTCAGGTAGGAAGATGCATTTTGGTTTTTATTAAATACGACCAAATAATTATTTTTTTAAATTTAGGTATGCAGATTGTGATTGTTATATTAATGTATAACGATAATTTTTTCTTATATTTCAGGGTGAATAGTCATGAAAATCATAATAAGATGTCACTTCATAATATGGCAACTGTATTTGGGCCAACACTGCTACGACCGGGTGCAAGAAACGAAAGTGGTGGAAGTCTGGACCTTTTAGCAGCTGGAACTGTTGACGTAATGGCTCAAGCAGGGATTTTATATTTTTTCCTAACTCGAAGAGCTAACGGAGAACCTATGCAAGGTCTCCCTTAAGGGAATTCAAAGAAAATGTTGTTCAAAATATTCAATGTACAAGTTTCAATATAGCAGCCCAGAGTTTGATTATCTCTATTTACTTTATTTACTACACTTTTCTAAAATAATATTCTTTGTAATGTGGGCTTATGCCCAGACAGATTTCCGTAATGCTAGACTATTACCTAATCAAAAAGTGGTCAATTGGAATTTCTTGCACAAGCTAATACTTTGTACAAAATTTACAATCATAGCTCAGAAATCCTCAGTATACAAATTAACTTATAATTATAGAATTACATGTAATACCATTTTCACTTTCGTCCCACTTTTTAGCCGCATAATAATGTAACAGTTTATAGGTTATGAATACCGCTTACTGTTATTATTACCATTATCAAACTATCTACCGGCAGGTAGCTTTATAGATTAAACAGACTGACATCTAACTGCATCCTTTCAGTTGTGTATTAATTTATTTGTTGACAAGTTGTCAATGAATTGCCTAATTAAATTATATCAATGATTTTACTTTTTTACTGCCAGTTTTACACCACTTTTACTTATGTTTAGGTCGATTAAACGAGTAAGTATACAAATAATTGTCACTGTAAGACTTTTTAATAAGTTAGGCATTTGACAGAATTTAGTACTCATAAATGAGTCGTTTTAAAGTAGGTAACATTTCATTACATCAGTTTGAATTATTAAAACCCATCTATAGTAAAGTAATACTAACTGTTGCACCCCACCTTAAAATGAAATCTTAGCGTATTGTAAACCATACAATCTTGAATTAACAAAAAGACTTAAATGCGGTGTTTCCATGAAGGTAATTAGACGTAGTTTCTTCATTCTGAATGTACAATGTAACTGGATAAATTAAAACCTCGGCAAATATCAATTTTAGATTGCACGAGAAAATATTGCCGTAAACATACACTCTCCATAAAATAAAAAAATTAGGATATCTAGCAATGGATCAAATATTTTGTAGATATTTTTAAACACGTTATTTGAATTCCAATTTAAAATTATATTCATGAACATACATGAATACGTGAACTAAAACTTTATGTTCTTTTCACTGTAGCAGCTAATTAAACTCATAAATGACACAATTTAATTGGCAAGGTTCCCAAATATCGTAAGACTAAAATTGGTGCCTTACTTCTAACCTTAATTCGCAAGTAGTAATCAAGTAGTATTTAAGCGAACCTAACTAATTCTAAAATGGAATGTCCGATTTTAATTGACTTTCGAATTTTTACTTCACTTAATATCTTTGACCTCACTTTTCATCTGGACCAGAATAAACCAATTTTTAAAGAAAAGTTTGTACAAACCGTGATGGAGTAAGGAAACTAAATTGCTTCTATTGATATAAATACTGGAGGAATGTTATTTTAATAACACTCGATTTCCTAAAATAAGTTCCCCAACCTCAATTTAAACGCCATTTAGAAACATTAAAAAGGCTGATAATATTGATAGAGGGGTCCAAGTACTTTATTGCACTCCAGTCAATGCCCAAAATGTCTTGTATTGCCTTTTTACATATTTAGATCAACGCAATGTGAGCACAACATTTGCCTAATGTATATATTACTCAAGTATGATTTTTTCAAAATTTATTCTCAGTATGCTTAAACATTTAACAATCAACAATTCTCTTATTGTTGATTAGTATCATTTGCTAAATATATCGTATAGCATTTTAAAAACCTTTTGACCATCATCCTAGAACATTGGCGTAGTTAAGAAGCATATTGCTAGGCAGCAACTGTGTTGATATTGGTATGGAATTTCATTTAAGTATTGAAAAATTCTAATATCTTATCGTACCGAAATTCAGAAATTGGCTCTCATTGACAATTTAAAAACAATTAAAAAATATTCCAAATCGGAAAAATTATTCATTCACGCTAGTTAACTAAACATCAAGCTGCTAAAAATGAAACTTAAAACGAAATGGAAAAACAAATGGCTTAAATATAAAAAATTGGTAACCAAATAAACATAAAAAGGGATGCTATAAAATAATTGATGCCAAGCAACTTGAAGAGAAACGAAATATATGACTTAGCAACAGCACAATTATATAGGAAAGTATACATACATGAAAGAAGTGTAACTAAAATTGTTACATTGTACTGCTGAAGTAATGACCTTTGACCTCATATAATTCGACAATGAGAACGATTTAATTGTTTAACTATACAAATTATAGGTGCAATACCTAATTAGATACTATTGTACAGTAGATTAAAACATAAGGTAATCTTATGAAGAGGCTGCTCATCCGCTTGGCAATTGTTAGAATTGTTCCATCTGCTCCACGAATGTCTTATTAATTCATTGTGGTCATTAATTAAAAAGTATTTAGCCCCAGCTTATTTATTATTCTACAGATAGTGCGTATTGGATATGTGAGTAGATTGAGTATTCATTAGGGTAATTTTGTTTATGATTTTCGAGTGTAATGACAAAGGACATCAGAAAGAGGTGTATACTAGGCTAATAGAGTAATCATATAGATAGTTTAGTTTAGTTAGAAATAGAAATGTAGATAAGTATTTAGGCACATTTACGAAAATAATTTATGCAATCCTAGTCATTGATTAGAATTGGAGACTGGAAAATGGCGGCGTAATTTTAAGCTGGTTCATCCAAGTAGCAAATCGTCAAGTACCACATTTTGATAGATATACAACTCCAATATTACAAAACACATAATTAAGAACTCTAGCATGCTAAGCATTAAACAATAATGTGGTTAGCTAACATTTTTTGGTACTAGCAATTATTGTAATTTTTAAAATCATGCGTGGGTCCACACGTAGTATTCATAAATTATATCGTTCAATCTCCAGCACTGTTGTAAATACCTGTATTACTATTATTACCTAAAAAGAACTTGTGTACTTTTGTACATGTATCTTTCACAGAAATAAGGCAGCGATTTTTCCTATCTACACAACTCCAAAGTGAATACGTATAGAGACACAGTAAGTTAAATAGCGATGTTAGATAAGCGATTAACATATTATTATAATTATTCTAGTATATTCAATACTGCTAATTCTAAGACACTTGACACAACGATTGTTATATGGGGAATATTACAATGCGCCGATATACGATATTATAATCCATCTATACCCACGTTACAATCGAACCTATTGTTTGAACTTCGTATTTCGTGTTAATTGAACATTATGCATAATAGAAACACATAGTAATGCATGATTGTTGTCCTTAAGCCATTTGTAAAATGACAAATTGGATAGATTGAAGTGTACAAATTAAAATAAACGTGACCAAACTTTACTACTTATTATTCACGATACGCAGTGTACTTTATTTTTCATAAGCATTGCTCCATATTTTCAATGTGCGACTCGTCAACATTGAAATTCTTTACGATTGCCTATGATGGCTAGCAAAGACAAAATCGGTTGGACAAAATAGGAAATTAATACAGATTTTCATTGAAAACCCAAAAATTTTGAAAACAAAATGTTTTTCTGACAAGAAAAATTGACACTCTTAAAGTGCCACTAATATTATAATGAAACGCTACCTATTTTACTTTTATAACACTTTATTTGTATCTAATAATTTATGAATACACTTTGTGGAGACAGATCAAGTAATAACATAACGTGATATACTTTCGATTAATAATAACGGAGTAACACATTTATTCATATTTTCTGTAATTAATAATTTTTGACGTTACATTAAGGTTTTGCACCAATTATTTCTGCAGCAACATATTTCATGATCAATATATAATTATTTTTTAGGGACCAACATTAAGATTTACGTAGACACATCCAAAGATTTACGCGGAACACACGGAATCACATACAATTGAAGCTTTAGATTCTCTACATTTACATAGAAATATTTGACACCTGTGGATATCATAAACTCACTGATGACGATAGAACGAGAATGACAACAAATTGAGAATATAATAAGAATCACCTATCATAACCAGAATCATCTGTAAATAAATACATTACTCTTAATAAGGAATGACTAGTTGATTACTTTTTTCAGTCTGGTAGTTTCACACACTAATCTAGTAGTTTTGACATGGAGTAAATATATCTATATATAATATATAGTTTCATAACAATATTTTTATGTCGAGTTATATTTTGTTTGGTTGAGTTACAAAAATCACGTCAGCATTCCTCTGGCTGGCACAAAGCATTAAGTGTAGGAAGTTGTTATTCAATGGACTTGTTTGAAGTTATTTAAACTCTCTTCTTGATTGAAGCTCTTGGCATTAGAGGATCAAATTTTTCTTGGTACTCTCTCTCATAAAGTTTGTTAACTAGCATGTTATTTCTCACTGCGCAGATAAGAAGGAAAAAATTAACAACATAAGTAGACAAGCAGACAACGCAAATATCTTGCAAGACGTAGAAAAGAATGTATCCCAAATAAAGGGACATCAAATTAGCTCCAATTGCCATGAGGATGAATATTTTTGCAAACGACGGAACTGAGCAGAGACCTAAGAATAAAAAGATTACTTCAAAATATTTTGAACATTTGCAAAATTCATTTATACTCATTGCTAATAAAAATACGCAAACGCACTGCAGATTGAAAAGACGGGATACATGAACATTCCGAATATTCCATTTGGTAGGTTCAAGGGAGAATTCTCTCCGAGATATTCCCCAATGAATCCAAATCCCTTTCCATACCTGCAATAAACACAAAATGTTATTTACTTGTTCACAACTACAAAAAATGGTTCACATATTATATTTTCTTCTGTGCATCTAAGAGTAGCAGACTATGATTTAAGTCACGACTCTAGTGTAGAATAGAACCCTTTCACTAGTAATAGTAAGAAGTTTGCAATTTGAATGCCAATGGCCTTACTTTGAAGTAAAGACATTGGAGCAGCTCATAGTTTTGGATATGTCACACAAAGCTTTGTAATTTGGGTCCTCTTGGTGAGACATTTCCACGTAGTAAGCGTAGTACGACAGCAACATTCCCAAGGTGGCCAGAACAATACTAAACCGCCTTATTCTGCTGATATCTTGGTAAGTTCTGTGAGTCATTTTCCTAAAATTGAACATATTCAATTAGACTCTTGTAACAAATTTCTTAATCGCAAGAATTTCTATTTTAATACTACCAATATCTAATGCAATATATATAAATCTTATTGTCCAACATTTTCTGGTAAAAGTTTTGCAATTCCGGTCTGCTTATAAGCTCTAACAAAACTTTAACATTACGGCAAAAAATTTGCAAATATGGATGTTCCTAGGGCTAAGGGGTTTCTGAAATTTCTACTTTTCCCTTCACTATTCAAATAGCAATTCTAGGTTGAAAATCTGTGAACATTTTTTTACGACAGCATTTCACCTGACTAGTGTTTTCGTAACAGTACACAGTAAAAATATAATTTTTTAGATATACTATGCATTGGCTAACCGCGGTTTCTGGGACACCGGTGGTGGGACAGTCGCAATCCACGGACTTAAATTACGGTGTTATCCTGCATACTTATACTTTAGCACAGTGAATGAGAACAATAATGCATAACTGAGGAATCTCATCTTAAAAACAGTCTCACCCTAATGATTAAATGTTATTATAGTTTGTAAACAAATCGTAAGTTTGTCCAACTTCCAAAAAATAGTTTGTCTACCAATCTGCTGCTCAATTAACCAATACGTAACATTAATAAACTTTCAACTGATTTTTACTATATAATATATGTATAGTATATTCAAGAGATTGAGGAAGTTATCCACAATTCAATTACCTGGTAATAGAAACAGGTGACTGCTACGTTGGCAGTTGACAGATCCTTCGCAAGTATACTGTGAACAGAGACAACAGACAGGACCTCACTGATGGCCCAAATGGATAACAAGGAAGAAGTCACTTTTATGAATTTGATCCAATTAGTGATCCTCTCAAGCGATGTGCAATTCCGCGTGCTCAGCTGCTCTCTCCTGAATACTTCTCAAGGACTTTTCTCACAATTACTTAAGATTCGTTGCCTGCAACCTGTGTGCGTGTGTGTTGTGCGCTGTATCCAGCAAAAACAGACTAATACTCTGCGTTTACCTGGAGAATACTAAAATGGGATGTTGTATTGTAGCTGCGTGTTGTCATGTGCTACCTTTACTTTACAGTTTACCTTTGCCATACAGGTAGTATTATTATTTCGGAATACAGTAGTGCTAGTACCCCATCAAATGCAGAATACTACTGTAAGCACTTTTTATTTCCTTCTAGTACAGAATGTGTGGATTAATAGAGTCCAAATGGTATCCACAATTTCATAAGACTTTTTATTCTACGAACTGCCGGGTGTTCAATAGGAAAAAATCTGACTATATCTAATTCTATGTCTACATCTATGTCTGTAATATTATATTTGCATTTACATACGCAGCTTACGTAGTAATGCATTTGTAATATCAAGAAAAGTCCTATCATACAGTATTCAAATTCAGAAAAATCTGGAATTTATTTTCAATGAAGGCATGGGATGGAACACGACGGATTATGTAAATGGGATAGATAATGCGAAATTGGTGATAAAATGGCTCATGGTTTATTAGGCCTTCTTATCATTGTAACTTAGTTTTAACTTTGTTAATATTTTGTTACTACCCCAATATCACTAGTACTATCAAAAGCTCAGAAGAAATCCACTGAACTGGAGATAACAGGAACATAAACTTTAGATTGTTGCGTAAATACTTCAGAATATAGTAGATATGCTTAAAAAAGTATTCTAGAAGTCAAAAAGTCTTTAAACTTTCTCATTCTCACATACATACCTATGTATAAAAGACCACCAATGGTATTTCACTAACACCAACCTTTTTTCTCAACAAACAACAAGAGTCCGATGGAAAAAATTATGACGAGAGAGCTATTATGATTTTATGCTTGATTTGTTATTTATTCTGCCAAAAAATTTGTTACTCAGAGCGAAAAGATGCCTCATAAGAAAGTTGTCCATAGGTTCATCTGTGATGTGTATTACTATTTACTGTTTTGCTACACAAATGCCGCTCTTTTCGTGGGCGCTGCTTAGCTACCAGCATTACCACACTAAAGCCGTCCACTTTAAAAAACCGTGTTCTTTACCCGATCATTCCTGTTCACTAAACCAGAACTACTATACTATGCGATTTAGAGATTCAGTAAAGGTATAGGTGAGAACGAGTCAAAAAGAATGTTAATATTGACAATTGGGATGAGAAGATTCCAGATTTGAGAAGGTGCCAAGCTTAGTTGTCAAGAGATTTTTAAAATTTGAAAGGGAACACATATTTCGCAAAATAATCAATGGCATTTTAAAATATCTTCAAGATGACAATTGGAATTTTGGCTATGAATTCGTTCCCTATTCGCGATTCGTAAGAATCTAGTTTCACCTCTGCTTTGGTTAAAAATGACTTGACTACAAACTGCCTCTTCTGCCGACAATAGTGCGCGTAAAATCAATGTCGTGATAAATGTAAATCAGAACGGAATATACCAAAATAAAGGCTTTTGAACAAACTGGCTAAATGCAAAGCTTTGGTATAAATTCTAAGTTTTAATTTGTACGTCTGCTAACTACAACTTGACTTATGATTCCTCTAAAAACCATTTCAGGAACTGTTGTAATGCCTAATTATGAAATATTCGATGATATTTGAGTGCTAACAGAGTGAAATCTAAAAGTCGTCTATTTTCGTCTGCGCGGTTCACCGTTTACCTACAATAACAAATTTCAGAGTTTATTGATCAAGAGCACATTTCGAATCACTAATAGTAGTGAGACTAATAAATGAAAGAAGAACCCTGAGAAAACACAAGGTACAATTCTTATTATTGCAAATATATATTTAGATATTGAGGGGTAGTGGATTGTTTATTTCATTGCAGGATTCCTTAACTATCTTAACTAATAAATGGTGTCAGATTATAGTGACCTAGGTACTCAATTTTTGTCAGGCTTTTATTTGTGATTAGAAAAAATGTATTAAGAAATATAGTAATTCGCATTGTGTTGAACTGTTTGATATTTTATTTGAATTACTTTTAATTTTAGGACTCGACAATGAACAGAGGTGACGATTCAGATTCACCTGGACGGCGACGTCCTTCCCCTGTTCCTGTCAGAGGAGAACCAAGCACGTCAGTAGAGGTCCATCCCAGTATGTTAGTTCCTGTAAGCAGAAGACCCGTGAAAAGACAGGGATATCCAATTTTAAATGGAGATGTCAGCACCTGGAGAGAGAAATCAGGGGACTTTTTGTGTTCTGTTTGTTTTGAAATGTTTACTGAGGCCCAAGTTACCCGATGTGGACATACATTTTGTCGAGCTTGTGTTCTGTCTTCTATTGAAACAAATCATAAGTGTCCCCAGTGCAACACATCCCTTGAAGTAGAACAAATAGCGCCAAACTATGCTCTCGTAACCCTCATGGCTAAGCAGAAAACGGCCAAACAAATGAAAATTGAAATGCTCGAGTCCCAAGCAAAAACTCCCCCAGAGACATCAGAAGTGAAGACATTTTTACAAACAAATTATAATAATTTAAATCTAAATGATGTAAACTTATTATTAAGCATGCTGCAGCATAAGAAGGAAGCACTGACTGTGGAAGCAGCGGAGCATCAGCACTCTTTAACAAAAACTTTCCTTAGTCAGTTGCTCAAAGAGAAAATCGCAGAAAAGAAAATACTAGATCGAGCTGTTTCTCTTGTGGAAAGAGATTTATTCTATGTTGAGGCACACGATCCCTCGCCGTCCACCAGCAATGCTCCCAGCACCTCCTCCTATTCCCCTACGGAGGAGTCTGTATACATGGAGGCCAGTTCCGACTACGTCGGTTTCAACGATTCCTCAATCACTTGCTTACAATTCGAACAAGCTACCTTGGCAGCCAGAAAACGAAGAATGGCCAATCACTATAATGATTTGCGTAAGATTTATTTCGATATTCGCAAATCTGTGACCACGGACGTTCTTAATAACGATGGCATGGTACCAATGAATCGAGACATTTATGAAGAAGTGGCACCTTTGCAAGACTTTGGGGAAACCTTATCCCGAGTTACGCGCTACTGCTCCTTTAAACCATTAGCCACTCTGTCTTACAGTGCTGATCTTTTATCAAATTCCAATATCGTGTCCAGCATTGAGTTTGATAAAGATAATGAGTTTTTTGCAATAGCTGGCGTTACTAAGAAGATCAAACTGTTTGAATACAGTAATGTCATTGGATCTTCAGTTGACATTCATTGTCCTACTTCTGAACTATCTTGTGGTGCCAAAATAAGCTGTGTAGCTTGGAGTTGCTACTACAAAAGTGACCTCGCCAGTTCAGATTACGATGGTTGTGTTACCCAATGGGATACGGCAACTTCTACCAAAGTGAGGTAAGTCAAGCTGCACAAACAGTCTAAATGTCTCATATTAAACCCTTCTTGAATGATTTTTAATGTACTTTTGTTAAACTATGCAGGAGTTACAGAGAACATGAGAAGAGAGTTTGGAGTGTGGACTGGAGCAATGGTGATCCTCGTCTTCTAGCATCAGGGTCGGATGATTCAAAGGTCAAGTTATGGTCAACGACTACTGATAAGAGTGTGGCTACTCTAGAAGTGAAGGCAAATGTGTGTTGCGTGAAGTTTTGTCCTGAAAATACGTACACGTTGGCATTTGGGTCGGCGGACCACTGCGTCCACTATTATGACTTTAGAAGTATTAAGGAACCTCTGGGAATTATGTACGGACATAAAAAGGCTGTGAGTTATGTCAAGTTTGCATCTAAAGATGAATTAGTTTCAGCTTCCACGGATAGCAACTTGAAATTGTGGGACTTAGTTAAGAAGGATGAAATTCGGTCTTTCCAAGGACATGTAAATGAAAAAAACTTTGTAGGTCTGGCAACAGATGGGAATTTTATTGCCTGTGGATCAGAGAATAACTCACTTTATGTTTATTATAAGTCTCTTTCGAAAAGTCTGTTTTCTTTTACATTTGACAATCACCGAAGTATGTTGGACAGAGCGAAAAGTGATGATTCGACAGAATTTGTCTCTGCAGTGGCCTGGAAAAAGGGATCTCCAATCGTCATAGCTGCTAATAGTCAGGGAGCCATTAAAGTACTTCAACTCGTATAACTAATAACTTCCAATGTGAAACTGGTCAACCACATTACTACATTAGTGTTAAACCGCAGTAGATTAGAAAAATATCAAAATGAGTGATGTTCACTTTTATCCTTTAAATTGTATCTGTGTCATTGTCATTACCAATCGACTCTCCATTTCTTTCAACCACAAATAATTCAAAAATTTCATTAAAGTGTCTACAACTCACTTCTTAGCTGTAACACGACAAAAATTATATAACCGTGACATTGCTGTGCTTTACCTTTTACCATTTCAATGATCAAATCAATCAACGTCAAATGGTCAAATAATGTGTTATTAGTGTTCAGTAGATCATTACGAATTCATTTCCAATGATTCTGTACATTTCAATATGGCAGATTTTTTATTTCGAATGTAAATGTATTCACAGTATATAAACTGGGTAATAATTAAGAAATAATCATTCACTAAAAAGTCATTAACGGGTTCCTTTTAATATTTTTTACATTTTGATGTACTTGCGTTAATAATGTAGTGCCAATTTTTATCATAGATATGAATGTAGAAAGGGTACAATATCTTGTACGTGATACAAAATATATCCTAATATGTAATTGAACACATAACATGACAAATGGTTGTGGGCGAGAACATGAAATAGTTTACCAATTAACTCCTATAAGACACCATTGATAATGTCACCTTTCAGTTAGTTAGTTTCCATAAATAGTAAATTGCTTTTACAATTCACTCTGTAGTATTAGGGAATGAAATTTCTAAATGCTGACAATATGAAAAATTGATTGGCCAATGAAATTTCATTTTTTTTAAATTTTGGTTCGAAATTCTCAGATTATGATCCATAGCCGTTCACCCAGTTCCCAAGACAAGTTCAATCACTGGGCGAGAACAAAATAAAAATAATTACAGTCTCCCATTCACTACCAGCATATATTTGGGATTGGGGATACGTTTTCATTGTCATATCAAGATTCTATTACATCCTTTATGACACTTCATATCTATGACTCATACCAGGTAATTTTAAATGTAGACGGGAGTTAATTAGCATAGACCATTCAAGCAAAAGAAAGTACTACAAACCAAAGCGGTGTTGACGATTTTCGGGTGGAGTTACTCTATGATTCCATTATTTTTTTGTTTTTACTTTCCGCTGCCTTATTGTTTTCACTTAAATTTAAAAGCGTTGATGAGTTATTGGCCTGGCCTGGGAAGCACAGCCGGTTTTAAAAAACACGAGTTTTACATAGTTATGTTACTTTTATTTGAGATTGTTGAACTAAACTATATTCTTAATAAAAGTACTATTAAATGTTTAATAGTGTTTTAAAATTGCTTATGAATATTAACGTCAATATTTCATTCAACAGTAGAAAATTACATAGTACTGGTTCTTTAAAGATTTAAAGTACTTTACCTAGAGTACTGCATACCTTAACCTTCACCCTGGTGGAACATGAAACCAAAAGCGCAGATTTATATCGGAGATATTATATATCAAATTCTGTCAGATTGGTAAATCCCGAACAAATTGAGATAATTCGTTCACATTACCTAAACAAACTGTCACCTGTATTTTCGTTTAGAACTGTGATCGGAGATACGTAATAACTCGCAATGTAATACTTGACTTTTATCTAACGTTGATCATGCTAAATTGTTAAATTATTTTTGGCATTTTAGCATCCTCTAAACATGCGTGCATCCGTAGGCACAATCGCTCTAAAGCAGATTGAAATAAGTGAGATTGATAATAAACTTTATGTTTGCTGAAAGGGTTGGGATCTCAATACTAGCCATTTTTGGAAGTATACACGGAAGTAGCATCATTATTTGAAGTTATCAAATTTAGTTTAAAATTTTTGTATTAGGACAACTGTATGCATATCTTCCGCCACTTTGCTACATCCGGTTTGAATGGTTTATTATCATTACGCTTGAAAGTTGAAAATCGATTAAAATGTTAAGACTATTTATATGAAAATATGAAAAGCCATGATACAATTTAAGCCGGTTTAATGTTAATTTAGTTTTAGTAACGCATAGCCCAGCAGATTGTTGGCTATTCGAAAGGACAACTGTCGCAGTAATGACATTTCAGAAACGATATTTTATTTCAAGTGTCAATTGTACATGTTTATATTAGAACTTCTTTACGTCGTAGGTATTTTTATTTAACTAATATAATTGAATACAAAGATTTTGATGAAAATGTGCAAAATATTTTATTTCATTAGCACATTATTGTCATAAATGTAAAGGGTTAACGCAGGATCGAAACTTAATGATTCTGAGGTCATTGCCTGTCGAAGAGTGTAGATGTGATTGGACAAATCTTTGATTCTAGGAATTTGGCGATGTGAAACATCCTCATTCAGATAATGTGCAAACTGGAAATAATGCAAAAAAAACAATAGTTAATTTACTACGTCTATTGGAAAAGATTTTTATTGATTTATGATTTATCTCACCGCTCCATCGGTATCATGGTGGACTTCAATGGTGCCATTTAGGTGAACAGTCTCCGTGTGTTTAAGGGCATGGCTAGCAACTTCCAGAGTTTTCTGACTTATTCCCTTTTCATAATCCATGGCTCTTCCAAAAGAATCAAGTTCAAACAGCTTATCCTTTTCATCGTATTGCTTTGTCTATTATAGAATGAAATTAATTAATGATTGTAAAACAGGCAATTAAAGCAAGGGTAAATGTAAAACACCACAAGCATTACTCAGGTTCACTGAATAGAGTAGAATTTACATATGTAATTATGATTTGGCCTATTTCAATTCCATTCTATTAGGTTCTAAAATTGAAAGTGTACAAAAACTACGTATGCACATTTCTTGCATGTATTGGCGCATTGTTAAAGCAATTTGTGAATTCGTCCACCGTGGGAGAGAAGATGGGCACTTTTCAGTGTCAGACTGAACCGTAATGACTATAAACCCAAAATTTAACTTTCAACTTTTTTACCGTAATCTTAAAGCCATCCATTTTTCCTCCACCCCTCGAAATGCTGTACTTTAATAGATCAATAGCTTGTTCCCATTTATCGTCGGACAACTTCATGAAGTACTTACTGAATCCTTTTCGATTTATCTTCCATTCGTTGAAGCGATTGGCCTGAAATTAATAAATTTTGGTTCATTTTCTTTACACTGTATATGTCAAAAGGGGGAAATATAGGAAACCTATAGCAAATTAAGCAAAATTGGAGTTTAGAAATCCCTATTATCACAACCTTAATTGTGTTTAGGAATCTTCTAATTATAACCATACGTAAACAAGTTTTCTCATTCTCCATCAGATTAAATATTACTAGGATTTGAACCATTATCCTAAGCTTTCCTCTACGAATTTGACGAATATACTTTTTTAAGTCCACACCTTTTAGCAATTTCCATCCAGTTTTAAAGCAAAAGTTTAATATAATACTAAAATTCATAAAGATTTTGCTGAATACATACCATGAAAAGGTACTCGGTTGATGCTTTAAGATGTTCCTGCAACAAATCCTTTGCTTTCGAATCTAATGACAAATCGGGTTTGCTTTTGAATCTGCCCAATGATGCTCCGCAGTGTGAAGTACTCTTTACAGCTAAAATACAAGCAAAACGGTATTTACTAATAACGTAAAACAGAAATACCATTAATTTTTTTTTTAAATTTGTTCATACCATCGTAAGTATCGCATGCACTTGTCTGCTTGTAGCAGTCGTCAGTGTTTTCAGCTAGACAAGTGCCAAAAAGACACACAAAGGCTGAAAGGACCAACCCAATATTCTTCATGATGGGCTATTAAGTGTTATGCTTCTTAAAATGTGCAACTTTGTTAGCAAAACACAAAGAATAAGGTTCCTTCCCGTGAAAATCTGTAAAAATAAAAAATGAAGACTTCAAATTGACTGAGGTAGCCAAAGTTCCTTTAACGATTTGTATTGAAATAAGTGTAGACCAAATGTGAAGTTTTAAGAATAATTGCAATGTAGGCTGGGCCCAATTCAGTAAATGTATCAATCAAGAGAAAATGTACAATCATGCATGTGAGATAGTTGATGAGTAGTGGGTGGGTTGTACTTGTACTGCTGTACTTACAGGCAGGGTTCAGATCCAGTGTCGCTTTCCTACTGAGTATGTGTAATAATAGCCGTGGAAAAATAAGGGTAAACTTGACTGGTTTTTACCTTAATACAATAAAAATCGACCTATCAGCAAATGTAAAAGTAAGATTAAGCTTTGGAGGAATGCAGTATGGCTTTATAGCTATTCACATTTACACAAGATATTTGTAGGTACTTTGTCAAAAATGGTATATAAAAATAAATTTTTGTTTTAGCTGTGCGTGTACCTTCTATAAGTTTATTTGGGAGACAATGCCACAAAAACACAGCATGAAGTAGTCGCCGTATCGTCGCAGATATATTAATAATAGGAGTAATGTCCATGTAGAAGAAGCAACGCAGATATAGGTACTTAATAATAATATGATATCATTGCTGCTGTTTGCTAATGTCCAAATAAGTATATGAGTTCAAGTAGTAATTTTATTTTTAAGTGCATACTCCACTAAGGATGATTGATGGATATAGACTTGCAGCTGAGGAACTCTGATTGAAAGAGAAAAAATGCCTAGTCAACTTGTTTCCTCGTTATGTTGATTAGATAAAGGAATAATGTTCTCTTACATCATTAAAGGAGAAAACCATGAATAGAAGGCATGAAATTTAATACGCAGAAACACATCCAATGTTTTTTGCTCTTCGTATTAAATAATATTATTTAATAGACAGAATATTATCTTGATATCAAATCAACAGTTACAGATGATGGTCTACTTTGTAATAGTAATATGTACATCGTAAAAACATCTTTTTGAAGGTTTTACAATCTACGATACGTGGTAATTGTCATGTAAGCAATTTTCCAATACATAATAACATTGTAATAATTATAAGTGGTTCTCTTCCTCTACATAATAACGTGATTTAGAATTTAGAGTCTCCGATGAGAGGTATAATGAAATAGGCCTTCAAAGCTTAATAGGGTTCAAATGCCATAAGATCTAAATCCAGTATCAACAACTGACAACCTATTTGGAAAATAATACTAAGGAACGCAAAGCATAAAAAGTGAAGAAAAATACCATTGTATTAGTGTTTACTAAGCAAACACACAAAACGTTCCACCACACTTTATTTTTATCATCCTTTCAACTTTTACTCAGCGTCACTCGACTCGGACTCCCTTCTCTTATCTATTAGTGAAAAGAAACAATAAGTGAGACATCAGCAATTCGACTCCTCTGCTAAACAACAGGGCGTTGGAAAATTCAAGTCAAAGGTCAACTTGCATTGTAGTTCACTCAACGATACCGTGGTACCATACTTTAATCTGTTTGCTCAATATATTGCTCTATCCACTTTGCTTTGGGACGACGTGTGTTATTACAGTACAACACTTGAAAATATATTATCTCTAGTTCTGTATTTCTCATGCTGAATTAAATGGTTGCATACTGGTCTCCAACTTAGTAAATTATTTGTACATGTCCGTTCAGTCGCCTCGCAATTGGAAACCCTCATTTTTACCATAAGTCTGCGAACGGTCTTTAGTGTTATAGCCATCCGTAATATTAGTTTACATAAGTCTTATTTAATTTATTTGGATTTTGCAGTTTAAGATTTGCAATTCGAAAAGTGATTACCGTCTACCATGAAAAACCACATAATCATTTTAGTATTCCTTTTTGGGGCTGTCCATTTCTCCCTTCAAGATGAACAAAACCCTAAACCACCCTGTAAGATATTTTGTAATTATTTCATAATGCGCACATTTTTATCAAAGTGCTAAAATAAAATTCT
This sequence comes from Yoshiicerus persimilis, assembly GCA_020352615.2. NCBI lineage: Eukaryota > Metazoa > Arthropoda > Collembola > Entomobryomorpha > Tomoceridae > Yoshiicerus > Yoshiicerus persimilis. The sequence goes on from CM060170.1 coordinate 18,459,512, forward strand.
AAAATTAAGGAATGACTTTCTCAAAAGCAACTGCTTTGTCACAATGTTAAATTACATCTAAAAAATACCGTTTAAATGTTTCATTTGCAGGCCACAAAGCATACCCTAATGTTCCAATTGTTACCCTGGAAAAGCATACCATTATGGATGTATGCTACTCAAAAATTTCGGAACAAATCCACAGAGAATTGTCAGCGTCCATTAGTTACCTTGCAATGGTGGGTACTAATTTCTAAGAACAAATTTGTATTTAAGTTTCGTACTGATAGTGTGGTAATTTATGAGAATCCAATATCTAAAATATTTGTACTCTTACAGTGTTTTTAAGAACAAAGATTTATTTTATTTTCAGGGTGCTCATTTTAGCAGAGCAGAAACCTTCCGACCTGCAGTGGCAAATTTTTTTCTAGAGAGTGCGAGTGAAGAGAGAGAACATGCGAAGAAAATGATGGAATACATGCTTCACAGAGGAGGAGAGATTAGTAATACTGCTCGTAATTTGAAATCCATTGTGAGTTTCTTTATTACTGTCTTCGCAAAGAATGAAACTTGTTTTATGCTAGAATCTTTTTGTTGAAGCAACTTAATTGTTTTGTAATGCATATAGGAACCTGTTAATTACACTTGGCCTGATATTAAAACGGCATTTGAAGTGGCCCTTAGATTGGAACAGGGTGTCACAACCAATATTGTTGACATAATCGAAGCTTGTGAAAAAGAGTATGATATTAAGAATGAGAACGGAGAAGTAATATCGAAGACGAAAAACGACTACCACGTAAGTTATTCTACCAAATCCTCATTCCCATTGATATTTGTATTCTTTTATTAACAATATGGCATCTTTTTCTAGACTGTCGATCATTTTATTGCCGAGTTTTTGACTGAACAGTACGATGGTATGAGGAAATTGGCAGGTTACATTGCAACTCTGCAGAATATGAAGTCTCACGGAAATCTTGCAGAAGTCCTTTATGACATACAGTTTGACCAAACCAAGTGAATGCTTAAATAACTATTATTTTCACTTTCAATTTAGTATACCTATTCTTATTATTGGTTGCATAAATCATACTATTCTTAAATTTATAGTTTGTCGATGAATAAACACAGAATTTGAAAATACAAATCAGTATTTGTTAACTATCGTATCATGACATTATTAATTGCTCAGACATAGGAACAAGGGGATTCTTCTGCTTTTTACAACATAGAAAGAGAGATTCCAAAAATGGGGAACGTGGCCATCATATTATCTGTGCATTCCATTAAATCAACAGTTTTAAAAAATAATTTCAATGACCCATATCCTTGCACCGTAGTTAGTACAATTACATGCATCGGAAAATGCCAAATACATTGATGCCAAACTGTGAACGGCTTTATTTCTATTTTACAACTGAAATAAAAGAATTCAAGAATTGCAATTTTGCAATAAAACTGTTAAAATCATTTATTCACCTGTAGAGAAAGAACAAAAATTATAAAAGACTTTCCCAGCTTAACGTAAGTTTAAAACCTGATGAAACTGGGTCACGAGACTACATAGCAATAAGACTTGAAAATGGTCAGAGAATGGCACTTTAATTGGTCATTATATGGCTTTACTATTTTTATATTTCTGTAATTAATGGTAGTTTTCTTTCCTTAAGAGAGTAATGGGGCACATTGGACTTTTTGTATTGTAGTTCTATTTCATTTAATACTACGTATATATCATGAATGGTACACTAATTGAAGGAATGCATAAATGCATTCCTTCAATTAGTGTACTACTCATATTATATTTATTCTATAGGCATTCGAATTCCTATATAGGTAGTAATTGTACCTTGTACCATGTCGGTTGGTGGTAATGTAAAAATATTTTCAAATGTAGAAAAATGCAGGTGCACCTGCACCTTGAAATGAAATAGAAACGTGAAAACTCAAAGATATTACAAAATGAACGAGGGGATAGTTAAAAGTACTTAGCCTAATAAAGTATATAGGTAACTATAAATAGTTTATATAGGTAGGTGTATGTTTCTCGCAAGAGAAGGGTACTTTGATAATTATCTTAGATATTAAGAGCAGTGGACACAATAAATAGTAAACCAGTGCACTATGTGTATTGCCCCTGCGGGCATCAGAAAGGTTAGTTGTAAAGCGAAAGGAATGAAAGGATTGCGTACATAGCTTATGTATAATATAGCAAACAATAATCATCATAATTACTGAACCGTTCTTCTTCGCACCTTGTAACTTATAACTATTGGTAATTGGACAACGAGGAATCCAACGGTGTCCACCCGGAATACGCCAAAGTAGCATGTTTTCGTCAATGCTTAAAAAACTGATTTCCCCTACTCTGTTCATGTATTAAAACGACACGAAATACAAAAGTACCTAACTCTGAGCGTCCGCTACGTCACAGCTTTGACTCTCAGTGCAGTGCAACACTTGTAGTAAATAATTATCGCCGGTGGTGAATATGGAAATTGGACAATAAAAGTATGTTGGACAGTCACACTACATGGTAAACACAATTAGAGAATTTCAAATCTGATACACTATATAGTTACATTCTGATGTGCAATCCAAAACTTAAACGAAGAAACTGTTCTAATGGGCCACTGAGTTTGAATATATTTCAAAATAATATTTCGTTCAAAACCAGAGGCCAAAAGATGGATGGGAGCTATGCATTATGTGATAAAAGGCTGGTTGTCTAACTGCTTTGGCGAGTACTGTTTGACTGACTGTACGTATTACTTACTGTGATTAATAGGTTTTCCAAACAGGCATGCTCTGTATAAAAATGACATAGTAGTCAAGTAATGTAATCTCATTGCGGACTTCCGTATGCAAACACGTTTCGGTACAGTTTTTTAAGATGCATTAGGTAAATTAACTTAGATCTGACTCTTGCGAGTGTATTTTGGTGAAGTTTGGCAAACACACAAGTCGTCTATTAATACATAAACTGTAGGCTTTATATATTAACCGTTATACATTTACCACCCCACTTTACCACCACTTTTGGTAACAATTGACCTATTGACCCCAAATTCTAACATTATCTATATGTGTTCCAAATTTTAACTCAATAGCTTAATCAGTTCTCGAGTTTATTATCGACAAAGCGGACAGACGGCCACTGCATTCCCGTAAAGTATATGACGAAGCTTAATAATAATAAAAATCTGCGTGATGACGGTATTTTCAACTTATATTTCTCCATATTTTAGTAAATTGTGGATATTCCAAATAAGGGGAAATGCCACTATGTAAATATATTATGCAGTAACATCCGGAAGACATTCAAATGTTATATTAATATGTTTATTGATTCTAATCTTTATAGCATATTACAATCTACATTGTATGACAATGTGTAAACTTAATTACAATCAATTTATGAGTACAGTACAACCCATGTATTGTAAAAGCAGTTTCACCCTCTGTCCAATAGTGAAAGTGGGCATTTACCATTTTTTTCAATCAAATAGATATAAATTGCTGACTACACCGGTATTCTCCAAACCGAGTTGCCTTGCTTGTGTTGGAGTATACTGTACATACTAAGGATTCTAAATAATTGCCGAATGACTTTTCATGGTCATCATTAAAAAGATAATCGTATCTCCAGAGGGAAAGTGACTTAGGTAAATTTTTAGAAACCTAGGTTTAAACGTTAAATTATGAAATTATATTATTAAAGTTTGGAGTTTAATTGGGTGAAGTCGAGTCCAATATGCGGGCGGAAAGAGTTAAGTGGCTTTCCAATCGGATACAGGCCTTGTCCTTTCTTCCATTCCTCCACATTTATGATTTGATCCTGGAACATGCGACATTTCCATTTTAAAAATAGTAAAAAAACAATGATCGTTACTGCAAGTACCTGGAATTGCCGTAAAACCAATCTGTAAAACTGACCTGCGTGTATGAAGGTTTAGGGAAATTTTTAAGTTCGTCTAAATCTTCCGGTTTGTCCATCCACTTATTTTTGGAGATAACGTAAACGCTCAACTTTTTCTTTGTTTCAGAATCAGCTGCCACAAATTTCTAAAGCAAAAAAGCTGTGTAATTTCGATTACTTTAAAAAATGTAAAAATAAAATAAAATATTACTTCAAAATATTCAATGATCTCCGGTAAAGTGACTGTCTCCAGTTCTTTTAGCTCTACATTTTGTCGGTCAAAGTTGTACTGTTGCGAAGAAATTTCATTCCATATTAGGTTAGCCCGATCAATGAGCTTCTTAGGCTTTTCGGATTTTCGAACGTGCAAAGAGTTTCGTAATACCAAAAATTCTTCCTCGGACATATTCTTAAGCAAATTCTGTCAATCAAAAGTAAAATAATTGAATCTAAATGCCCCTCTTTCTAATGTTCGAAAACACTTTAAATAGTTATCATTTACTTCGAAATTTTTAATGAAATCGTCAATGCGAGTTTCTAGGAATGGAGGATGTCTGTCACTTTGAACAACAATAGTCATGCCTTGTGTTCCGCTGGCCCGACGGACATTAGAGTATACAACATATCCTAGTTGTTCTTGGGTACGCAATTGGTGAAAGCATGGCTCGGTACATATGTGTTCAATCAATTCTAATAGAACATTTTCACGATCGCTTTGTAATCCTGTTTGAAAAAAGACTGCCGCACAAGAACTAAGGTGAGTGGGATGTTGTCTACAGTAAACATAATTGAGACCTAAAAGAAAAATGAGTCAATTAATGACAACAATAATGTAGATAATTTCAGTCGTTGATTTCCTATTAGACATATTTGCATTACCATGTCGTAAATTAACTTCCCGCATGCGTTTCGATTGTGCAGGAAGGAGAATTTGTGAACCCTTCTGTGTGAACATAGACTCGACTTCAGAGACAAGAGCCTCAGTCTCCTTCAATATCAAAAGTATTTATAGAAAAACAATTCAAATTTTTTGTTAATACAATAGATATATTTGTGAAAAAAATGAACCGTACTTTATAATTCAAATTTCCACATGCGACCCATTCTAATTTCGTTTTCGAGACAAATTCGTTTGCGAAAGAAATAAGAGCTTCCAAAGTTGCCTCTAAAATGAGAAAAAACCATTATTTACTTCGCTGATTGCAATTTATGACAAATATTTATAAGATAGTAAACCCACCTTCCATCGACTCAATCAATTCTTGGTTGGACCACCGTTTTTCACGCAGAAGATATGTTAAGTAATAGCTGGCATGAAGGTATGGTTGCTCGTTCTCCCAATTTTTGAGTCCTCTAGTGTAATACTCTTTTAAAACTTCAAATCGTTTGGGGTCCGGCTTGAAATTTAAAATACGATCCATCACTTTCTTTAATAATGTAGGCAACTTGTGATCATATCCGGCAATGCTTATCTAGAAATTAGAAATTTCATAGCATCTTAGATAAATATACAGTACTTAGAACGATAAGGATAAGGCTATATACCAATAAAACCCTTATTGGCTATTTACCTGCCTCTCGTGTAAATATTCTTTAGTTATACTATAGAATGATGTATGAAAATACCTCTAAACCGTGCACAGTATCTATGACATTGTAATGAAGGCCAGCAACGCTTGCAGCGTAAGAATATTCTGTTAATTGATCCTTAATGCAACTTGCAAACAAATTGTTCAAATTTGCATTCAATGGGTCCAGCAAGGGCAAAGGGCTAAAATAACGAACCATAATTATTAGCAAAACCTTATAAATTAGAGATGTATAGAGAACAATAAAAAACGATTTACTTCCAATTACCTGTATATTTCAATCCTCACAGATGCTTTGGGCATGTTGAATTCATTGTCTTGCAAAAACCAAAGCCTTTGGAATCGCTTTTTATCTGCCATGGTAGGTATTATGCCCGTCTAAATTGAACAAGTTTACTTTATAAACTTTCTCAAATATTTTGACAGAAAAAATAGAAATGAAACATACATCTGGCTCCCGGCGTTTTAAATCAAACTCAGATGGAATAAATTCATTTTTTGGTGGAAGATTCAGTTCGGTATGGTTTCCACATGTTTTCCAACGCTATGATTTCATACGAAATATATTAAATTGCAATTTAATCACTGATGGAAAAGTAATATATTGTTAGCTGAAAAGAATACAGACCATGATGAGATCTTCGTCAATATCATTCAAACAATATTTCACTCCGTACCACTTTTCGGTATTGACTGCTTTATCAACAAACTCTTGAGCTGTGACAGCCATTCTGTAGAAAAGTGCTTAAATGAATTGGCGGCATATACGGGTAATATCAATATTCCGCTGAATAACTGAAACATCTACCAAAAAAATACCTGCAGTTGTCAGGATTAAGAAGATCTAATAAATTTTGAATCAAGTCAGTGTCATACTCAGTAAGTATATAACCAGCACTCAATACTTCATTTACAGGAATTTCCTAAAAAACATGTTATATTATTATTTTAAGGCTCCCTGAAGAACTTTTCTGAATTTACTCCTTTTATCACCAGAGAAAAATTATTTTCTGTCGTTAGCATTTAAGGGATTATCCAATGCTAGTTTTAAAAAATGTGAAAAATTGAATAATTACATGCATCACACTGGTGACGTGAGAGACCAAGGATTGTGGCCGTTCTTTATCCTTGAAACGAAATAACATGGAATTTACATCCCTCATTTCTTCCCAAACCCATTTTTGTGGACCCATTTCAGACAACATTTTGAGATACTGTAAAACAATATTCATTAGTAACTGTTTCACTATGAGTCGTAGGAGAAAACGAATTTAACTGTAAGTATACCTGAAATATATGCACAGTTATTTCATCCACATTTTTCATTCCTTCAGGTGTCAAATCTACGGAGACTTTGAATATACCAAAACCCCTAGCAGGCACATGTGATCCCGCCTCTAAATGGTTGACCCAATTTTTATCCTTCAAGAGGGATAGAAGACTTCCGGCACCTTCGTGGCCAATCAAATGGGACAAATATCCTTCTCCCTATAATGCAAAGCCATAATTTTATGTCACATATCAATAGTGTAAAAGGTATTTCGCAAATAAACATTAAGTTTACCGAAGCCTTGTAGCGCATTGTTGTGTCCGGAATGGGAAACATAATAGTCAGCAGTCTCAAGTCTTTAACTGGAACGATTTCCATTCGAGTGCCCAACACATCATTTGAATATGGAGACACAGGCCATCGGGGTGCTTCTACGTCGCGGTTCTCAACTTCTGAAAACATTTCTTCTGCCATTTCCTGTAATTCGTCTAATGTTTCACTACCGAGGAGACACAAACACATCAAATTGGCAGAATAGTATTTTCTATGATAATCCATCAATGCATTTCGGACATCCACATCCTGGGATCGAGGAATATCCCACAAAGTGTCCCGATTTCCTATGAAAAGTCATTATGTATTCATTATATTCATACCATTTCCTTATGTGCACAAATAGATCCACAGCTGTGGATCTATTCGCTATTAGTATTCATTATTAATTTAAAGATATTAGCGACTTCAAAGAGCATATTTTCTCTTGCATTTACTTGCATAATTATGAACTATAAATAAATATTACGTCTGACAAGCATTAGCATGTATGAAAAGTGGTACAATTTACCAGTAGCAAACTGAGAGTATGGATGCTCAAGATTTGTAGTGCCAACATCAAGTTGGTGTGCTCTCCAGGAGTCATTAGTTAGATTCTTTTCATGTTCCGAATGCACTGCATTAACTTCTCTCTCCGTTGCTGACTCAGTAAACAACGGGGAAATGAAAAACTGAGAAAATCTGAAAAGTAGTCAATGATATTTACATTAATGTCAAACTGCGTCATTAGTATAATTAAAAACAGATTACGGAAAGCAAATGCTAATGGGTTAGAAAAAGAATGCGTATGACTAATGAAATCTACATTAATGAAATCGATGAAATCACAATAAAGACTTTTAAAGAAGTTTTTAAATACTCCTGTACACGTGCACACGGAATTTAGTTCCCTGATCGCATTGACCCATTACTTTACTCGTTTAGAAGGTGAATTATTGAAGCCAAAAATTGATGCGTACACTTACAAATATTATGTAAGTGTATTCAGACTTACCTACTTTAACTTTTAATTGAAACCCCTCCACTGTTGCATATAGAGCAAGCGAGCAAAGATGGTTTCCAAAATAAATTACATTAAAATTATACTACCCTGGGAATGTAATTCGGCTTGTACGACAAATACCTACCTGTCCAATGCAGGTCTCAGGGATTTTGGAGCCACGTCAAAATAATAATTTGTGTGATCTCTAGCGGTATAAGCATTCGAGGATCCAGCGTTTTCCGAAAGAAATTTGGAATATTCGTTTTCAGCTTCATATTTTTTTGTTCCAAGGAACAACATGTGTTCACAGAAATGAGCCAGTCCAGGAAGGCCTTTAGGGTCGCACATACTGCCTGTATTTTCGTTAAAATTTTATTATTGATCATAAACTTTTAATCTTATTCATAAACCAATATTGTAAAAAGTAAACAAGAACTTGCCCGCAGCAACTGACAACGACGCGGCAGCTTTATCAGTTAGTGGGTCACTGATGAGCAAAACTTTCATTTTATTTGCCAATTCAATTCCTCTATATTCTCGCTTGTCTAAGGGAGATTTTTCCACTGTCGGGTATATTTTACTTTTGTTAGCCATCTTAGCAACAGTCTGGGCGCTCAGATATCTGGAAATAATGTTCAAGAGTATGTCAAAGACGTAATTTTCTTAGAGTTCTGCAGACTGCCTTACAGCTCAACCAAAATGCAATCAGGTTTAACACTAATAAAATGTAATAATGTGAAACGCTTTATATATACTTCATGTCTCACCTTACTATACTATCTGAACAACTGACACGACTTCTTGCAAAACTAATCCTTCGTAGAATAACAAGAGCCATCCAATACTTCACTAGAACCTGGAGAGAAGAATAGGGGATTAGCCGTATTGGGAGTACAGTGATGTATAGACCATGAACTACACGTACACATTGTTACATAATGTCATATGACAACAAAATATCACTAAGCTAAAGTTTCCACTTATTACTGTTTTGAACTTGTCAAGTACCTTAATTGTGATTCATCGTGCTACGATAAGAAAGTCTCGCAACTAAAAGTAATGACAGTGGTGACTAATTGCGCGATAAGGAAATTGGTAATTACTACTCCGATAATTCCTCTACATACAAATAATATTTGTAACAACAAAGCAACTACCATGTTCAAAGGAAATTGCCAGTAATTAATACAATACGACGCTGAATATGAATACAGATTAGTTATTTTACAATTTTAATGCAGTAATATGTAAAACTGAAGATATTCTGATGCAATTAACCGTTCAAAATATATCAGGTAATAGACATTTCTTAAATTGAGTTAGTATGAATAACAGCTATACTTTAAGTCTTAGTCATCATGAAAATGTGCTCACCCAAAAATACGAAGCAAGTATAAAAATGTAGCATTAAGGCTACTAACCGAAATAACCATCATTATTATTTATTCAGTTCTCCAGATATAGACTTTTTTGAAAGGCACTACGGCACCTACTTCAGCGAGGTTCGATAATGATTTTTCTACCCAGGTCATTATTGCTTTGTTAGCCTCATGTAAAGTCAACAGGGTCGACATTTGCTATCAAGGTCTTCAATTCATGTTTAGTTTGAGTCATGAAGTATTTTTCCAAAACTGATGACTCCAGGAAATTTTTTACCAAATGAAAAACCCGGTTTGTGTCACATCACATCTAATTTCAAGTACAGAAACTTGATCTCCACAAAAAACAAGTTTTTCATGATAAAAAATTCTGCACGTATGAACCTTAATTAATTTCTAACTTTTTACTCCAAATATACTATATGGTGCACTTTTCCTTGAATATTAATCCCTCGGCCTTGCTTTTGCTCTTGTGTCTAATTGTAGTACATTTCGGGGGAAGCAATCGTCATCTTCAAAATAATATTTATATTTGAGTTCACTAAACCTACAGTCAAGAATGTTAAACTAATTAATCCCAGTCATTAACAACTAATGTTACCGGTGACAGACTCTTAATGAATTTGGATAGATATGTTTTGATTGTGAATTGTGATACAGTGTCAACTATCAGCTGGACGTAATCAGTCTTTTTTTGGTGTACAGCTGATAGTTATAGTCATCTGCTTGTCTTTGAAATGCAAAATAATCAAAAGAAAAACTTACTTGACACAGGACAAGATATAATACACGGACAATGTGTTAAGTTCAGCTAAATATTTCTTCAACTGTCAGGGTCAGGGAGTTGAAGCCCGGGGTTAGGGCAATTGGTAATGGTTCAGAAAATTTTCTATTTCAGTGTCCACACGAATATGCACAACTCCACGTATAACCTCTAAATTCGTGTGTGCTATTCTGATAACTCTGACTGTCTCTGACTCACAGTTGCGATGATGGAATCTTTGCCTGGTGGTTTCGTTTTGCTGTGTAGCCTATGTCGGATGGATACTCTTTTTGTGTTTTGTACAAAACACACACCATAACAACATTTTACAATGTGCAAAGGTTTCGCGTCATTTAGGTTTACATCTGAACTTTTGATAAAGTGCATTTTATAATGCATAAAATGCAGTTTATTTAAATTTTAAAACTACTTTCCATTACTTTTATTGAGGACGTGAATTATGAATTATGAATGACGTGAAAACCATAGAGGCCGTATCACAAAAGAAATTCTACTATTTTTAATATTATTTCAAGCTCACATATTTATGCCAAATGCTTCAATATTGGTTTCAGTTGAAATTAAGATGGCATTTAAAACTAATGTTTAAATGAAGAGTCTATGTATAAAATGAATAACACTATCATTTATTAGTGAATGCAATAAATACAGTACAGTAATAATCACAATAAAAATTGTTTTCTTAGAGGGTATTGATGTGTTGAACACAAGGTCTTCTCAATTAGCCATTCTGTAATGACTGAGCTGTGTAAAATCTAAAATCGACCTGTATTAGCCTTCATGATATTTCTTTAAAGTGGACAATATACAGTCACTTTATGGTGCGTACCGTAAAGACAAAAAATTAGGGGTTGGGAAATAATACTTGAAAAGTAAGAAGTTTAGGCATTTAACGTACCAATTACCGAGGTGGGGAATTATTCAGACGTGGGATTAGTCTTTTACGGAATATTAAGATGCAGTAATCCTAATGAACGTATTTATTTACGTACGCATTGCTCTGTGTACTTAATGGTGTACATCCTAACCATGTAAGCGTTAATTTATCATCCAAAATATATGTTGCTGCGAAGTCTTCATTCGAATTCAGGAATATCTTCAAAACTGTATCCTGGGTATCCTTTATATGCACAATAAGCTATGCGGACGTGATATGCTCCGGGTATGAACATTAAAAAGCCCATAATGATCATTGGCCATATCCGGTCAGCAAACTGTAAATTTTATATTGTTCACATTAAAATCATAGTAGCATTTGGAATACGTTTACGTAGCAATGATTAAATTCTTTGAAAATGAACCTTTGCATCCAAATGTCCTGTTACAACAAGAGAGCCCAGCACCAACAAAACAGCTCCAGCGAAACACAGGAAGGCGGCCAATGTTATCGACCTCACAGGCACTCTGACAGGAGGTTTCTGAAACTATTAATAAATGGCTCGAACTTGTTGAAGTGCAAATGTGAAATATTATCAATTAGCAAACGATAATTGTCGACTCGAAATTCAGATGGGACTTCAACGACAACAACAAAAATTCCATTGGTAATATTGTATTGTTGTATTCATTAAGACTCAATACACTTCTTCCGATACATTTTATGAATATTATTATATATTATTCTTTATAGCGTTATAATTGCATAATCTAATACCTGGGAATCTATATATTCGTCATTAGAGTTACCGGAACTTTTAGACAATGGACGATATGTCGCTAAATTGCAGCCCTCTGTATATTGTTCCGATGGTGCAATATTTTCCCCGCTACAGGGACTTGTAGGTTTTCTATTTGTAACGCGAATTTTTGTCATCTTAATGTGCTTGGTTACTACAGTACTGAAATATAATACATGAAAAACCAATTAAAGAAATCCATATAAAATATGTAGTGAATGCAATTTTAAACATGTGCAAAAGAATTATGTTAATGGAAATAATAATTCAATTAGTTTGCCTGTACTACAGTTTTCCAGAAAGATATTTTTAAGGCTTCCAAATCAATATTAAAAGTAACTAATAACTAGTTAATTTTACTTCTTTCCAAAATATTTTGGAACAAAATGTGAATTACAATTTTTATTTAAAAGTTTTTGGGAAAACAAAAAACACAGTTGGCAAACTTGTGCAACAGTATTTATTCAGAAAGAACCTGGTTTTCCTGCAGTAAGATTCTTTAGGTGAACTTTTGTTAGAAAAGGGAATGCTTTTAATTTAATTATGGTACTTTACTAATTGTAATTTTTCAGGTAAGTTTTTGAATTGAATCAATGCAGAATAGTAAATATATTTGTTTTACCAGATGCTTAGCGCCAAATACCATCGAGTATTTACAACGTCGTAGAAACCGTATCGGCTTCTACGACGTTGCACTTTACTCGATGATTAGCACCTCTGCACAGAGCATGAACCAAACTCTTTGGAACACTAAATTTTACGTCGAGTGCCTCATCCTCAGGATTACATATAATTATATTAACTCTGTGTAGTGGTCCCCGGGCGCACTCTGTCCACACATGTTTAAAGCAAAAACCAACTCGTACTCAGCTCCCCGCACTCCAGCCTATGAAGCTTCATTGTTTTTCTGTGTGTACCTGTCGTTCACACGCACATTTTGTACTCCAGAATTTTAACTAAAATATTTATATTTATAGTTGCTAAAATTGTATCTCCCCAATTTTTATTCATCCCAACTTGTAATAGAAGAATGGGAAAACACAAAAGAAGTCGAAATTCGAGATCTGCGTCTCGAGAATCTCGAAAAAGATCACGGTATTCACCGAGTGACCATCGACGGCGATCGCGATCTCCTTCCAGGTATGGTCGTAATTATAGCTACTCATATTCTAAAAGCCCTTCCTTTTATGGTCACAGGCAAAGGCAACCGGATGAAAATTATATCCGCAGCATGGAAAAGCGGATTAAAGCTTTGGAACGGCTGACTGTGCCCGAAGAAAATAGACGTAGATCTATTTCAAGGCAATCTCGGGGTGACTCTGTTCAAAGAAGCAGAGCCCCAGAGGGATTAAGTCAGACAAAAAAGATAGAGGACAGACGGCCAATATCTCCCATTACTTCTCCCTCCCGGTCAAATCGAGAAAAGAGCCATGAAAATGAATCAGTAGAAGACACCTCAGATGATCAGGACGTGATAGACATTGACGTTACTTTACCGGATGAACTGCTACATAATTTGGGAGAAGGTCCACCAAAACCTAAAGAAGGTTTACCCATCCACCCAGAGATAGCTTCAAGGTGGAATTTTATCGCTCTTAACGGCTTGGCTGATCAGGATGCAAAAGAAGCCCTGTTCTCAAAGTACACGGCTCCGTCAAATTGCCAATCTATTAATCCTCCAAAGCTTAATCCTGAAATTGAGGCAGTATTGACAGACTGTGGATGCAAAGTGGACAAAGAATATACCAGAATCCAAAATGAGTTGTCTACTGCAATAACAGCAGTTGGCTCGGCGCTCACAAAAGTACTTCAGGACGATGTCACAAAAGAGTCTATGACTCAGATGCTTGGAGACTCTGGACGCCTGCTGGCCAACCTTCAGTATAGTGTTTCAAAATTGAGACAAAATATTATTAAGCCGAAGTTGGGAGGATCGATGAAAAAGTTATCGGAACAGACTCCCTTTGACCAATGGCTATTCGGTGAAAACCTTTGTGCAAGAATTAAAGCTGCAAAGGAAGCTGAAAAAATCGGGAATGACATGAAGCCCAATAAGGGAACAAAAGTGTCTACTCCCTCGGCTTCAAAGAAAACTACCACGACTTTAAACTACCAACGCCCGCCGAAATCCAAATTCGGGAAGAATCGGTTTTCCGGCGGGCGCAACAGGAGCCTCCAACACCAGAGTCACCAAAGCTCACATCGGAGGAAGTAACCCAGGTAAGCACATTGTCAGCAGGCAGATTATATTTCTTTAGTCATAAATGGGAAGAAATCACAACCAACAAAACAGCAATACGGTGGCTCAAAGGATATAAAATTCCGTTTCTTTCTACGCCTAATCAGAAAGAAACACCAAACACGCCCATTTTCTCAAATAGTGAAAAACAAGAAATTGACTATTGTGTAAATGAGCTAATTGGCAAGGGAGCTATTGAACGCTGTACGCATGTTGCTGGCGAATTCATCTCTCCCATTTTTCTTGTCAAAAAGCCCAATGGCAGTAATAGGTTTATACTTAACCTAAAGAAACTTAACAAATACGTTGATTGTCCTCACTTCAAAATGGAGGATATCCGTTCGGTCATTCGTACAATTAGTCCAAACATATTTATGGCATCAGTTGATTTGACTGATGCATATTATATGATCCCCATTCATGATACCAGTAGAAAGTTTTTACGCTTTTCATGGAACGGAGAGCTTTTCCAATTTAAATGTCTAGTATTTGGCCTAAACATTGCACCATATGTATTTACTAAACTATTAAAAGAAGTTGTGAAATACATTAGACAATGTGGAGTGACTATAATAATTTATATTGACGATTCACTAATTTTTGGAAAGTCTAAGGAGGAGTGCACTGCAGCAGTCAATTTTGTCTGTAGCACATTAAAGACACTTGGTTTTCTGATTAACCATGAGAAAAGTTCCCTCGTTCCATCACAGGAAGCTAAATTTCTTGGTTTCCTTTTTAATTCAGTGTTAATGACAGTTTCAATCGATAATAAAAAGAGACAGCACGTTTCTCAGTTAATTAGCAATTTTCTTTCGAAAAGTAGGTCCACTGTTCGAAATCTGGCGAAATTAATCGGTACGCTAATTTCTATTAGATACGCCGTACCCTATGGACTATTGCATACCCGGTTAATGGAAAGAGATAAATTCCTTTACTTGAAGCGATATAATTCGTATAACACGATCGTACCTATTTCTACTAATACAATTGAGGAATGCAAATGGTGGCTGAAAGCTATCCCAAATTGTACTTCTCCCATAAGATCTGACAATTACGAAATGACAATTTTTTCCGACGCTTCGAAAACTGGATGGGGTGCCATTAACAATACAGAACATGTTAATGGTTTTTGGACGCCTTCTGAAAGACAAATGAACATTAATTTTTTAGAGCTGACAGCCTCATTTAAAGGCATTAAATGCTTTGCTAGTCATCTTTTCAATTGTCAGATCCTGTTGAGAATAGACAATACCACAGCAATCGCATACATAAACAAAATGGGGGGTGTCCAACACCCAAAGTTAAGTAAACTTGCTAGGGATATCTGGCTATGGTGCGAGAAGCGTAATATATGGCTATTCGCCAGTTACATTTCATCTAAAATGAATTTCGAGGCAGACTATCATTCGAGAATTAAGGATGATTCCACGGAATGGCAATTAAATCCAATGTACTTTCAAAAAATTGTTAAGGCATTCGGTTCTCCCAAAATAGATATTTTTGCGAGTAAAAATAATACTCATTGTGGTATGTATGCCTCATGGTTGCCTGATTCGAATGCATTTTGTGTGGATGCATTCACATTTAACTGGAAGGGCTGTGATTTTTACGCCTTTCCACCGTTCTCTATAATTAGCAGAGTTCTTCAAAAAATATTGAATGACAAAGCTGTGGGCATCTTAGTGGTGCCAAATTGGCCTTCCCAATCATGGTACCCACGGTTTAGGGAAATGGTAATATCAGATGTCATCAGTCTGGGACCAGATAATTACTTACTGTTTTCTCCTTCCAGGCAATTGCATCCTCTCAGAAGGACAATTTCATTAGTGGCAGCAATTGTATCCGGGAGTCATTTTCCCGCAAGGGAGTTCCAGAAGAATGTATAAATACAATGATCACCTCCTTGTCAAAAGGAACACTTAAGCAATATGAATGTACATTCCGGAAGTATCACTCTTTCTGCAAAGATCTAAAATTGAACTTCTATGACTACAACGTGGCAACAGTTTTGAAATTTTTAAACAAGGAATTCCAAAGCGGTGCTAGTTATAATTGTATGAATTCATCAAGATCAGCCCTATCTCTGCTTTTGTCATCAGAAGGAAAGAGCTTGGGTCAAGAGGCCACAATCAGAAGATTTATGAAAGCATCTTTTCGAGCAAGACCACCGAAGAGCCGATACAACAGTGTTTGGGATCCCCAGCCTGTCTTAACCTATTTGGGATCCTTACACCCCTTAGAAAGTCTTACATTACGGCAGCTGACGCTAAAATTAGTGGGACTAATGGCACTTGCTACCGCTCAAAGAGTTCAAACTTTAAGTGCAATGAATATCAAAAATGTTCATCAGTCAGTATCAGGAATCGATATCACGATAGATGCTATTCTTAAAACAACAAAACCTAACAGTAAAACGCCTATAATTCATCTTCCTTATTTCAAGAACAGTCCGGAATTATGTGTCGCTTCAACCTTTACAGAATACTGCAAAAGAACGGTTGAACTGAGGGCTGAAGAAAGTCAACTTCTCATTGCCCATAAGAAGCCGCATAAAGCTGTATGTTCTCAAACGGTATCTAGATGGATAAAAGAAGTTCTTAAAAATGGAGGATTGATGTCACAAAATTCACAGCTCACAGTACAAGGCATGCTAGCACATCTGCCGCTGCAGAAGGAGGAATAAGTATTAATAACATTTTAAAAGTAGCTGGATGGACGGAATCATCAAATGTTTTTACACAATTTTATCAACGTCCATTGATTGCTCCGTCAGCATACACTGAGACTGTATTCTTTAAGAAATGAGGACCTCTATTAAATAAAGATGTAATTTTTTCTGATCGTACAAAAAGTTCGCATTTTATCTTTAAACAACTACACAGAGTTAATATAATTATATGTAATCCTGAGGATGAGGCACTCGACGTAAAATTAATCGATTGAACGAACTTACCTAAGTGATGTTCAATCCTAATTTTGCGAGAGTGCCTCATCCGAATAGATTACACCCACCCACCTCAAAATCATACCTAAAGATGATACCCATAACTAATGCGAACCTTTGAACAAAATGAAGCTTCATAGGCTGGAGTGCGGGGAGCTGAGTACGAGTTGGTTTTTGCTTTAAACATGTGTGGACAGAGTGCGCCCGGGGACCACTACACAGAGTTAATATAATTATATGTAATCTATTCGGATGAGGCACTCTCGCAAAATTAGGATTGAACATCACTTAGGTAAGTTCGTTCAATCGATTAATTTTATTTTCTTAACTGGATCATACAGTGTGTCAAAAACTTTTTATGCCGGATCTATTAGAATTTTACAAAGAATTCTTCAAGAAAGCATATCTTGTAAGCCAAGGATTCTTTAAATTAATGATTCTCTGAAAGGACCAATTGAAATGAAAAGCAACCTTAAGTTTTGCAAATTTACTAATAGTAATTACCGTATTTACCGAATTAATACCCCGTGGTATCTTTGTACCATGGCCCTAATTTACTGCTCAAAATGGGCGTAATAGATTAATAGAGTATTACGGCATGGGCAATCATTTTTTCAATGCCGACAAAACTTTAATAGTTTAATAGTATTAATGTAATTAAACAATTAGGCTGTATTTAGTAATATGTTAATTTCCACAAGTTCATCGTCAGAAGGTATCCGGATATTATCATCCTTAATGTGTGGAGCAATTATATTTTTGACGATTTTAGTATTAGGTATATTATTTTTCCTGTGGCTTTCTTGTCAATAAATGTGTGGGGAATTATTTCTGCGTGGGGATTTAATCTTTCAAAGTTTCCATTTTAGTCAGTTTTCGAAATAACACTTCATGGGAGGGGAATTATATCAGCGAAGGTAATAATTTGGTAAATACGGTTTCGAATTCCAGGAGTTTGCCACATAGTCACCCTGTGTTTGATTTACAGTACCGACATTTGAAATTTTTAATCATATAATATACGTTTTCTCAAATTTTTTCCCAGGGCCATAAAATTTGAATGACGGTTTTTTTGAAAAGGAAAACTAGAATATTTTGTCAAATCCAAAGTTTGTACAGTACCACTATGGAAAGAACATAGAACAATTGCTTTAACCTGCAATTGACCTATTATCGAGTAGGGCAATAGGATAGGTAAATAGCAGAGATCGAAATTTCGGTGAGTATTGAGAGGTAGTCTAGCACCACTCTTTTCTGCAACGCCATGACTCTCAGACTCTCAACTCACCTCTAACCCCTCCTTATTTCAAAACCTCACCTCTCCTTTTTTCAACACCTAAACTCTCACTCTCACCTCTCCTTTTTCAAAACCTCACCTCTCAACTCCTCTAACCTCTCACTCCAAATTGAGAGGTGAGAGGTGAGTTGAGGTCTTCTCACCTCTCTATAAGTAGAGATGCCCATAGTCAGAGATCGAAATTTAGGTGAGTATTGAGACATAGTCTCTCACCACTCTTTTCTGCGACGTCATGACTCTCAACTCATCTACCACCTTTCCTTTTTTCAAAACCTCACCTCTCAACTCACCTCTCCTTTTTTCAAAATCTCACCTCTCACTCACTCTTCTCAACTCTCAAATACATGTGACCATACCTCTCACTCACCTCTCACTTCTGAGTTGAGAGCTTCTCACCTCTCTTCAATTGAGGGGTGAGCAGCTATTTCGACATCTGGTAAATATGATAGCTAACTTAGCCGTTTTGAAGCTTGCATTTGTATTTGGAATTCTGCCTGGAATCCAAGTCTTTGGGATTCTGGGTAAATCCTACCAAGTTAGCAGTCTTTTGCAGATTCTGTGTCCCTTGGTCGTAACCTCAGCGCTAACAAGATGATGTATTTGATGGGCGGGTATTTATGTTTCCTTAAACTGAAAGAATGAAAATCAGAATCTACGAAAACAATTATGAAGAAAACGTGTCGTTTCTTTGCTCTGTATTTTTCTAGAATCCCTAACCCATATTCCCTTGGACAAACGTTATTTCACCCGTCCCCCCATTTTTCATCCCTCAAATCAGCATGATATGTAATTTCGTAGCAATTGTAAAACAATGAAAAAAGAGGTCGGCTGCATTCTAGTCTATCAAATACTTGAACTTTTTCCAAAACTGCAGATTAGTAGAAAATTAAATCTCCCTCAATTATCAAAAATATAACTTCGTTTATGAAATAGTTCCGATATTTCTTTCCTAGAGAATAAATCCATAAAACAAAAAACGGTTACTGCATTCTGAACTTTTAGTTTTTTATATTCATAATTTGAATGTTGTATACCACCCATTAAATACAATAAATATATTTTGATCTTCTTTATGAAGTGAAAGTTCATGAAAGCAGGGAACATAGGTTTTTGAAGGCCCCGTATACTTTCGTTCTCAGCGCCCTCATAATGTTGTGTCATATTTCAGTGTGGCGTCCCTCAACTATTTACTTTCTCTTTTTAACTTGCAAAAATTTACTGACTATCGACTGTAGATGTAGCATCATTCTCAATATCTAATTTTATAACTGTTCTTGTCATTTAGGCTAACATGACTTTCATGATGCTACGTTAGTCAATTGTAATAATAACAAAAGTAAGTAATGGGGTTATTACTTGAATTTATTTTTAAAGAATAGCAAATATTCTTTTTAAAGAAGGTAAGTTCTCTTGTAAAGTTCATGCATTAACCTGTAGTGATGCACCACAGAGAGAATTGGGAGAAAGCGAGTATCTATTCAAGCAGTGAATTTTTTTAACAAATGTATATAATTTAAAATATTAAACAATGAATTTTAATACTCGGCTACATTTATACCCTATACTTAGATGCAAACACACATTAACACAGATGACCCTATTTTGAACAATGTCATGATAATAATTTTGTGCCTAAAAATTATAATGAATCTTATTTTTTAATTGGGGTTCAAGATTCTGGTATCTAAGTAGTAACTTGTTATCAGTTTGTTTGGTATTTATTAGCAAACTCATCTCGTAACTTTATCATAGCTAATTTCGTAAATATATACTTATTAGTTTCGTTGTTAAATTTAAAAAAATTTGCATGGTATTTGTGGGTATTGTGGGCCACAAAGTTTTGAAGGGTGTTAGAGACTGAAGTTAGTTGTAATCAAGGTGGAAAATGTGTTAGGAAAATTTATTTCTAGCATTATTTTTACAGTTTGGAAGTTTCGAATCCTTTGACAAGCCTTTAGTCTTTTTGTACTAAAAATCCACCGTTTTGACTTTGGTTCTTAGCTCAATATTGAGAATAGTTTAAGTTGAATTTATTTTTTGATTCTGAAACGACCAAATCACGATGTTGAACTACAATTTTAGTATTTACGTGTTGTACGGAATAAAGCTTTTTCAAAGGAAAGCCATATTAAGTATTTATTATGTAGAGCCTAACGAAAGGAAATAGATTATACATGTCTTCCTTTCATTTTCATAAACCTTTTGTAGTAAGCTTTCTAAATATTGTATGCATTGTGAATTCTCTTGATGTAGAAATAATTAAGTCCTACGAGCGTTCCTAAAAAGAAAAGTTTGTGCCATGGCCGTGAACATTCGGCATGGTAGTAGGTGCGTGGTATTGATTTACAAATGTAAATAGAAGGCGCAATAATGAATTCTAAGAAAGGCATCGTTTTAGAGAAGTTTATGTGAGTCCAATAGTAATCCAAATTTCAGCTACTACTTCATTTATACTTACCTTTATACTGCTAAATAGCTTCATGAAAAAGATGCGTGGGAGGATCAGTAACTTCTCGACATAGAAAAGCAACATGTGCCATTCCTAGCAACTCGTGGTAATCGATCTAGGCTTCACATGGAACTGGAATTTAGAATGCATTGTATAGTGTAGCGCTCTCATAAATTTAAATCTTGATAGTCTAAGACATGATCATCAATCAGGACATAATAATATAGATCTATTTTATTGCTCCATCAATATTGTTGCTTATAATTTTCTAAAAGAAAAATTACAGCCTTAGATACTCTTTCAGTATATTAGTAAAGATAATATTTATTAATAAAGTAAATAATCATTCTCATTAATAATAAATGTTATGGAATAAGTAATGCTGTAAAAGAAAGAGACACTTTCGTTCACCGTTTTTTCATGTGCGAATACATTGAAATGCACATAAGACTTATATTATTCCATAATACCAATATTTAATTGGTAATACTACACAATTTATTGCATATTGTATCGAATACATAATTGTAAGTTGTAAATTAAAAGCTAAAACCAATATTCATCAATTCATGTAATCAAGCTTTGGTTATTTAGAAACATTGTAAATCACTAGTTCAATTTTTGTTATTCCTCAAGAGAAAGTTATGATCTGCTTTCACTGGTTTAAATAAACTGCGCTATTTGAGTTATTTCAGACAAAGCAAAACTGAAATATTTTTAAAGGTACGCTAATAATAACTAGAATGAGAAGAAGGATAGCTTCTACTAAATATTACAAAGAGAAGACGGATAATAGATCAAATTATGACTATCATACTAAGAAATTTACAAGAAGAGAAAACAAACAATGTACGTCCTTCTGCTAAATGTAACAAAATTGACGTTTAAGTTATAGTTCTCCAATTAGATATCGTATTGTGTAGATGTTGAACAAATGAAAATATATTTATTCTTAGTAACCGAGTTTCCCTTTGATGGGTGATACTGATATGCTTGCGCATAATGCAGGATAATAGTGAGCTTATTTATTTCGTGGATGTGAGTGAATGATGCGGAATTATACTTAGACAGAAAGATTAGAGAGGTTTGTTCAAAAATACATTTAAAAATGGATTCACGATTTTTATATTTTATTTCACCTTTAGAAATGGGAAATAATGTGTATTCATCAAAAGTTTGATGTTCTTATGCAAGGACTATTTGTGTAGGAGATACTAAATACTGAAAAAATTGTGAATAATGTGCTCAGAAATAATTTTCTTTGAACAGTCGCAGCAATGTATTAATGTATTCCCGAGAATACATGTTTTCAATTGTGATTGCTGAAACCAATAGCTTCCATCTCTCATCTTTTTCACGAATGAATTCTTTTCTTGGAGACTTTATTTAAAAATGATATCTCGGTTAAGATGTTAATAGACATGAGGTTTTCTGTGAAATCGTAAAGGTGGTATTAACAAAAGAGACAACCATTCTTAGCCACAGATACTGTCATTTCTTACATTCTGTCATACAAAGGAACAGTCACCATGATGATGACATTAAAAATATGAATACGGCTGATGTGACAGACGAATGAATAAAAGGGTAAGGTAATAACTTTTCCTTACATGCATTCAACACGTTATTAATACTGAAAGATCCCCACACATATATCATCCGACACTTTTGCCTACACAATTTTGTAGAATTTTAGAACTATTTTTAGGTATGGATACCTATTTATCATTTATTACATCCACCTATGAATGTAGTTTCCAATTGTGTGGAATCTGTGCAAGTGCTGCGGTTTCAATACCTTGCCATATATTTTGTGATTGGCCTAAACAACGAGGGCGATTCTTGATCGATTCAGTATTCGCAAACAAATGTTTTTATTCCTTTGCGAAAGAGTCTTTGCGATTACTGTATATACTGCTTAATGCTATCTGTTTATCTTTCTAATAGTTTCATCATTATTTCTTCATTTATAGATTGTATATGCTGTGTTCGACACAATTGAAGCTTACTTGATACTTGAGGCTCAATTGAAGTACAATTGAAGGTCTTAATAATGTTTAAGACAACGAATACAGAATTTACTAATGAATGATACTAGTAACTTACAGGCAGTGTTGTTGCAACTGACAAGCATACTACTTCATTATGAAGAAATCCAGATCCTAATATTACATTGTGCTTTCCAAATTACCATAAAGAGTTTATTTCTACAAATACATTTTAATTTGATGATTATTTTTTTTAAACCAATGATGTGTTTGCTCAAGTTCTGATATAAATATAATATCGGCTTTAATAAAAGGAGCTCATGGGATAAAGTAAAAGTTGGATAAACGGTTCTCAGAGTGTTTACATTTTCATACGAAATATAGCACGAAATTGAGTATTCACCAATTCACATTATTTGTACTAGTGCTATTGGTAAGGTCAAAATTTTATAGTTAATTTCAAAATAATTGATCTTAGAGTTGTTTACACTTTTAAGTCTTCAAATAACCGTTGCTTCTTTTATTTTGATGGTTAAAAACCCTTCGATATAATTGGTGTATATTAAATCCGGCTGCATTTATACAATTGTGTGCAATCGTGCATTTCCTAATTTCTCGTCCCTTATCACTTACTTACATGATAAGGGCATTTGTGTGAATGGCTGGAATTGTTTAAAAGTGTAAATTGGGGCATGGTTTGATGTAGCGAAAGGATTGGGGAAGTAAGGGAGGAATGGCTAGTGTGTTTGTGGGAAGTGGGTAAAGTAGATTAGATGGGAAGTCAGGAGTACCTAGACAATATTTAGTGAATGAGAATAGCAGGCTTATCGATTAAGGACTAGGATAACGCCACGACCATTGTGACGTCGGACTTAGCCCAGTTTTCGCACGTCACCCGCTGGAAAATGACGTCAAAAACCCGGGTAGTAGGATATCGATTTTAGAAAACGCTATTGCCTCTCCCTTGTGTGTTCCAGTGCCAACCATGCCTCACCGTACTTGGCCATTGCATGTCTTACTGCCAACAAACCCAAGTGAGACGAGCACAAAGTTCAGTACGGTACATAGCGAATCGAAGATTCCTAAACCATTCTTAATACACATCCAACTCATTCCTTTCCATCTCCCTTTGCATTTGTTCGACCCACTTTCCGCTATAGCAGTTGTTTCTCATCTCTCCGAACAACAGCATCGTTCCTGCAATACGCTATAACTGGGATAGCTCTACTGCTTGCTTATAAATACTGTTCCCTTTATGTGTCATCCCTATAAAGGTCTCTATTGTCTTCGCTATGCGTTCCTTATTGGATTTGAATATAGTGCCTTCGCACAGCTTCGCAATGTTTGTACACAGATACCAGTTGACGATGAGTAACTTTCCCTCGTACCTTTCTCTTTTCCCAACTTTCTCTTTGGCGGAAAAACTAAAGAAAGAAACATAATAATATTACCCAACTCTCTGAATTTCTTTCTCCGTATGCCTATCAACCGACAAATACAGATATTACTAGGTATACCAGAATTCCAACTAAAATATTATATTACACAATATTTTACTTCAATAAACCTATCTACGGTATGCATGCAATAACAAATACACCATACGGCTATCAGGTGTTCTGCACTGTACAGCTCTATTATTATTAACCAGAGTGTTGTGTTGTATTACATTCGTACAGTGTAAGTCGTAATCCATTTAACTAATAATGAGCTGCCTTTGAGCAAAACCATAGGTAGAAATACTGAGAATCTGTGCGTAACATTACCCCAGTCGCCAAATCGAAAACTGAAAGCCTAGAGCCAAATCATTTCTTTGGCTTATGCTTTGAAAGAGTTTTTCCAGAATGCATTCATACACATGCTACTTACTCAAACTAAATGTATTATCTATAATACAATTCTGTCGTCATTGTATAACACATACATTATAGCACCTTCAACTACCTTCGTACTCGATCTTTATGTGCATGTGGCACACATTTCCTAAAACATGCACCTACCTGGTGCTGCTACACAATTCCTCTTATGATTAACACTTTTACGTATTGTATGTACGTATGTAGTAGAGTTCTACCTTTTGCAAATAATAACCGCAGACACACATTACGCATGTACTGCACTTCACTTATGGACAAATGGGTTATAGTTAATATAACGTATAAGCATTAAAATTTATATATCGGAATGGAAGTATATCAGAAACCTCGTATACACTAAAGGAGTCGCTGTTTCTCATAAGAAACAATTAGAAATATTACAAGACTTGAATTCTACAAATAAAAATGGCATAGATGGAGAATACTCACTTATCTCGATCAGTAGGGAGTCCATTTAAAAAGCCAACAGTCAAATGCCTCAATTTTCCAAGTAAATAAAATATACACTTTGATGTAGATATCAAAAATTCATATATTCATATATGATCAGCAAGTTGATTACACTAAATATGCATGTTGCTTATATGTGCTGTATCCTGAATTGCTTAAATCGGTTATGAAGAAGCCACATGGTTTTGACAGTCGCTCAAAATTGCATATACGTGAAATATATTTATCAGAAAAGTAATGTGTAGTAAATATTAGTGACTTTTAGCAATATTGATATAAGACTGCTATATTAGACCTAATAAATATATGCTTTCTCTTTTGCTACTATAGGTATCCAGAGAAGTATCTCGGAGTACATTGTAGGTTAGGATATAGTAAGCAAGTAGGAACTTGACTACACCTACTTACTTTATTTCGTGCATCTAATTTATAGGTAGCCTTGCCGTAGATTGAGAGAGCGTCGCGTCGGCGGCTGGAGCTCTTGGCTTCCACTTGCATCAAATGCAGTCTATATTATGTGGTGTTGTATAGGATGTTATCTATTATGCATAATATTGGTATACAGCTGGTATACGTTGAGGACGGAGCTGAGAGCGCATAGGGAGCCTACTAGGAAGATAACACGGGTGTAAGTAACGTAGGACGAAGACAACATGTTTCCCTCGCCTTGCCCTTGCTTTCCCCATCAGTTGAGTGACTTTCCATTCCCCTTTCTCTTTCCTTATTCACCCACACTATATGGACCTTTCCAGCTTAGCAGAACTCGGATGACCTAACTCACAGGCAAGGTTGTACGTATTATGTATGTATGTATTCTGTGTACATAATCAGCTACTACTACCGTGAGCGAACCAGGATGCCATGACCGTCCTGTGCTGCGAGGAACGATTTCCAGTATTTGGCAGTTATCTAATATTCTTTCTCTACTTTCACTAACAATCCCTGACAGATGCTACCCAATGGCAATCTCTTAATGCTCCGACATGCAATAACAATGCTACTGTATTTTCTAGTCTATTTCATCACACATCCGTTGTTTCCGATCCATAGGTACATATATACTTATTACTAGGCATTTTTAAGTAGCTTAGTTCATCTTACAGTTTACAAAATGCTATCCTCTCTAAGGCAATATAATGTTCTCAAAAAATTTGGAATTTTTGTCTTACACAATGCCTTCAGCCATACTTTTACTTATTGTTAAGTTCTGAAACTCATTTTTCAAATCAATTACGATATTAATAATGGTGAGCTCTTAAATACTTAATAAGCTTTTTTGTTATAGAGCTCTCCAAGATTTTTGTTTTTAAAACCGTGTTTGCCTTATTATACGTTTTCTTATTTACCTGGAAATAAAACTTTAAGAACCTATCTACACTATTAATTTCCGCTTTGACAGAGAAATAATAATTTTCGCAATGCAGTACAATAGAGTAGAGAAGAAATTTAAAATTAGGGCTATTGAATGTGTTTCCTAAGTGTAATCGTACGTAATCCCAAAAGTCTTAAATATATTTAGAAACAAACATATTCTCGGCGAACAAAAATAACGCTCAGGTGAAATTGGAAAATGCTTTCCAGTGCTTCCTGTGTAATGTACAGGTTGGAGAAGGGCAAATAAAATGATTTATCTAAGTGCATTTGTTTGTAGCCTGAAGGCTAATCGAAATTAACTACTTAAATTAAACAATGTTGTTCGCTACATTTAATATTAAAAATACTTAGGAAGTCATAGTCTGTAAAAGCAGTAGGTTGTAGTCTTCCAGTGAGGCAGCGAAAACGGTTCTCTTAATGTTCTTCCTGCTTTTTTCCGTAATCATGAATGGAACCGTTCTCTGAAGTTGTAGGCCATTATGCTGTGAATGCGACAAAAAAATAAAATTCGCTAAGAATTAGTGAGTCACTTGTAAATATAAACCGTGTATCATTTTCCGCTAGATGCTATAAATTCCATAATTCAATAAGATTGCGTATACCTCTTGATTCTATTGCTACTCGCAATGAGTAGCTATTCTGAGTTCAAAGAATTACGCTGTACACGTAATAATGCAAATATGACAAGAAGACGTAGCTGTAGGTACCTACTCCTTGAATGAACATGGAAATGTGCAAAGCCTTGGTAAAGAAATTGTGTTAGCCACTTAGGATCAAGTGGCAGATAAAGAAAATAAAGATGTAGTAAATGCATAGGAATACATAGACTACTGTAGCATACACAAAGGTAAATTGGGTAATAATACTGGTCAGCAGACACGTGGAAATAATGAAAGAGGGAGGGAATCTCTGCAGAAGCCTTACTTGCGAATAATTAGCGAAAACTAATTTGCTATCAGGTCAGTAAAATCATTCTGAGATTAAACGCTATTTTCGATGTTGTCTGATTAGGAGAAAATTGTGTAGAATCTAAAGAAAATGTCAACAGATGTGGAATTTTTTACAACCTTGACGTCACAGCCAGAGTAAAAAACCGGAGTAGTGTGAGATTGGGCTTGGGATTGAGAATCTATGAATGTAAAAGTACGTATCTGCATGTCTGCATCCTTAACTTAAATAATACTAAGGAACAGTTTATACGTACTCTACTTACATAGCCAACCTATATTACACCCAACACGATCAAATAGCTCCATTCCACTACTACATGGCAAAGGCAGCCCTACTCGTTCGTCGTTCGTACACAGTTCTACTACTTCTATCTTGCTTCTCTCAGTTCTAACTTGTGGGTTAGGTTTCTTTTCCAATGATCATCTCTCTAACTTGCTTTGTTATACTTCTTCTTCATCTGTGAACTACAGTAACGAAGCATGATCATTTTAGCGTCCCGTCTATGTATCATTATACATTACTATGTATATATTTCTTCCTTCCAAGACTATTCTCTTCTTTCATTTCCATATGTATAAATAAATGTAATATTATAGAAAACCGTCTAAGGCGAACTTCTTTGGTTTCTCTTTTACGCAGGCGAGGGAGAAAGACTTTTAATTATATACCCAAATTTCTTTTATTGTTTATTATTGTAAATAGCAATTCTATTGCTTTTATTTATCAACATAGGAAATTTTCTTATTCTTTTACCTAAAGTTATCTGGTAGGGAAAATCATAAGGGATACTAGAAGTAATAAGGCAGGAAATGTTAATGGCATTCTGTTCAAACAGCTACTTTTGCTTTATAAAATAATGATGCATAACTGGATACAACATTTTGTGTATTTGACAACAATATCTTTTAGGGCTTTAAAAATTTGTAGAATTAAGATCAGTTTTTATAATTTAGCTTGTTCAGTTACTCTTTCAATTAGGAAATAATCAGCATTGTTTTGTAATATTTAGTTTGAATAATATTATGTAATTTTTGTGGGAGTAAGGATGGATTCTCAACAAGCATATTAAAACAGTAATAAAACAAAAATCCAACTAATGGTGATATGATAAAGACAGCTATTAGTTTCTTACGTCAAGAAAGGTCCTCACATTAGCCAATTAAATTAAGGGACTGAAATTATATCTTTACAAAGCACGTAATTTGTTTTCTTTCAAAACCAGAAATAGGAATCAGGAGATGTGAAATAGGAATTGGTGAGCCTACGCACTTTCTATTGCTTTTACAATGCAGATAAATACTTTGCATTTTGTATTTAATTTTGTTATGCATACTATCCGTAATGATAATGATAATGAACGTCTCATCAAGTCAGGTACATATGGTTGTGTAATAAAAGCAATCGTCATAAAAATGATTCGGTTTATATAAGACAATTAGTATAGAGAATTTGTCAACCTTTCTCTGTACCCGTAATATTTTGCCTTCAGAGAATTTCGTCTTAACCTTAGCTGCAACGTTTACAAAATAACATTGGTTTCCAAGCTAATAAAGGCAGCATAGTGCTTATATGGACAGATATGTGTTATCTGTATAATTCAAGTTCTCGTGATAAGTCCTCACTCCCAACTACTCCGTCAAGTGAGAGCCTCGAATTGTTTTTGTGAACAGAGCTGGTGGATATGATATGCGAACGGAGTGACAGAACGGAATCTAAAAATCAAGCAAAGCTGAATAGAACTGACTTAACTGTTTTGCATGCTAAACTTCAGCAGCGAGCGAATCGCTGCTAAATTGCCTAGTAAATGAAATGTAGAAAATTATATAATAATAGTCTATGACGCTCCATTGACGCAAAACACATCGGTGTCGGTGATCGATTTTCGTGCAAATATAGACATTCCTTTGTTATTTTTAGAAAATATAACTTTAGCCCATTCAAGCGTTACATTATTCAAGAAAACAACTGCCTTCGTTCAAGTATGTAATGTTTTTGTTTTTTATTAACGTAGTTCTGGGTAGAGTTAGTAAACAATTGTAATTTCCATTTCTCTTCGAAAGATATCAAGTGAATAACTGCACAAAACGGTCAAAGCAACGCGATTGAAATATATCGCATCTATATCGTTCACTAACTCACAATATCAGATAGAATTCCTTAATTAAACTTTTATGTTTTCTCTTTCATCTCAAAACCTACACATCTACAATAAAATGAGCACTATAGAATTGCTAGTTACAGTATGTGTCCTGTGACAATAACAGTACGTATTAGTTATCTGTTTTACTTATCGTTAGTACAGGTACATCATAATATTTATCACTAACGTTGAATGCGTGGACGATAATAGCTGAGACTGATTACCTACTCATCGTGTTTTTGTAAAACTATTGCAAAATATGTCGTAGAGTTATAAATCAGTAACTATTTTTAGCCTATCTCAAAAATGTAATTATCCTCAGCACCCAAATCAAAACCTTTCAATTTAATTAATGAGTTTAAATAAACTCTGCGCACTTCCATTAATTTTCATTTCTAAGCGTATAGCATTTTTGAAATTTGCTATTTTTGGACTGGTACCACAGAAATGGTGAAATACGGAAAAGCAAATATGGAGATATGGAGTGACTGAAGTGCCTTACTTTACAAACTATGTATTGCCGTCGATGGATTTGTACTGGACAACTTACTGAAAAGTCTCTCTATATATTGTTCCAAACCAATGGAAACCATACGAAATGAAATTAAAAACAGCAAGCAGAGATTTCTTGAAATCCAACCCAATTTGGTTTGATTTGGTTTACTTTTGTAGTACAGTTGTGTAGAACAGAAAGTTCGTTGCATTTATATTTCATTAGAGCTATTTTCAATAAAAATGGAGTATACAGTAACCAGACCGAAGGATGAGTGTTTCAGAAGTATTATGAGACGATGATCGATAAAATCCTACTGGTTAATTTAAAATAATTTCAACACCTCTGAAGCAGTATGCCCTACGTGTTCATTAAAGTTATTCATTGATATATACTGATTTTGATAAGCATGTGTTTTTTGAAGTAGAATCCCAGTCACATCTTTAATATTCGGCAGCAGCTAGCAGGTTCATTCTCAGATTTGGACTTTCACAACTTTTCCTTGCTGGTCAGTTAGTTTAGTTGTTGGGTGTTCGTTGAGTTGCGTTTCTTTCGAGTGGCTTAAAAGATATGACACCAAATGAAATGAAGCTACCAAATGAAAATGGCACAAGAAACACGACATGTGTCTGTTTTCGAAGATAATGTAGTCAGACAGCTTTTCAATTCTTTCATCATCATCATCAATGTAGCGTACACATTTATAATAGTGATCATTCTGATCATTATCACCAATGAAAAATTGTGGCATTGTGAGCGTTACATTAATGACCACAATATTATGCAGGATCCCTTTGTAATGTAAATTCTCATGTTCATATGCCAAATGTGTTTACTAAAATAGGTGGCACATACTTTTATAAAGAAAACCGAGTGAACAGTCAGTACAATACTTGTGTTATTCCTTCCACACACGAACAATACTGCTACAGGAATATACTCCAAGTCTTTCTAGTACAAAACTCACCTTGCCTCGTTATCCCTATGGATATATTACTATGTATACTTGTAACTTCCATGCTTATATATATCATATCAGATGAGTTCCCAGTTTTTCGCTGCAAGGCAATATTATACTAAGCATTACACGTTGTAGTAATAGTGGTATGTGGTCTGTGCTACGTAAATATAAGCATGTGTACAAATTTCCATTTAAATGCATCCAGCTCGCCGTCCTGTTGTCCAGTGATCCTTACATTCCAGTTTTTGTTCCTGTTGAGCTTTCAGTTTTTTACATGAGCTTGTATATGTACACAGTATCAGCTATCAGATCATCTTACCATATATCGTAAATATATGCACCTTACTGTTTCTTGGAAAACTGACTTTTAACATGTAGGTAAATTAGAATTTTACTATGCACTAACTAATTGTGAGTATAATTATAATGATGGACGCAGCAAAGCCATAAAAATTAAGTTTTGGTATTCAACAAGGAAAAAGTGTTTTAAGTAAACTGAATTTTCATTATTTTTACTTATTTGGTTTGATTCAACTTATATTTTCATATATTTAAGAACGTAGGCAACGACTTAAATTAGTTTTGTGTATGAAAATATCGATAGAAAATATGTGCATAGAGAATAACTAATGATTGGATTAAAAGTAACACGGATTGATAATTATATGTAATTTTAATTATAGGAATGATGTATACAATGAACTGAGAGATTTATTTGCATGTAAATAATATTACGACTTAAGTGTTAAAGTTGGCAGGGAAGGTAGACGACCAATGAATGGGGAATCGACGAGTTATTGGAAGTGGATACCGGCTGTAGTGTTTGTAAATAGGTCCTGGGTGACTTGTCTTCCGGAGGAATCCTTTATTCGATGACGTCATCTAATTTGCATATAAGTTAAGTTTATAGGCGTTGTCGAGTAAAGCGAGGAGAGAAAAAGAAGAAAGCCCCTTGAAAACGCCCTGCTGCTGCATGAAATCACGGGTGTCATGATCACTAACAGTTTGTCCACCTTATGGTCGACAAATCTTGTGATTATCAACTGCCCGATGATCTGGCAAATAAACTGACACTTCCATTGTGTTCTGCTCCCTGAAAAATGCTCTAAGTCTAAAAATCAATATCTAGCAATATGAATGAACATTAGAATGCCAAATATGTTTGTTTTCGTTATACTCTATTATGTAGAGTAACTTTTAGAATCAAGTCCAATGCATTGCGTGCACGTTACTCAGATCAGGTTACCTTTATAATAATGGTGTAATATGAGCGTACGAGTATAGTTTGCAATATAAAGATTGTTCTTGGTTGCTTCTTCATGAATTACACAATGGAGATACGAAGGAGAGGGTAGAACAGGACGGACCCAGTAGAAGTGCCTAATAGGCCAAAGGTTATACAACAGTATTATTTGAGATATATCTACTTATTATGGTTACGTTTTGCATTATCCGTATTATTATCTGTCTTCTACTACGTATTACCTTATCTACGTATACACAAGTATCCTGTATCATTATCTCTCCTTTGATACAATGCGTTTATATTGCATGGAAAGAGTGCCTGCTATAGATGAAACGTAATATTTCAGCCTTCATTGCAACTGAGATTTCTTGGTTTACCCTATTTTTATACCTGATGTTGTTGATACTGCAGTTGCACATGCAGATATGCATTCAGGATGGTTTCCACCAGTTACACAACCTGTGAGTATTTCATTGTGCAGTCTGAAGAGGTTTTCATATACGGATGAGGGATATGTAACGAAGTAAACGAAGTGTGATTAATTCGGTGCTTAGACGTTCCTTACCTCGGGATGAAAAACTCTTGAGTCCACAAATTAAGTAGAAAGCTTCAATAGCACTTGAATGCCATACGGAAGTCTTAAAATAACTTTGATTGACTAAAATGCGGATAGGCAATGAGGCAGCGGATGATTGCTAGTTGGTTAAGTGGATGCAAATAATGAATTGAGATGCGGAAATATGAGAAATATGCCAATAAACGCTTTGGTCTTATTTGAAGTACATCTTACTCTTATTTCTCTCATTACATCAAATAGGTACATCAAAATAAAAATCACATAATGATCGAAAACATCTTGTGCAGGTACAACGTTTCCAAAGATTGTTTACTATTTTCGAATGTTCCAATAATTTTCCATTCCCAATGAAAAACAGCGACTTCAGCATGTCGAAGTACATTTTTGAATCAGTAGTAGACATAATAGTGTGTGTAGTAGTGTAACATCAGTGTTGCATAATACATTAGTACAATGCACTAATTGACTACTGACATTCTCATAAAATAAGCGTATTAGTAGAATTAGCTGAAGTTCAAGTAAGTTATAAAATTTGTGTACAGCTGCAGAGCTTCTACTAGTAATGTACCGTATTATTCTATAGTATCCATATTGTAAGTATTAGCACCAGACATTTATACCTGTCTACATATTCATGGGTTCTACACCAACTCATTCAATTTCAGTTCAGAGAGTTATGCATAATTTACTTAAATGTCAATTTCATTGTTCAATTAGCCTTAGACATTCATACAGCCCGAGGCAGGAGAGAGAATGTTACAGTTTAGCGTGATTCAAACGACCCAATGATTGTCTGTAAACATAAGCCCACAGAGAGTACCAGAATACTAATAAGTGCATACATCTTTAGTTAAAAGCAGGTATAGACAATAGAATACATGAAATACACAAGTAGACAATGGGAGATATTCAGTAGTGATAACAAGTACAACTGCTATTATAGTACATAGTATAGGGAACACGACGCAGTATGCTGATTGTAAGGTATAGACACATGTGTATAAATATTACGTAGCATTCAGGTTGAACGAACATAACAGAGCAGAAGGAAACTCACGTATTGTGAGAGGAGCAGACAGAAGTTAAACGCAGAACTGTAGAAAATAGGAAATTCACTGGAGATATAGTGAAACACAAGTAATGTAAGTTAATACATTTGTGTGCATACTGTATTGAATATGTGTGTAAGGTATATTCGATGTAGTACGTTACGTAACGTTACAGTACGTTGAGAAGACGAATCGATTAATCCAAACATGGAGATGCAGGCAGACAATTTCCTTGCTAGTAAAGCAAGAATACCAAGTCGAGTGAGTTTAGGATTTGTCGACTAGAAGAATTTCGCTGCGACGGAAAAACGAAACCGACTTGGATTGGATTAAATTCTCAGGTATTATTTAGACTTACTTAGGGAGACATATACTTCTATTCCTATGTTGCACTAGACAGTTTAGTACAGTTCAAAGTTCACAGACAGACGGATGTTGCTTTTATCATTAAATGTACATTGGGTTTCCTTGTATCATGTTACTTTACATTTCTTATTAATTTAGTTTATTTTTAGCTGAATGCCAGCTTTCCTTCTCAGCTCCCTTTAAATGGTGGGAATCATCCAAAGAATATTACTTTACAATTTAGTTGTGTATATAATATAAAGCAGCACTCCAATTAAAACTAGTAATAATAAAATGGAACACAGGATCCAGTATGATATAGGCGTTATTAGTTCGTAAGTACATAGTTAGTAGTAAGATAAAGTTCACGTTGCCCTTGCACAACAGCACATTAGATACTTAAAGTTATCGTCTCAGATTATATCATAATATTACACGCAATTTCATGTAGTACACAGTAAAAAGTAACTTTTATCTTTGAGTATACAATACACATTCAATGTAGTGGTGCTTAGCAATATTTTATACGTGCTAGAGAAGTACTGTGTGGTTTACGTTAGCAATACCATTAAAAGTTTCAGAGTAGACTAAAGTTACAGGCCAATACTAATTGAGCTTATCAGGTATATATAGTATAGTAAAGTGTACAATTACAATTTAAGTTCTCTCATATGAATGAGACATTATACAAAAGGACATTGTTTTCTACATTAATTGTTTCATTGATTTTGCATCATAATTTCCGGGTTTTGGAGGGGCAATCCTGGAAAGGAATTTACTTCATAAATAGTATGTACCTTGTTACACTGTGTTGTTTGTAGGTAGCACTGCTGACTGATTAATATGTTTATATGCAATGTAATATGTAATGTACCCACATCTTCATTTCTTTGTGCTTCTGTGTAAAAGTAGTTGATTGATAAAATAGTACTACAATAAAGGTAGTAGTATTATATGCATTATATAAAATAACTTAAGAATCAATAGCAGAAAGTATGATAGCTATCATTTCCACCTCATAAGAATCATCAACAAACTATTTGACAATAATATTACGATTCCCACTTCATTTGCCAACTAAGTAAGTGACTATATATATAATATGGTACTGGTATAACATGACAGACCTGCGTGTAATTCCATTGTAAACTCACCGATTTTAGAATAGAGCAGAGCGCTTCACTATCATTACACTTACAATACACTGATGAGTATTTACTTTGTGTAATAACGAAGCAATTAGTGTACAGACAATGTAGTGTCCCTCTTGTAAATTCAATTCATGGTAAGTGGCTTATTTTACTAATCAGATTTCAAAAATTGGATCTCCTGGTCCATCCGTTTATAATGACAAAACCCAATTACCAGCCACTTAGCATACACCACTTGTTACATACATAATTGCACAACCAAATGAATAATGCTTAAATTTCACTTTGCCATTGGTAATGTAAACGTACACACACTTACAACTTCAATGTACATGCAAGAAGACAACTTTTGTACCTGTGTACACTGTGCATGTGTAGAAATTACTAAACTAACATCAAAAATCGACTTGAAATCGTTATTCCTTCTATAAATCCTTAATTTGCATTTGGTTTCTCGTTTGGTTATTGTAGCTGTCGTGCTATACGTGCTTTCCACTGTACGTAATGTACATAATGTGTTTCCTAGTCTTAATGTTAGTATCCAACAAGAAAAATAAGAAGTATTACATTTTGATGTATTGTGGGGACAGTGACACTGAAACTACTTTTACAGTAGACTCTTTCTACTAAGAGAGACAGAAATCTTTCACCGAAGATTTCACTAATATTCTTCCTGTACATTTTATATCTGACCACCTATACAATGAAGTATAGACCAGAAATACAAATACTTTACAAACAAGATTCACAAGACATTAATAAATACGCATGTACCTATGCAGACCATTAGTTTTTACAATGTTATAAACATGCATTTACATTTAAGACTATTTACCTAACAGTCGTAAGCTTTATTATTAATACACTATAGCTAATTAATTAAGTTGCACTCTGTAATGCATCACACGTTGATTTAGTCAAAAAGATACTTTGGTAGCAACCACGAACATTCAGCTGACAACTTTACATATTAGACTTCACAAAATCAGACCACAAAACCCACTTAATTTGTAATAATGTGCTTTTGACAAAGCTCTGTTATGTATTTAATATATGTATGTGGTGGGGTCCTTCATTTCCTATTAAGAAGTAAGTAATTACAATGCAGATTTGTTTGTTTCCCATTAGATTTGCATAACAATTATCAATCTCTCACTTTGTATTATGTGTGTACTCGCAGTTTTAAGAATATATGTTATAGTACACATCAATCAATCTCTGCCTAACAATATTTACCTAGTTTCGTAAAAATTCTAATTCCTCATGGTAAACAGATTTCAGAGTTTCTTAAGAGTTAGGATAAAAGTACAGACATATTACATGAAATTGGTACGGCATTGCCCATTACAACATTAAAGGTAGACCTTCTATCTGACGAAAGGATATTTGACAAATTTTGCATATGATGTGTAATTAATTTTCTGGTACACAACCCAGTCCTTATATGTACACTTTTACCATTTGAGACCCAATAATTAATCTCAAAGGTTACCAATAGAAAATGTATAATTTACACGAGTTCGTTAAAGAAGTCGTAAATAGTTATAGATAATTGTTTTCATATTGGGAAATCGAAATTGGTAATTCTTGAAAGTGATAAAGTAAATTATCAAATGGCAAATGGAAAATTACAAGGAGATTTGTTTTCTTAAGTTTTGTAACTTCTAAAACGTTTACTAGCATCAAGATTGATATCAACAAGTAATTCTTGTATAGTGGAGCGTAGTACAAACAATGTTCGTACACTTTTTTGGTATCTCTGCAATTTTTGCAAAATATCATTAATAGCATACTTAATAGAATTTTTGACCTTTGTAAGGATGCAGTTCTGTTTACTAAATATACTGTAGTATATGCAGGCAGTTAACCAAGAGCAGTGGTCGCTGCTATTGGTGTGACCTGAACGGAGTGGCAGTGACATTGCAACAACAATATACAATGAATAATCAATGATGACTGAACTACAAGGAAGAGTTAGACTACCAGGCAAAGTATAACTTCCTAAATATATACAATGCAAAGGACTAGGACTCACATTACAAAAGTACGAAGGTGATAATAATATATTAGTAATCTTAACTCTTGTGATATGGATCCTCATAATATATATTGGTGCTACCCTAAGCCTTTGCTATACAGATAGAGGTAGGTAACAACTAACAACTGCTTGACTAATGTAAACATTGTTAAAAGCTTTATTTAAGTCTGATTGGACACAATGACGGGTGCGTGAAATGCTTAGGTAACACTGGGTTGAATGGAAGCGACGTACTAAATAGTTAACTGATTATCCCACGAGAGTCTTACTTGAACATACACCAAAAGAGTTGCTTAATTCGCAAGTCAACTGTAGTCAGTGACGTATATCCTAGCTCACATAATAATTCTGCTTCGATCGAATAATAATAGCGCAATATATCACTTAGCTTAGAATGATACCTCTCTAAGTACTTAGTAAACTTATTGTTAGCTATTAATTTACTGTATCGTCATCAGTACAAATATAATGGCTCTTTATAGACATTTAACTTTGTAAATGCAATAATATGCCTATATGCTTAGTTTATTTGTGAATACAAGTGCATGACGTCAAAACATCACTTGCAAAACGAGTGACTCACAATTGTGGCCAAGTCAACACTCAACACACACACAATATCATACAATGTAATAACTATACATTTACAAAGGATAATCCTTTAATTTTCTAAAGTCTATCATCAGGTATAATATATTATTACTTCGCTCTCCTTCTAAATATCAATCAACTTTGATCTTAACATTCATCAAGGCTCATATTTCTGCATAAAAACTCTACCGTGCGTGTACTGTCTCGCCGTCTATGCATTACCATTCCCGACTCTCTCTGGGAACAACGCAACATGATACTTTGTCGAATGATATGACAGCATACTTATAAGTAGTCAAATAAAGTGTCTATCTTCCTCATGATCACACTAAGCGACAACTAAGGACAACTCAAAATCATTAATCAGCCTAGATTCGTCCTTTTCCTCTCGGAAACAACTACCTAAAGATATTACAACCGAATGGTAAAACGAAAAATTCAGGAGTTTTATCAACACAAAGAAACAGTTAGATATTTACATATACATATAATACTCAAAATATAATAAATGTTTCATGCTGAGAAATGAATGGACAGAAAAGGGAAGTACATAGTACATTTCCCATTCTTTTGCCGCAAGATTGATCTAATTACAAGTATTTCATAATATTTGATTTTTAGGGAATGCTTATTTATTAAGATACGAATTTATGTTACGAAAGCAATTCAATTTCAAATCTCTAATGAGAAAGTAGCGGAAATCCACACAGAAATGCTACTGAGTTGTGAATAACTTACGTAATATTAGGTATATGTATTTTTATATGCTCTAACGAATCTGATTCTGCAATTGACAAGTGAGATAACACAATTTACTTCCGAGAATAAGGAGAATATTGGCCCACGCTCAGTAACGGAGCTCATAATCCGAATTTTCTTTTTTGGATGACAAATAACTGCGATAGGAAAACTAACAGAATGTGATGGTCTACCCAAGAACCTTTGGAGACAAAGAGGCATCTTTACGTAGCCCAAAGTAAACCCTCCAGTAATTCTACTTTACTTACTGATTCTATTGGACAGCGTTGTCTGGGTTGCGGTTTCTTTTTGGATCGATTCGCTCTTTCTTTTCATACCTGGAGTAATGATCTATTTATATCGTGTAATAAGCTACGCTATGTTTGAACACCGCACGTGTCTATTTATAGCTATTAGACCCACAGATTTCTTTACGTTCTGTCCATTGAGATTAATACCTATCTTTTGCTTTAGTGCCACATAAAACTTGAGACCAAGAAACAATACTTTTCAATAAACTTTTTTACGTTGGGAATAATAAAATATGTCTTGGATGTAACTTAAAGTCACACTTCTGAAGAACAGTTGACAAAAGGTTTCTGTGTTATAAGCAGATAATTATGAAAAAAGTTCGTTTTCGAACTTTCTTGTTTTCCCTGTCTTTCTATTGAAAAATGTTACATAATTATTTACAGAGCTATGCACCATGGACTATCAGAAACCAGGGAGATATGAAATCAATGCCATATTATGTAACGGTAGTATCATGTTGTGTTGTATGTACCTTGTGGTGAACATTTATGCAGAAAATGAGCCAAGTAAGTAGTTTTGGTAAGTTTATCAAGCATCAAATAGTTTCACATGTGTTACGAAATCGATTTTAGCTTACTAATGGACTTGGGGCTCATTATAGTCGTCATTAGTGTTTCGTAGCACAAGTGTACTTATTCTTTGATACAGCTAAATATATTCTCCGACGATATCATGCCTTGCCTAGTTATGGAATATTCAGTTAAAAACTCTCTTGCACTTTTAAAATGTTGGAATATAAATATCAAGCAATTATATGTATGTACTTCATGTGTTCAATCAAGAAACTATTTTATATTCGTAGTGTAAATGATGTTTGTGATTTTTCAACTTCCACTGTATTTGTATCATAATAGATTGTATTCATTCGCAGAGAAAGGTATTTTACAAGAGGTTTATCATAGAAACTACTTTTACACACATAGAACTGTATGAATTGACACTTAAATTATCAATTTCTTAAAAGTACGATTAAATAGCAATATTTTTAGTTTTGGACGAGAAGATGCCTATCGGTACCCGTGTGTGTAGTAGTAGTAAAATGGCAGTAGTGCTTTCACTCTTACATATTACATGACATACGTATTTATTGTATTTATAATCTAATGTATTTGTATTTCTGTATATTAAATTACATAGTACATGGTTCTTCAACGTTGTACAGTGGTTAAGATGTAACAATGAGAAACGTTTACAAAAACTATCTAGCACGCGGTCTTACGAAGGAACGTATGTGTACGTGTACATTTAGCTTACATCCTTGAACGGGCAGTTTACGCCCAGAAGACTTAAAAGATTATAGTTTTTCCAAATTCAGTTTTCTGTTCTATTGGGTTGGACTGGACTGACTGACACAACAATGTAGAAAACTGGTAGTGAAATGCTTGCAGTGATTCAGTTTTCTTATAAATGTCCCTAGTCCCATATTCTACTACAGTATTTCATTTAAAAGTAGAGTACCACTGCACTGATATAATGTTTAGTCAAACCTACCTTTCTGCACGCACCTTTGTGATTCATTGTATTATTTATTTATACGCATTATGCAGTTATATTCTTATTTTAATCTTTAGTACCAATTGCTTACTTGCTAATGCATTATATACATCTTTGTAATAAACGTTGGCCTATGTACATTTGCAGAATTTGTTATATCATTTAGATCTAGGTATTATTTAAGTACACACGAGCGAGAGAAAGTAACAACCACAAATAAATACTTTAAAATAAGTATGTATGATTTTTAGATTCATTATGAAAAGTTATATTGTGTAAGGGTTGATATAATACATACAGAATACAGTCAATCATCCGCATTTAATTGAGGATATTATACGGATAATGTAATAGTGCAATATTATGTACATCGTATCGGTATTGTATGTGTGCATGTGCAATAATATTCCAATCATATAAATACATTACACACATAGTCAATAAGCACTCTTTAAATTTATTACCACTACCTACTAAATAATTACTTGCTGAATATTAATTTTCGTGCTCTCATATCTAACCTCTATCCTATTTGCTTAGCTTAGCTAAAACTAAATGCTAATTTAATTGCTAAGTAATCTATTTACTACTATGTTATTAGTATTAATAATATCCTTGTGCTTAGCTGAGAATGTCTGCTTAATTCTCACGTAATAACGTGTAATACTACTAGTAATAAGTAAAACATCAATAATAACCATTTCTGTCCTCACAAGTAGGCCTCAGCTTACTTTCTACGATAGCACTATATTTAATGTATCAAGTATCAATGTAATACCATTGGAAAGTAAGTAAAGTTTACCAATTAAGTATTTAAGCCTTTTCTATTGCATAATTTATAGAATTGTGATTAAAGTGTTGTAATTGTGTAACGTATCTGAAGAAATAGTGGCCAGTCATTAATCCTAATATAATAACCTTGTACTTACTTAGTAAATCAATGTAACTACAACTTTGTGAAGCATACTAAAATTGTAAATGTCATTTGAAAAACGGTTAAATGGGCTACAGTTTGATGACATGATTACTTTTAATGCCCCTAGTAAATGAATTATTAATTTACACAACTTATATATCTTCAAATATTGGCTTTTGCGATTTAATTTTACATTTACCAAATCAATGTAGATTTTCAGAGGATCTTCATCATACACTGCTACAGGGGTAAAACCATTTTATGCATCCCATTTCGATAGCTCGTGCACCAAACTGCAAAGTAGTTATAGCAACGGTTGCTCTTATCAGGTACTCTCAACCGAGAATGTTTTAAATAAAATTTCAACTTTTTCCATTTTGGGGAGACACAGTGTCAACATGGGGAAGCAGTCTGTATGGAAACACAGGGCTGGGTCCAAAATGGCCGATTTGTACCCAGAAAGGAAAAACTTGAATTTTTATTTTTAAAATTCTCGGACGGGAGTACCTTTTAAGAGCGACAAACAACCGTTGCTATAACTACTTTGACCAAACTGTAATTTAGAAGATTTCTGATACAAATGAAAAGTTTAGAGATGATATGGGAAATCAACGAGATTACAGATTGGTTGACGATGGTATAATTAAAACCGTTGTACGCATGACACACACTAGTAAATTGGATTGCCTTGTGTGTCGTTATGGCTGCTTACAAAGGAATAAAAAGAAAGCTTGGTTACAGCAGTTGTATGTATGTTATGATAGTTCTGGTATGTGCGCAGATGCAGTTGCCCTTTGATGAGTTATCGAAATGTTATGAGAATAAACTAAAGTCAAATAATTTCGCGACCAATGCTGCGATTTATGCATGTTTAAGATCAATTGTGTAGAAATGATACAAATATTTTGTTTTCGTGGATTAAAGTGATGTTATATTTACTTTTGAATAAACTTATATCAAATCTCTGAATTTGTATTATAAATATCAATTTTTGCGTTACAAACGGCAAAGCATTAAATTTATGATCTCTGCCCAGGGCAATCTGCAGTTGTAATTAAAGTACTAATTTTCATACTGTAAGTAATTTACATAGCAGGTAGTATATGTAGCACTGAATGAATCGCAAATAATATCTGTAGTTCAGGTAATTATTAATTTTATGCCGAGTAGACCCGCTTTCCCCCGTAAATTTCAGTTACTTAAAAGTCTCAATTTCTGCACACTAGAGTACCAGGCTACCTAAAGCAATTCACAAATAGTGGTAATTATTCATGTCGTAGTCAAATAAAAATCTATAAACAGCAAAGTTGCTCAAGTACGCTGTAGGGCTTCCGTGGAATATTCGGCT
The DNA here is from genome assembly GCA_020352615.2 of Yoshiicerus persimilis. Classification (NCBI taxonomy): domain Eukaryota; kingdom Metazoa; phylum Arthropoda; class Collembola; order Entomobryomorpha; family Tomoceridae; genus Yoshiicerus; species Yoshiicerus persimilis. The sequence continues at coordinate 18,502,394 of CM060170.1, forward strand.
AAAACAGTAAACTCCTAAACTTCATAATATTACGAACCTACTTTCCCCTATTCCTTTCTTCAGCAACTTTACTGTACTCATTGTCATATGTATCTTACTTCTAACTCTAATTGAAAGTTCAACTTGGAAAAAAAATTTACTCATAGGTTATTTGTTAGTTGACTACCTGGCATTTACTGTGACACTATGTTAAAATAGTAAGTATGTATACGTGTCAAATGTAGTACCATTGCATACAGTTTCCATTATACATACGTGTATCAAGTATTACTAACGGACAGTATTTGCAACACACAGTATCCAGTTTCTATACCTAGTAAATACTTGAAATGAATATCCCATAAAATGATGATAATAAAAGCACGGTAAAACAGTAGAAACACGCGGGCAAATAATAAAAATCTGGTTTCGAGGTACTAGGTACAAGAGCTGGGCCAGTGTACCTTTATATAATAGGAATAAATCTAATGATGTAGAGGTGAGGTTCCTAACCAAATAATAATTACTGTATCTTAGTTTAAGCAGGTCTAGTATGTCAGTGGAGTAAATCTAAGGCAGAGATATGCGAACTAATATGAGTATAGCTATAATAATATAATTTAAGTAGGCGTTATTAGCCAAAATATCTTACTTGTGTAATAAAGTTGTGTAGTCTTGTGACTCTAGTCTAGCACCCAGGAGTCAAGTCAGGAGCAGTATCAATTTGCCCTAGCAAAATAAAACCCATTGGACAAATATGGACAAATATGTAAAAATTGAACGAAATGTACAAAATGAAAAACTAGAGAAATAAAAGAATAATGTGTTTTCCAAGACCTGATTACGCTTAAGATTATTGAAAAGAGTAGAATAAATATATTTATACGCTAAAACTTTTTGTAGTGCAGAAAATAATTTCGAGAATTTTTGTCCATTGTTACAAAAACTGAAAAATTGCAGTACTGTTGAAAAGAAGCTTAGCTGAAGCACGGTAGAACGTCACCGTGAAAGTAAGTAAGAATAAGTTTACGGTTGTTGAAGTGTATTACACGATTGAGATTTGACATGCCAATACTATTAAGTACATGTTGCACCTACTAAAATTGTAGTATATTTCCGATAATTTGTTCGGATACCATGATGACAAAGATTCTGAATTCAGAATACCTACACAATACACACGACACCTACGATTTACCATAATATATTATAGAAGAGTGTATAACGATACAACACACAATTAATACATATTACAAACAAATGAGTAAATACACACTGTACATGTGGACTGAGTTGTGTTCTCTGTGCAAGTTTAACGAACGACACGGTGACGACACGACACAGTAAGCCAATATTACACGGGTAAAGCACAATAACATTTTACATAGATTACAACTTTACAGAGATGTATTTAGTATTATGTACACGACAACAACTAAGGGAGCAGACTTAACGAGAAATGACTGCAATGCTATTACTTGAGTTGAATCAACTCGACGGTCCCTCTTGTCTTGACTATTATTTATTTATCATAATATAATATCAGTTAGATAGTTCAAAATTGTGACATGTTGTGAGACACTTAATTAATATCGTGTGTGTTGTTCTTCCCATTCGGCCATGCATGGAATATTTGTGTATGCCTGAGCCATGGAAATACTTTCGTGCGCATCTATTTCTCAAGGACGCACTAATAGTCCATAAATCCCATTAAAATGGTAGCACCGAACTGAACTGCTGTCAGAGCCACAGAAGCCGTAACTCTGCCCGAGGTCTCACAAAACTCAGTCAGTCACAGAAAAGTCGTATCACAATCCAGTGGTGACGATAGGCATATCCTGAGAGGTTATCGTGTGGGGCAAGGATGCCTGAGCTACGGAAAGTCGTTGCGACTGCTGTTGTTGCTGTTGCTGAGCGTTCATCTGCTGCTGCTGCTGGTGATGAAGAGGAATCTGCTGTTGCTGCTGCTGGGAAGGGCCGGGGAGCATGTGGACCGGAGTGACACTGGAACTGCTGCTCCCGCCTCCTGCGCTAGGACTGGGGCTCGCGGTCGTCGTTGAACTACTCGCGCTGCTCGACGTGCATTTGTTTTCGCGCCGCGTCCGCAGCTTCGTGTGAACTTTGGCATGTCGCTTCTTCTCGTCGGACCGCGCGAACTTGCGGCCGCAGGTGTCGCAGGAAAAGGGCTTTTCTCCGGTGTGAGTGCGGACGTGGGTGGTGAGGTGGTCTGACCGAGAGAAACTCCGCATACAGATTCTGCACTGGAAGGGTTTCTGACCCGTGTGGATGCGAATGTGTCGTGTTAACTCATCGGACCTACTGAAGCGTCTGTCGCAGCCTTCCACTGGACAGGCGTACGGTCTTTCGTGAACGGGAGTTTTGCTAGGACGATTTGGGTATCGTCTTGGTTTTACGGGAACCAAGCGCAGGGGTCCGGCCTGTTGAGAAAACTCAGGTAAGACAACTTCGGACTGACAACCAACAAAAGAGGAGACCTCTCAGCACACGTTCATCATTTATAACATTTTCTACTCTAAAATTGTCATCGGGCAATTTGCTCTACTTCTACCGTGGTTATCAACTACTTCTACGAAACTACTTCACTACTGGGTCCTCACTACTCGCTACGCTGTACTAGTCTAGGGAACTAAGCATTCTCCTGTCCAACCAACGGAGACTTCAATGCTCCACGAACCAGTTCACTGTGTTGTTGGTGTGAGTGCTGCATTTATATGTTATTACAATGATAATTCCGATGACTCTGTTGATTTTCTAATATTTCTCCTATCTATCTAGGCCTACACGTAAATTCTCTTCTGAAGTTCAGAACAATTCAACGTAGAGCTTCTGTCGCTAGCCTGTATACTGAGGGAAATGTCGCATGCAATCCACTACTACTTTCTAAGAAGCAGAATAGTGTGGAGATAGAGCAAAGGGCGGAACTCACCTGCGAGAGGATCTCGTGTCCTTTCGAAGTGCTTGGGTTGTACTCAGCCAAGCCGACTGGAGCTTGAGCAGAAGCGTCTTGAGGGTTCGAAGTTTCCACGGAGGGAGGACCCCCCGTGCAGAAATCGGAGAACGGCTCTTGCTTGGGGATGACCAGCGGATCTTGACTGCTTTGCTGTTCAAAGTCGGGTGTGGCCCAGGGGTGATATTTCTGCTGCTGCTGTTGCTGCTGCTGGCTCTGTTGCTGGGGCTGCTGACGGAAGGGGTCGTCAGAAAGAGATATGCACGGATCAAATGCGGAGAAATCAGTCTGAGGTCCTCCGAACTGATTCCCTCCGGGACTTTGAGTATCAGGCGAGAAGGAAAGTTGTTGTTGTGGTTGTGTTGGCGTCAGAATGCCAAAGAGAGGAGCGTAGAAAGTGCGATCCGGAGACGGCAGGATCCAATTGATGCCTGCCGTAGGAGATCCTGACTGTGGTAGAGGAGTATTGAGTGAGCCCTGCTGGGAGACGGATGGCATCGTCACCCGCAACCGCTGCTGAGGCCCTTGTTGCTGGTGCTGCTGCTGGTGGTGGTGTTGCTGGGCTTGTTGAGAATCATCTATTGACTGGTGATGTGATGGGTGAGACGGAAACATCTTTGGACTGAGTGGAGGACTGAGGTCCGGGGCAGAGCTCACCGATGACAGAGTAAGTTCCGAATCTAAGGATCCTGCAAAAGTTAATACAAATTCTAATTTCAGTTTTCACTTCCTTCAGTGCCTATCGAAGGTGGAGACTAATTTAGTTTTACAGGGCATGCTTATTTGGGTTCTTTGTTGTTCTGTGCGGCGTTATTGAAGCCATAATCCAATAGCAATTTATTGTTATTATATTCCTTATTGAAATTTTAACGAATCAAGAAAATGACATTTAAGAATGCTGTGGTGTTAAATTTATGAAGAATATGAAATATAGAAATCCTATATAGGAAATAAGTGGTTTCAGCTTTATTTCATAATGAATTCTTCTACTCGCATTTTGTGGGGTTTTGACTTATAATATGCATAGTGAGGTAAAATTTGCGGCATTTCGTTTTTTAAGTTTAAATTAATTGTCAAAATTGAAGGCATAACAAGTTGGTTCTAACCTCAAAGGCCAAATATGGCAAATTATAATAAACACCATAATTTGAATTCAATTATAGTAATGCATAATGCATATGCATGTAATAGAGTCAATCTGAAATGCATTTCTGTCCTAATTTAATGTATAATAAAATGGTTTGCTTAACGATTACATAAATGTGTGTTCTACTTAACAATTACTACCTACTTAAAGATATTATTAATAACTAATAAGCTGTGTAAACACATGCATTTGCGTGGTGGTCCTTGTACTGTGGTTAGTGCAGTGCGAGCAATGGAGAATAGCGTGGAAAGCGAAACAAATAAAGAAAGGAACGTGTTTTCCTCCTACTCTGTTTACCTGTTGTGAGAAGGACGGGGTAGAAGATCATTGTAATCTTGTGATGTATCTTGTAGTGTAATAGTAAAATAATGCTATTATGAACAAGTAATTTTGGTCCACTCTGCTCATTCCACCTGTTTGTAGAAGCGATGATGTGATCATCACAATAGTTAGATCAAAAGTCCATACATACTGATATGCTTCCTGAATTCGCTTAGCAGATGGATTTCTCGCTCTCGCTGTGTGTAGCATCTTGGAAACCTTTTCTCATCCACCTATGGAACATGTCCTGTATCTAATCTATGCAATGCCATTATTCTCTGATACTCTGCTATCCTGCCTAATATTCCTCTGCTCATATGCATATGCATGGCTACTTAAATATTATAGAGTCAAATGTCTCTGACCATTATAATAGATATATCTCCAATATTATAATAATAGTAAAGGGGCATGCATAAAATGCGTACTAGAAAATAAAACAAGGGATTACGTCACCGTTAGTGTATAACTAAAGCAATGGACACATTAAGTTTAAGAATGCAAAAATGACATAATGTACTATAGTTTTTATGAACTAGATTGCTATTTTTGTAAATAATAATATTAAAACCACTGTATTTAGAAATTTTTGAATAACTTAGTCTGACATCAAATCTTATCTTGAAATCCTATCTAACTCCTGCTGCTGAATTACATAAATACTACCAGAATGATGAAGTTTTTAACACTGCTTCTAAATAAGCTTTTCCTATCCATGCATAATTTTAATTATCTGAGAAATGACGTTTTCAGTGAAATATATTTGCTGCCTTGGCATTTGGTGTTGGTTAGCTCCGTGTCTGGTGGACGGTCCCTAGGACTGGTCGTTTATTGGATTGAAGTAGTGATTCCTTATCAGATTGGCATGATTGAATCATCAGGTGAAGAAGAAAAACAAAACGCGTAGTGTGAAGTAAAGACAAGAGCTATTTTAACAATGAGAATATGAGGGGAACTGAATCTTAGAGGTTCCCAACCCTTGCAGCCCAACCTGATGGCTCTTTTAGCATCTCTGATCTGACTGACTGACTGGTATTATGTGTGGTGTTTTGTGTTGTTCGTAAAGATGGTAAGTAAAGTAAATGTGAGTACAAACAGAGAGCATTGCAGCATGTAAATGACATGAGTGTATACATTGGAGTGCTATACACACAGGAGACAGCACTTGATAAGATGAGCACATGCATATGCCTATGTCTACTATTCCGTGTGGTGTACATGGACGTACATTGTGTAGTGTGGCATCCTTTTACTACTATCTGTGCTACGGTATATTTTATTAGAATAAGTACATTAGATCTTACATGCTGCTCGTACTACTGCTTATTTACGAGATGCCAGTCACTACAGTATATCGGTATGCAGTTTGTGTATAAGTAAGTAGGTATTGTATAAATATAGCCATTACATATGTGCCATGCATGTGCTTTTAAAATTTGGCTTGCTTATAACAACAATAATATATTTGTGTTGGTTGCATGCACGCATAACATAGAGAGCAGCGTACCTACCCACAGCGTATATTATAATATATATTCCCTCTACGCCCACTCCTTTTTAGAATGAGACATTCGTGAAAATAGCTGGCCCATAGAACCATATTTTCTGTATTTCATGAGTTATGCATAAAAAGCCAATGATGACGTTGAAATTTTGTCAACTTGATTCTGAGGAAAAGGGTTTATGATGAAATTTATTGGATTTCAATACACAGTAAAGAGTGTACCTGACTAAAGGCACAAGTATGAATCGCAGCGAGGAGTTTACAGTATGTACTTTGACACATCTCATTTGCCCTTTCCTATTGTACACAGCAGAACACAAGTTTTTCTTAAGCATGCTTCATTTCCTTTTCTGTAGAATGATCTACGGCAAACTAGTATGTGCCTACTAATGACTAACTTAACGATTATAACTATGTGTATGAAACTGCTTAACTGCCTACTTACCTACCTGTCCGTGGTTTATACTCTATAGCTATTAACTACTTTCGATTGCACTGCATCGCCAATGAATGACAATAACCAAGGAACGAACTGTCCATTCCTTATAGAATCGTGTGTGTGGGTGTGTTTACACAACACAAACTGTCTCTCTTGCTACTGTACATACAAAAGTCCAGCATCGCTTGGTGCACTGCACATTTCCACTAAATAATCGTTTGTCCATCCTCTACAGCCACTATCTACATCAATACACACATCACTCTAATCTAATCTAGTATTTAATATATGCATACGTTATTATGGGATGCCAATGCCATGCGAGCATTTGATAGATTGACAATATTATTACATTCTAGACTAGATTGATAGATTGACATGTGCACTGACCCTTTCCCCTTAAGGCATGACAAAATCAAAATCATACTAGAAGATCCTTCCCTTCAATACTCCCTGTACCTATGTAGTGACTAAGTGAGTGAATGCATGTGTAATATGCTCTGCCTTGGCGTTGCCATTCAATTGATCTCGGATGATGTGCAAGTTGGAGTCAGTCACTCAGGTCAAACCAACATCCACAATAATATTATGAGGCATACTCCCTTTTGTGTCTGTCAGACAGCCCAAATAATAATGATCCATGTGCACACTCATTTGCTAAGCTCACTTTTTCTAGTGCGTGTACCTATCCCTAAATTCTATGAACATATGCAATCAAATGTAAGGAGCAGTGCTAGTATTATGATGTCCACAGAGCTTGAATTATGTTTCTTCTTTCTGCTAAGCATTAGTAATGAGATAAATGCAACAGCAATATGCATCCATTTCTATACATCTAGTACCTCTTAATTGTAGCACAAGGAGAGTTGAGCTATGTCTATGTAAGTGCATGCGGAATCCTCTAGTCGAGTAAAGCAAGCCAGCAAATTGACTTTACATGGAAGAGATGAGACGGCGTCTTCATAACAAGATTTAACGAATACGGGACGGGAGAGAGTGGATTACTTTGAGCTGAGGAATACCACCTTCAGATTGTATGACTGTACTTTATGAATGCAGCTATGCAATATTACTATATATAGAGTCTTGTGAGCTGGGAAAAGTCTTCACTCTTACTCATGCTTTTCTTCTCTGCTCAAATACCAGATAAGTAAGTGGTATATATATCTAGGGCATTTTCCATTCTATACCTGCATTCTCCCATATGATTGCTAATACATTTCAAAAATGCTTAGCATTTAAAATTTTACATGATCCCTTACAATGTACAAAAGGTATCTAGCTACACGAAGGATTTTATTACATTTGTATAGCACTAAGTATGCAAGTAGTAAAAGCAAAGCATAATAATAATAACAGAAATAAACGGAGCTAGGAGAATTATGTGCACATAGAGCGACCTAATAATGCATGAGGATGCACGATGCAGTGTTACATGGAAATCTTTGCTTATGAATGTGTGGAAGCATTCCGCACGACTATTTGTATGGGAATGACAGAACTTGTGTTTTTGGTTCTACGCGGAGTAGAAGCCTGTAGGTAGGCAAGCACATTGGAAGGACACGGGTGTGTGCGTGGAAGAAGCAAAGTGTGCTAGAGTAGAGTAGGTATGAAAAGACAAAAAGTAACTCACCGATCGGAGGTGGGTCGAGGAGCGGCACGGAAGCGCCGAAGAAGCCTGAGCCGTCGGCTGCAGTAACGGGAGTGTTGAGACTATCCTCGATCTTGCCGAACTTTTCGGCGGCAATTAGGACTTTGGTCAATGGTTTTTCGAAGGAGGTATCTGAAGACAAGTTAGGTGGACTGTGGGAATTGAGGAGGGGGGAGGATGGCGGGGAAGTGGCAATGGGTGGCGAGAAACAAAGGAGACTCAGCGACACGGTGGGCAAAACCCGGGCTTTCTTTTTCTCTGGCACGTCCGGGTTAGTTCCCGGGCTTGGGAAGTGACAAAAAGTCAACACGGGGTCTTCGATCATTCTCATCTCGGTGAACGTCTCCTCCTCTGTTCTTGATGACGACTCCGACTCTGCTAAGGACAGAGAAAAGGCCGCGTCAACCGGAGTTACCGGTGAACCTTGCGATGACAATGGCTTATCCACAATTTAACCACTGCCGCAGAAACGCGCTCTCAAATGGCCCCTGCTACCGCCTGCTCTTCTCGACGCCTCGCTCTGTTATCTCATGTGCCTGTATTTATTCTTCCTGCCTCAAGTGATCTCCAAAGTGTCATTTACCAGTGTCTACTACGTCAACAGTAAGGAAGTGTGTTTCCAGTGCAGCGGAAAGGAATGCTTTCTTTGGGCTATTGGGAGCTCGCCCTGTGGCTACAGGACATTCAGGAATGGGAAATCCTTTGGCGTTTTCACCCACGTCAAGTAAGCTTTACTTAAGTAAGTGGACAATAAAAGTACATCAGTAGTCTAAGCCGTGTGGCGTGCACTTTACAAAGTAAAGGCTACTGTAATGCAAAGATAACTAGTATTGAGCGTGTAAATTGTGTTGGCGTTAACGCTGACTTTATAGCGTATGATTATGTACACGCAGCACGAGTTGAGAGTAATAGGTATTCGTTTGCACCACGTAGGTAATAGCGCGATATTGTTCTCTAGCAGTGTTGTTCCGTGTCTCCCAGTTCAGAGCACACGATACGGTGTGTGGTGTGGTGTTTGCTAGCAACGAAGTCGGTGTACTGAGTTTTGTGAGAGCGAGATGAGAGGAAGAAAGTCTCAAGTAGCAGTAGGGAAGGAGTGAGTAAATAGTGGTCGTAGGAATGGTTTTGGTTGGATACTTCAGTAAGTAATTCGTGTGTACATGAACAGGTATATTTAGGAGGAGAGTAAACAGAGGAGTGTGGAGAGCACAGAAGTTGAATCTGGGAAATGGACGAGAAGAGTGTGTCCGGTTGCGAACTTTTTCCGCACTCTTTTCTCCAGAACTCCCAGATGTAAACAAAGGACAGGAGAAGAATGGAAAGCTTGAACTTGAAAGTTTCCAAGTATTGAACGGTTTCTCGTTCTCCGTCTCTACAGTTGTGACTGTGTGGCTGTGAGCCCAGCAACGACTCCGTTAGCACGGTCACTGCGAGGAGGAACGGGTGTGCAGAAAGTGCACTAAATAGAATTGGTCGGATATCGACAGAGAAGACGAGACACTGAGTTGATATCTGTTAAGTTGGCCATGTGGTGAAACGGTGTGTCGTGAGGAGAGACTGTGGAGAGATCGCAGAGAGAGGCAATCAATTCGTCCGTAGTGTGCGGATATGTGTTGAGAGTTGGTAGACGTAGGGAAGCGTTGGACGCTGTTAGCAATGGCAGATACGTTAAACGGTGCCGTGCATGAGATGCACTCGAAGAATGGTGCAGTGAGAATGATTTGCTTGGGTTTTGTTTCTGTACGCTCAAGTACATAGAAGCTAACCAGAGCTACTCGAAGATATCCGAAGATGTTCAGCAACTCATGGCTCACTCCAGACTGAATGAGTCAACGCAAGAACCTCCCAGATAAATTTTATGAATGAACTCACCTTGTAGCACTGCCACCCTTTCCCCCAGACTCTGGGGGTTATGACGTCAGCGGGTACGAGAAAAAATGACGTCTTCGATATACCATGTGCTAGTACATGCCATGTGCTCCCGCAGGAGAGTCCGGTCGATATTTCCCCGGGTTCTACAATCCACAGTCCCTTCCATAGTCGCCGACCCAGCCACAACAGCTACGACCAACACAGCTCTCCTTTTCACTCGCGTACGTTGAGTTAGATCATGAGTCCAACTATCTGCTCCACTATAGCGCCCTCCTATGCCCAACACTCCTGCAGTCAACTGCTCTCCACTCGCTCTCCTCAACAACACACAGCTAGCCCTCATACCCTTTTCTTATGCATCTTTCGCAAAAACTGATTGAGTCAGTGTCAGACTCTATCATTCTTGGGATATCTGCAGCCAGAGTTAGGCATATTACTCCTATAGCAATACTCGCTCGTTTCTAGGCTTGCGATCTGCGTGTGCTTCTTTTACACTCTTCTTCTTGCTTGCCTTGGTTTGGACATTGCATTGCCATTGCCACTGACTCCCTCCTGCCACAATAGAGTTACAATCCTCACACTACCATCCTATCAAGAAAAATACTCTACACTCTACAACAGGTGTACCTAAACTATGTATTTCCACCAGTCAGCCGGCCAATTCATACTCCTATATGTGATCCTGCTGGAGGAGACACTATATCACTTCGGCTACGTATATTTACACTTACGTAAGAATTGTGCGAGTACAGTCAATATTGTCCACGTACTGTGCCAATCCCATTGCAGCAGTAAATATACGTTACTTCATTACCTACCTTCTAACAGAGACAGACTACGCAAAAAATCAACTACTTCATATTACTAAATCCCAATCCTAGAGCCGTATAAATACGCACTACTACTCCAGTTAGTTATTTCACTCATATCAATACAATACTACTTTTTGTCCTTACATGTACCTACAATAAAGTACAGTGCTCACTATTTTATCTTTAATCGTTTCCTTATTTTTATAATCCTGTTGCATTCGTCTTCGCCATCTCCAATACAGCTTTACACACGTTACTTATTGCAGGTGTCATAAAAAACTTCATGAGTAATTGATATAAGTAGCTCTAAAAATTGAGACATATAAAAGAACTGCGCAAAATCCGCATGGCTCTCTATCAGGATTTCTAATTATGTAACACCTTTTGCTTTTTCTTGTAAATCTTATCGAGTAACACAACACTGTTAATGGAAGAAAGTTTTCCTAATTACTGTGTTGATGTTTATCCTTTCCTATTTGAAAAAATAAAGATGGGTAGTAGGAGTAGATTGTATAGGAATTACCAATTTTATTAGTACACTTTCGTTGTTTTGATACAAGCACATTGCTAAAAATAATGAAAATTTGGTGATATAGTGTTTTATAATCTGGTCTACTCATAAGCCCACACATTATCCATTTAATTACTTGAATTGCACAATCTTTACATAATTCTCCCCCTTTAAACATGGAGTTTCAACGGTTTTCTCGGAACCAAACTATAAAACTACTGAATTGGCTATTTAATTTAGCATAAGGATGTTGGATAACACAAGATGCAGGTCTTTTGGGCCGGATTCTACATATGTAATAGTAAGTACATATATTTATGTGCGTAGAGCTTGGCACTTAAAACAATATAAAGCATACGTCATGGATTCGTGCTGATTATTACTGTTTATTTAGTGGAAATGCAGCGTAGGTGAGCGGCACCCACAATTGCAGCAAAGTCCTATACTATTCTTCTGAGCAATTTCCCCTGAGGAAGTTGCATTATGATAGCTTCCTAATACAAATGAAGTGAATAAACAAGAATACGTAAGTTGGCCGTAAAGCCAACATCTGAGAGGACAGGGAAATGTTTCCACAGCAATTACCTACCTGTTACAGTAGTAGCAGGTCGATGTCTACTACTACTGCACAAAGTACATTCGATATGAGCTACGCCCACGCTCAGATAAAACACACGTGCGTTTCTACGTGCATGCTGGAAGCCTAGGACGCAGCCTAACTAGCATACGGATACTTGTAGCTGAAAGCTTGAACTTCACAATAATATAATAGTGCATTTAAGTCAAGTAGTATTCTTCAGGTTGGGTGGGGATCGAGATCGACTCGATTGTTTTCCGACATGCGATGCGACACTACGTAACTAGCCGGAGAATCTCTAGAGAAAGTCAGCACACCACACGGGAGAGAGTTGCTCTCCTCCCGCTCCCACTCCGCATGAGTCTTTCTCGGAATGAAAGCACCAATGCGCAAGTGACAGCCACACTCTCCAACTGACTCACTCCAGCCTTGCTCACAGCTTCAAGCACATTTCACCTAATGCACTTGTCCCACTCCACAGAATTATCAAGATTCTCGTAGAATCTTCTACGATAATACAGATAACACGAGTAAATAAGAGCAACTTGCCCAAGTACTCCTTAAAGATATTAAATTCGAGTTTCTGTGTACATTTGTCCTGAAAAATGCAGATCCGAAATGGATTTAATTTAAGTGTAAGGAGAAAGTCTCAAGTGTACTCAAAATGTTACTACTATTGATGATAACCTACTTATCAGAGAACAGATCAAGGGTTATTAATTTATTCTTGGCACTTATGCCACCATCAAGAGTTCATTACTTTTCAATCTTATATAATATGGAATTCTTAAGGACTTATTTAGTGGAACACTTATGTAATAAATAAGTGCTTGAGTTTTCCGTTTAGTGGCTTTATTGCTTTTTCCAACATTGCTACGCTATTAAACTTCAGACGCTTAATAGTTACCACTTCTAAAATAGTAACTATTATGTCAAGGTATATAGTTGTTGCATGAAAATGAAAACGGTGGGAGATATTAAATGTATGCTTACACCTACTTATTTGGAATATATTTTTAATTCATACACGATATAGAAAATTTACAAAGGAAAGAAAGAGAAAGGCAGATTTCATTGAAGTCTTTAATTAGACAGAATTTTGTAAAGAACCATTGAGCGCTGTGATTCGTGATTACAGTGAAATGTACATTATTTGCGGTTGTACGCAACAACCACTTATGCGAATGGAACATATTACGTAAATGCCTTCTTTCATTGCACCAAACCAGACTTTTAGACGAAACCTACAAACTGTCGAGTAGCATAAGGCAGAAAAGTAGAGACGTCAATGGTCATAGGAGTACCACAAGAGACGCTATAGTTTGCTATTATTATGTGGTCTGGTATGCCATCAAAGATCACACCTGAGTCATAATTAATTCCCATTACACCTGATGCTCAGCTGAAGATTTACAAATGTTTTATGACCATAAAAGATTCTTGAGAACGAGTAAAATTAGTTACGCCAGCTGTTGATTATAAATAGAAGTATGGACGGCCGTACCGAGAATAATGTACACCAACAACCCAACTGCAGTTGGTTTTTTCTAAAGACTTAACATCAATCGATTTGCAACGGCTTCTGAAAATATGTCTTTTTAAACGCAGTAACTTTTCTCATAAGGTTCTTTTCATTATTTATTAATGGCCATTATTTAGCCGCGTTAAAGTAAGGAAATAGTAGGTGTGGTGTTTTGATGTTCTTCATTAAATAACAGTACGATCTTTATACCAATATCATAATTATGATGATTACCTACTTAAAACGTCTGCTGGCAAGAGAAGACATCTAATTTAGGAAGTGACAGAAGTTGAAGGAAAAACCCTCTGAGAGTGAATGTATCTCTTCAGTGTTTTTGCATGAATGCGAACAGGTATTATTAGAGGGTCTTTAAAAAACGCTGACAATTAACACCTGTATACCATTAGAAAGATTACGTATTGTGTGAAAATACACTGGTTGTGTTTACATTAATGAGAAGCTTTTGGTGTGAGGTCACAGAAAGTATTTTACTTTTTAACTTGAGACTTTAGTGATATATTTGACGTATGCAACGAAATTAAAAGCGATTTAGATTATGTAATCCCCACTTAGGTAAATGAAAATAAACATGACAATGAAACATTTTTGCTTAATGAAAAGTGTTGCCAGAAAAGGAGTTATATAAGTTTTGGTATACAAAGGGGACTACATTCTTGTCATCGTAAACCGTTTAAATTGTAAATAAAACAATAGCACTACTTGTGCTGAGTATAGGGCAGTGTGGAGGAGCACTTTGTAGAAGTAAGCATTTGCGCAAACTTGAGATAAGGTGATTGTAGAAATGAATATGGTATGCATAAAGAGATGTCACGAAACCCATTTTGATATGCATTACATTAGCAAAAGAAGTTAAGCTGAGGAGGAGATGAGACAGAGAGATAGAAATACACAAGAGATTAAAAAGCTGAGACAGAATAGGAGCAAAGTGAGGAGGACCGTAGCTAGCGCATTCTACATCTGTATATAGGAAATCCTAGTGGCTATATGGAGTTGCAGTGTGTAATAAGAATAGATTGAGGAACAACATGGGAAATCTGAAGTCCGTGGTACCTATGCTTAATATACTAATAGAAGGTGTAGAGGAGCAGAGAGAGAATAGTTCTTGGCGTTGGCACCCAAGAATGACAAATCATAATGTGAAGAAGAAAAGTATAAAGAGACAAGAGTTGGTCCAGGAATACAACTCGCAACTTTCAACTTTAACTCCTACTAAATAAGTACAACTGAACATAGATTCGTGGAACTCGTAAAGGAAGACAACAACAGAGTTGATGAGATTGGTCCTTTACCAAAATAACTGGAGTTTTTAGTCGCGTCATGAAAAGTGAAGGATCTTATCGTGTGTATAGTTGGAGTCATCTCATAAAGACGGAAAGCCAAGTAAAATTAACTGAAAGTACATAAATGAAAGGATATCAATGGTGAATGGTGGAAGGACGCTAGTAAAGACTAAGTAAGTAACTCGGAAAAAAATCCAAGTTTTTCTTGGTGTAAAGCTAAGGACTGATGATGAGTCGTTTAGAAAAGAATACTTACATACATAACACAACACATGCAGCTCGTCGAGAGATATGTCACCGTAAGTTAAGTAAGCACAGCACACGTAGGAAATCTAGACTGTCAGAAATACACTTATACCTTGCACACTCACATACCCATTTAATGTATGCACACATGTATGCATAAGAACTATTACATAACAGTTCATGTTTTTATATTGGGTTGGGACTCGGAACGCGTAGCTACGCTCTCACGGATAACTGTACGCTCAGTACAGATAAGTACAAGTAGGCATACTATTATTACAGTGTGCCAGTGTCATGTAGTGGTAGTACCTAGAGAGCTTAGTGTTTAGTCTGTGCATACCTTTTCAGTAGACAAGACAAGACACACGCTTTCATGTAACTCTCTTAATACTCCATTTCTATAAGCATATTCAAGTGGCACAGCTTTTGGCAAGAGGTGAGCTTCAGTATTAACTTTTCTTCCTTGCTACTCCCGAGTTTCAAAGGAGAGCCAGTTTCTCAGTCTCATCTCACTCTTCTTATTAGAAAAGCGGACCGATCCCATTTTTTAGCCACTAAATGATTTCCCAAGCTAACTGATGACCAGAAGCACACTTGTGATACTCAAAGATTCCTTTGTACTCGCATTACACACAAATTACGTAGCTTTTATGCCTAAACTGAAACTCTTTGTAAATGCAGTATACAGCTAATCCAGAATTGTATGAACTATCTGTGGAGACCAGAGGAATTTATCAATGATTCAAAAGAAAAGAGGTGGCACATCAGAATATAAGTCTAGAACAATTTTGTCTCACTCTCACCTTATTCTTGCCTTGCTGCCTATAGCAGTGTATTGTTGTGTTGCACGTATATGTTTATGTTGCTCGTACCTACCTAACTATTTCTATAGGTACTAATAAGATTCCGTCTTGTATTTAGATTGGAGATAATAATATGTGTTACACCTTTACGTATCTGACACGAGGATCACCATAATATTTCTCTTCCCTTCCCTTTGCCATGTAAAAGTGAGTTAGCAGTATAGGTAATAAGGAGCTGTGTCTTGTGTTGAGCTATGTATGTATAATTTATTGTAAACTACATAGCCTCTCTGCTTAGCTCTCGTACCTGCATATCCCCCTATAGACTCAGAATACACAGGCAAAGCCACAGTTGGATAGAATGAATAGGTGACGAAAAAACTGGGTAAAAAAGCATAAATAATTTTTTACAAGTGTAATTGTTTTTAGGCAAGTTGTTCTTGAACTTAGCCATATAAGGCAGGACGACAAGTACCGAAGTTTGCCGAGTGAATTACGTCAGCTCTGCGAATAAATCCGAGACACGAAACACGAACTTGGCCGAATATAGACGAGTAGGCAGAGTAGGTATTCTCACCACTATCCACATACAGTACAGACTGCCTGCCCATTTCACTTTATCTCCAGCCATACCCACCCGTGCAATTCCACGTCTGTCTGTGTCTCCTTGCTCCTCTCCTCCACCAAACAGAGCAGAACATCCTTTATATTATTTCTGTGGAGAACTGTTGCTGAACTCACTGAAGATACTTATAATATCTCTCCTGTGTGTTGCAACTCTGAGATTTGCCCCCTTGCTTGTGAGTCTGCAGCCCACTTCATCTTCACAATCTCTCTTCTCAGATATTCCTGCACTCACACAAGAGTCAGTCATGGAACGACGTTCGAGTCGACTCATACTCACAACCAGTGCAGCAGACACCAGGCACTCGAATGATATTAACATCCCATCAAACATCTAAAAGAATCTCATTTGCGTTCTGCATACATTCCATACTCACTCATGCCATAACACCAAATTCAATGATTTTAAATTGTTTCTCATCTGATCCATTTTGCCATTTTAAACTATATGTACGTCAATCTCCTGCTCCCATGCTATCGCACTCAATTACCATTTGCAATCCTGACTTAACTACTGCATATTGTACACAAATGAGATTATATTAGCTCAAATCATATCATAAGGTTTATTATGACTAGTTAGCATGCAATCACAGCTCCCTACTTATTCTTCCTTTAATTCAACTCGTATGCACACATGTATCTCAACACTCACTTCTTTACTCTCTGACACTCAATCTCTAGTCATCCTCTTCCACGCAAACACATTGCTTCCTCACTTTGCTACACATGCTCTTATTAACGCTTATATTAGGTGCAAGTATACGCAAACAATAATGCAGATATACGAAAATCACCTATACCTGGCTGTAGTAATACTTTTTCTATCAAATACCAAAGGAAATTTGTAAAATTCAGTACAGACTCATAGAAATACGTGCAGAATACTAATAGCAATACCGCAAGACTTCCATTTAGTGTATGTGCACAGCGCTATTTAAAACAAAGGGGATATGCAACAATAGGTGTTTATCCATTGTAATTTCACCAAAAGAGCTTTACTTATTCTGCTAAATTTTTACTTCATGGGAACGTCGAAAAGCACCCAATTAACTGATCCATTCAAACTTACAGTTTCTATTTCAGTATTTGTGAAAAGAACAAAGTTTCCAGGGTGAACAACAAATACAATTCAGCGTAATCAAATTGCCACTGTCAAACAACAATAATCATCCTGTTTCTCTTTCACTATTACCACAATGTCTTAGAAATTGTACTTTAAATAGCTAAAGGTGGGATAGCCTACTCTACTATACGCAAAAGGAATATTTTATATAACTAATATGCAATTGCTATGTAACTCATTCATATGCATGTAATGCAAAAATTGCATGTCATTTGTCAAAATGCTAATAACATCTTAAGAATATTTATTCTCTTTTAAAATGGACGAATTTCATTGGAATACAATCATCTATTTGCATGTCAATGAAGCATGCCAATGGAAGCTTCAACGCAAAAACTATTTGATGATCCTAAAAGGTACATATTTTTAAAGAAATTCATCGCCCCCTATCACACTTAAGTTCAGCAAATTCTCCCTTCTGAAAATATTAGTTTAATTCACTGGAATGGAACATAATTCAATTGCAAATTGACCTGGGTAGTCTGCTGATTCTATATTTAGCAGTTCCAACGGCAAGTCATTAGGATTTAAGAAAGACCATAGACTATTCTATGAATCAGCAAAGTATCATGTAGAAACTCCGTGATTCAGAAATTGACATTTGGTATCTGTCTTGTTAATCTTAGGTGTGTATCACTAGGCAATTGCAATGGATGCAGAGAGTTTCATCCCGTGTGTTGCAAAAATGTTTCTTGAAAAGGAGAAATGCAAATATTTTTATTCTGCAATTAATTCAACTGAAGTCGTAAGTTTCACGTGGCACATAATATGCAATTACTACAGCAGTGTTCCTTGTTTGACATCCAGGATTAAGACAATGAAATATATCTGCTGGAAGCTAGGGAGGGATTTCTAAGCCGTACAAATTATTTTGCGATTTAAAGGCAACTCCCTGTGATTTTCCCATAAACATAGCCATTAAATAGCAATCACACCAAAAACATTGAATGTCCATCTAAATAGCGCACCGGAGTTCTTATTACTATAATTTTATGCTTTCCAACTGATAGTGAGAACACAAGATTAAGTGAACCAGTAAATTTTGTGGAATTAATTTTATAAGCAAACAGCACGAGACATTGCACCATTGTATAATAGCAAGAGAGAGAAGATGGATAATTATTTAGAATGGTATTCATTGGATAATATTTAGATAGGTAAGGTTCCACGAGATGTGTGCAGTAACTTAGGCATGGTTGACTGGAAACATGAAAAGTGAGGCAAACCCTATATGATATCGCCTCACGCTGAGAAGAAGTCAAAGGAAACTTGACAAATGAATGATAACTTAAACCGTGAAGATTACTTGACGAGTCCTTTGACAATCATCCCTTATACATGTTTGTATAATTTCCTCCGCTGATACCAGTTTGAATTTTAAAGTTTGAAAAGACATAGGTTACGTATCGCAACTCGACTCTACTCTGGATAATCATGCAACTTTGGGTTTTGCTAGAGAAATCGTGCTTCCGGATGAAGAATTTCTCTGGACTGACAGCATAACCAGAATTTCCAACTTCAATCAAACTCAGAAAGAACTATCAACTGCAAATATTTATGCGATACGGTAAATATCTTACTAGGAGACAGGACTAGAGTTGAATCAGCCTGTGCATAGATTCGTAACTTATTTCCGAACAAAAGGTTAAATTCCAATAACCCGAAATAGTAGTGAAGCTTTCTAATTTCTTATGATTTACATCAGCCATGTATAAACAAATCTAGTCGACATCTGTAATTGTGAGTCACCATCTACTTATACCTAGTTTAGGTGTAACTTTTTTCAGTAACAAAGCATAATAAGATTTGTTTAATGGAGGATGGGGATCTGTCTTGCCTCTATATGGTTAGTGGGTAGTCTCGTCTGGTTGGGTAACGTAGGACAGGCATACTCTTCAGCTCATCGTTAATCGAGTTATCTTTTTCCGTATTAGACTACATTTATTAGGTACCTACTCGCCTAGGTAGACTCACAATAATTTTCTTCAAGTAACAACAACACAAAAATATTTTATGACTTCTACAGATAGGTTTTACGTTGGACTAGCTACCTGAACTCGTATATTTCATTTACTGTATTTACCATAATAAATAAAAGTGTATCAATATCTTCTTTCCAAGTCGTGTAGACACACTCTAAAAGCACATGATGAGTATAGCGACGTACTTAATGCAAATTGCAATATAATGCTTATTTGAATCTCACAACCTACGCACTTTTAATCCAGCTTTACTATTCCCTAACGATAACTACATACTACGCACGCTAGATTATGTAAATGTTACGTATGGAATACCATACCTATGAAAAATGGAGATATCCAAGACGTAAGGTTATGTTATGGACATCATATCATACCTTATCGTCGTGTTTAGTAGCTCTGCTGCAGTGTAAGAAAAAGAAACCAAGGTTGAGGCCGAACTTTGAGTCTAATTGCTCTCTCCGTAATTTCAGCACAACGTGGTACCGGCGTACATATTTTTTCATCCCAGTGTCGACAAGTTGGTTTTGCTGTTTTCCAACCCAGTTGGGAAATATATTCTAATAATTCATTCCTAAAATTATACTTTTCAGGAATTCTTTTCATAGTAGAATGTTACAAATTCCATGATGGCTTCAAAAAAGATATTATGTTTTCCTTTGTAGGAATGGATGCGTTTGGTCTCAAGAGTGGGTTTGCCCTTTCAAGTTGCTAAAATTTGCAGTATTAGATACCTACATGAACACATTTGCATTCCGTATACTATTACACAGATAGTTTTAATTATTAGTATTGTCAAATCAATTTGTCAAAGAATTTAAGACTCAATACCGGAAAGGTTAATTTATATTGTGCATCATATATCTATCAACAATGAAGTATTTAATCTCAAAATGCTGTGAATGCAAATCCTTGGCAAAGAGTCAACAGCTTTTTTTGACGAGCTGTAGGTATTTGTACAATTCGTGTAAATTTAGGAGAAATAGTTTCATTAATGTGTACAGCAACAAGCTTTTTGAAATTTTAAATACCATGTATAAAACTGCAGGTTTAAATTTTTGTAAGGGTACTGGCAAGTAATTTTGAATTTCTAGTCTAATAAATACACCTTAAGTCTTCTTTAAATTAATTTAGAGAAACAAGAGATTCAACGCACTTCCACATCCAGCTCAGGCAGACAAGATTTGAAAGTCTATGTGTATTATTTTTCTTTAATTTTATTTGCCAGATAATGTACATTTATGTGGAAATTTTCAAAGAGTTCAAGGAATTTTGCCAATATCATGGATTCTACGAATTTTCTAATTACAATAATTTGCTGGATAATAATTTGCTGGATATTCAAAATCGCACCAATAATTTTACTTATAAAATTGCAAATTATTTCCATGTAAAATTGTGTTGTAATTAAAATTTGTCAATGAAGTAGGAATTGTATAAACTGTGTAGCAGTTTATTTTGAGCAGTGAAAATTTTCTAAAAAGTTTGATTTTGAAACCTGCAAAATTTATGCCTCCGAAAGTTAATTAAATTTGTATTTCTGGCGATTTTTGATTTCGAATGGTGCGGTAATGTATGGGTGGCTTTGCAAATAAGAAGCCACCTGAGTTGTACCTAATGGGAGCGTTTGCTATAAATAATGGTTATGCAAAATTTTATGAGAGATCATCTTTTAATTTACAAATGACAACAGGTAATAGTGAACTGTGGCGTGAGTGAGGTAAGCTAAATGGTTAGGATTATAATAACGCATGTAACAGTAAAGGCAGGGAAGAATATTTATGTGTACACATCTACTTATGCATAGGGAAGAGAATAGACTGATAATGGTATAATTTTATATGGTAATGCCTAGTACTTAAAAATACAATATACCTTTGATAGCTCTAATCTGCATTCGCATTCGTAGAATAACGTCAATAAAGTTGTTGTGTGTGTTGTAGTGTGGTTTGTTTGGTTGGGGTACTGTTCTGTGTGTGTTGATCGTGTGATGATCTCACAATCATCCAGTTTTGTTTGGTAGACTATTTTTCTAGGAGTTACATTACTTTTAGTCTGATATAAAGTAACAGTACTGCAGTTATACCTAGTTGTTGTGAGACTTGATGATTAATACTCACTATCTTACAACTTGTGGTGTTGTACATAGGCTGCATGGCACTCCACTATTAATATAGTATTATTCATGTGAGAGTCAGCGAGTATTTAATGTGAGGAATGGTACAAGTAGTTCAGTCACAGTTAGATGTACTTTTAGTTTGGCTCTTCATCTTCGACTATAGATATTAGAGCGTGATACTAATAGAACATTATTAGCTACAGTACAAGTTACATTACATACTGCATTCCTCACTGCGCTGCATTAGTACAATTACAAGTGTATGTGATTCTCGACTCGCGTATATTCAGAAACCACGCTTCCACTGCTAAGTTAAAAAGAGAATTTCGAATTTGTGTATAGAGAAGTGTGGAGTAGTAGCTCTTCCTTGATATGGGTGATCATCTACAGTGTATGTTTAAGATATAAAAAGCAGAGAAGTCAGAGCATAGGATGGGATATAATAAGACTGATCTCAAGGCAGCAGCAGGCATTTGTTAGCACAGAGGAGATACACATAATAAAAGATGTTTGTATATCCATGCACTACTATGACTTTAGGAGGGACGAGAAAAATCCGCAAAGAGAACGCAATCCTATACCTACGTGTGCTTAAATGTATGTGTACTCACTTACATGCACACAACACAGGCGCCTTCCAGAAATAGTTTTGCGAATCATCATGAGATATTTTTAGGAGATTTTCGCCCACCCAATATGGTTGCTATTTTTTGGTCCTAAAATTAGTCGACGTCTATTTTAAGCTGGTGAATCGAAACACACGTGGATTTGATAAATTAAGGAAGGAAAACTGTAATCTCGGCATATATAGTACTACTGTGTACACACACGAATGCCTGAATGCCAGTGGATAAATGATACACTCAATTCGTCTTAAGCTCCTCTCGTTCCTTCCAATACTTAAATTCATCTAAGACGATATATTACCTGATAATTCTATTTAATGCTCCAATTCAATCAAAACCAAATCCTAAAAGCCTTCCGCCCATTTGCTTAACATCCTTTCATATCTCTAATCGATTGTCCATTCCCTTTAATACCATGCGACCAATGGACAAAACTTTATCGTCTCATTATAACGTTTCTTATTTCTTCTTCCTATGCTCACTCTACTAGGCCTACATATGTGTGTGATCTTTATGCTAGATTAAACGTACTTAGGAAACTATAATGCTTTTTCACCATATAAATTCGTAGTAATAAGTATTGTGTATACTTGTTATTGTTACTAAATAGAATTATATATTATGACAATACAAACACATACCTATAATCTAGAACTAATCTGTGAGATAAGCGCCGAGATACTCCTTTTAAAATGTGCGACCTAAATAAATACAAAGTATATCTCTTACTAACTGAGGTCATATATTAGTTTTCATTATTTACAACAAGAATTTTTCAATTGCTATTCAATTGCAAAACTCTGTCATACGTAGGAAATAAAGTTTATCTAATTCATTGAAGCAATTTCTGCTTAAATATAAATGAGCACAACTGTGACCTGCAGAAGATTAGCAAATTATATTCATATTGTGATATTTGTAATGGTGTCAACTCGAAAGTAATATTATAGTGAATAAGATATTTGCGGAATTTTCCAACTCGGTGCTTTCGCGTGTGCAAATATTATTTGAGATTTTTCTCCCAATCATTGAAAAGCGTTTTCGGGAAGGTAGGACAGGTAATAAATGCGTTGGGTGTAGATAAAGTTCATATAACGAGGTTTACCGAAGTATTTGTGTGGCAATTGAGGTTTGTAACCTAAGGACGAATCTCTGTTAAAGACAATATATTCGGGATTAAGTTTAGCAGAACTTGACGTGGTGTAAAAGCATTTTCCGTGAGACTTCAGTAGGAAGATGGTAAGTTCTCACGTAGTCTGAGTATTACTGTATGTACACATACATACATGAATGAGTGAATGGACAAGAAGAGGAAAGAGGAATTACCTAGGTTTACATGTTTACACTTTTATGATATTGTAGGGAGTATAATAGGAAGCTGCACTGTTAAGAAAACTAGGTAGTGACAGTATTGTATATTTTGTATGCTATTATCAACGGACATGGAAGAGGAATTATTCAGTAACAAATAAATTGTGTATTTCTGCACTAACATTTCTCATTGAGTGTTTTGAATAAAATGAAATAATATTGGTCTAAATGGTTTGAATGCAAATATACTTAAGAAGGGGACTTTGTGTTGGTAAATGATTTAGAATGTAAAGAAGAGATTACATTACAGTGTGCATTAAGCACTTTGGCTGAAAGGAACTGAAGTCAAGGCAATAATGTTAGGTCACTCGTCTATGCAACTTTACTTTGTTTCCCTGCTAAATAACTAAGCTTAGTTCACGTAAGCACCAGTGTACTGTGTGAGTAGGTACCTATCTAAATAATGGATGTTGAATTTAATCGTAATGTGAGAAAGACTGCTCACCTTTTGTTAGAACGTCTTCGCACGTTTGGTGACAGACATGTTGCCATCCGTAAATGACTTGAGTCTGTAAGAAAAACAGAGAAAGAATTGAATGAGAGACAATAGGGAGCTGAACTCTAATTGTATTTTATTGACGATGCTGAAAACGACGAGTGTGAAAAATGTTTGAAGCCCCAAAAGAATTCATGACTTGTAATTAGTTCTGCTTGACATTTTCACCTCTTTTCATTGCCTTTTCTACGCAGAAGGTACATCGCTGCACAAAAGTCTACGAAAGTGCATACATTACCACATTTGGCTATTCAGGCTACAGGTAATGGTAAACAAAGCTGAAAAAGGTACTGTCTACACGAAGCTGGACCCATTCTGTGCGATTTAACGGAGCAATTAGCACATATTGTCTATCCAGTCATCTCAGTCCAATCAAAACAAACTATGAGCCACTTGCATACATGCGATTACGTGTCCGTAGGTACCTGATACAATTCTTTCTCATTTGCTCAGTATTCATCAATTCGCCTCAAATCTCCACTTCTTCTTGTTTCAGTTCACCACCCATTGCACTGCATTTATCTAAGGCTGAACTAAGTCTAACCGGCTCAAGAGCTTTTTCAATGTTGCATTGCATACCTCCATCAATGAACTACACACAAAAACTCACGTTGCATTTGTACTCAGTTCTCTTTCATAATACCACCATTATTTCCATTTCCTTCTTTTTCTGCCTCACAATTAGCCAACAACATTGCTTCACTTACAATTATATACTTAGAGATCTTCTCCAATAAATGCACTAAATAATAGACCGTTCCACCATTCATCAACCGCATTGCATAATACATAAACGCTTAATTATCATTCCTACAAGCACATGGCTTTATTAAACTTGCAGGGAATCTTGCAGTCTCAATAGTAAACCAAACAGATATTCATAATGGAATCTAACAACGTAGCATTTAATTAATTGCTTACAATGATTACATATATTATCAAAAGTGAAAATAATACAGAACAACAGGATTTCAGCTTAATAGTAAACAATTATATACCTCAAAGACAAAACCAAATCTTTTCTTATGATAATAATAATGACAAATGGGATTATTCTGTCTCACTGGATGCTTATAATGTTGAGTTACACCCACTTACCATTTGAAAATAAATGCCCTCAGTATAATTGTATCTACAGGATTACACAATCACTTATGATAACTGTGACAAATTAATATATTGAAATTCACAACTAGTTTCTATCGTACTGAGACTTGGCTAATGGAGTTCTAGAGATTAATATTAGCAGATGTCTTAAGGTACAGGGAAAAGTAATAAAACATATATTATTTATGTTACTGACGGAAAACTTGATATTACAAAAATTCAAACTTGACGACTTGTCGAACCTCCTATTTTCAGTTAATAACTATAAAAAGCTCGCGGTTTGTTTGATCTAATATTTCAGCTTTGTTTAAACTATGCACACAGAACAATTTTTCAAAAAGTATTCACATTAAAGAGTAGTACACGTTGTTTCTAAAAGAATTCCTTTTAATTTTGGCTATTAATTTGGAATTTTTGGAAGTATTGTTGAATCCTCTGTTAGACTTAATATCTGTAACTAAATGAGTAATGATTAAATCATAATTAAAAATGACGAATGAAATAATTAGAAAAGCGTAATTATACTTACAGGTCGTTATGTCAATCTGGATCATCTCACCATCGTTTTTTGTTTTCAATTATGATTCTTCTTCAAAAGTCTCTGGTTGCAACCAATCACACAAGTTATACGTAAAAGATACCGTTGAATGATTTTCTGCATACTTATAGGTCGTACTGTATTTGAAATGTCAATTATTCAGCACAGAAATGAATCGCGTAGATAATATTGGCACTTGAGCAGGAAAAGCATTTCACTCTGAAGAAAACAATCACTGTCTTGTCATGTGAAGTAAATAGCTTATTACAGGTGTCAATTGACCATTGTCCACTTTCTGTCTGTAGGAAAAGGTTTACACTTTTAATCTTCTGCTTAGTACATTTATTTGACGAGTGTCTCGACTGAATTGACTAAATGGTGAGTGAAATGGAAGAAGAAACTTGAAGATTGCTATAGTTTGTTGTAAATAGTGGTGACTGGATAAAAAGTGTTAAGGATTGCGATTAAACGGACGGAGCGGTAGGAGAAAGAGTTGTGTTTGTGGTGTGGTGAGACAGAAAGAGATGAGACCTGTTGAGCTGAGACGAGAAGATGACGAGAGTTGGGCTGAGTGAGACAGAATTGTTGAGTGGAGTCGGCTTGGCTGTGTGATGTACAGAGGGATCCTTAAGTGCAGAGATTCGGAAGTGTTGATTTGAATGAATGGGAAAGAGTGAAGGATGAAAATGAATTGTTGTGGTGCTGTGTTTGTGGCAATGGAAAACTGTGAGACAAGTGGGAGTCTTGCTGGCTGCAGTGCATCCACTCAACAGGTTGTGGTTTCAGTCAGACTTCTTCAGACTCACGATAGCAGATCAGACGGAGGAGCAAGTTGCTTCGTATTTAGACTGCAAACTCGTAGGTAGGTCGTCGTAGGTGTGTAGGTAGTGCACTGCAGAAAAGCAACAAATGAATGAGTTGGAGAAAGTTGTTTCAATCCATCTTTCCTCGCAACTCGGCTCTAGTCGCTAAAACGCTCTTTTCAAGATGCGATAATTATTCGCCGGCTCGTCATCCAAATGTCCTATGGAAGAGTCTGTTCATGCCTCATGACACTCCACGAGTAGTTTCTTAAATTCAGCACATTGGGTTTCTCAATGTCAATTGCAAACATGTTGAAATTAATAGTTTTCTATCTATTGTATAACTTTTGGAAGGAAAATGTTTGTACAACTGTGAGAGATAAACACTTTGGATTGACTGGTAGTTGGTTTGAGCTCCCGATTGGTACTGGTGATCAAAAGCGTCGTTTACCTCTATATATAAGTTTGCACCTACGTAATACTATTGTTTTACTTTATATATGGTATCAGTAGAATTACTACATATGTAAGTATTCCAACCTAATGGTTACAATGCACACTCCTGCATACTTACGTCTTGATTCAACTCGGTTTTAACTAGGTATTTAAGTCAAGCGAAATATTAATGAGAATAATGTACAGAAATGCTTTTCAGATACACCCACAGAAATGACAAGCATGTATGTGTACATGTAATGATATCCGATAACCTAGCACCACATTCTCTACGCAGTACTAATAAATTGTAGGTAATCCGTGTAATACACCTAATTAAACCCGAAAGTCACCATGTCTTAATATTTTCACAGAAAATTACAATGTCTACCAGGTAATGTTTACGAAAAGTGGCTGTGCACCTGGTGAACTATCCTTATTGTCACTTCACGTCAATCGGTAACTGGTTCTCTATTGTTGTGTAACGATAACAGTCTGGAATCTGTATGAGAAAAGAATGGACTGTACAAAGGAAAACATTGGTCGTTGTGTAATGGAGATGTGAAGATCGTCAGAACGCG
Organism: Yoshiicerus persimilis; assembly: GCA_020352615.2. NCBI lineage: Eukaryota > Metazoa > Arthropoda > Collembola > Entomobryomorpha > Tomoceridae > Yoshiicerus > Yoshiicerus persimilis. Next base: position 18,529,855 of record CM060170.1, read on the forward strand.
AATAATGACAAGATAGAAGTATACTCTTGGTTTGCGTGTCTTTGTATTGTTTTGTGTTGACCCGGTAAAAATAGAATATAATTGAAAAAGTCCTTAATGCAAGGGTTTTTCTTTGGTGGCACTTCTGAGTGTTGCTTGTGGTTGGTGAATGGAGCGGAGACGAGAGTGTAAGATGAGACTCGTCTGCTGTTGGAGCTAGAAAGTCTTTTGTCTATTTACTGTGAGTTGTGTTTGATATGATAATGATAAGTATTCTTATTTCGGAAGATTATGCACTCTTGGAGGGAGTGAAGACCAAGTGAGGGTAACTGATTGGAGTGATTGAGTGATAAAGGCAGATAAGTGAGTGGAGAACATAGAGAAACTTGAGTCGGAGACGAAACGTCTTGTGCACAGTTGGCCTGACTGTTGCAGACTATTCCGCTGAAGATGTTGAGATTTTGAGTGCTATGTTGTTTTCTTCTTCTACAAAAATCCACAGAACAGTACAGTGTTAATTCCTCGTTGAGTCAGTTGACGATGTGATAGGCTGTAGGCAGATAACCAAACTGCAGTAAGTAATAGTCGACTCAATATAACTGACTGTCTTGTCTTCAGCTCAGTCTTGACTTTTGGCTTCTCGAGGCAGACGTGTGTGCTCTACTCGCACTCCTTACTCACTACTACTGCTATCTCCCTACGCTGCAGAGCAAACCGTGTTCACGTAGAGATATCTGGTCTGAGGAGCTGTGAGGGAACTCTGGTGCTCCTAATCACCAAGAAATCGCTCCTTGCGACTCATTGTCCGCTCCTCTTCTTCGCACCGATTCCCAGTCTCCGCGAACCCCGAATTTAATCGCATTTATTGAAATGTCAGTAGGTGAGGAGTTAATTGCCAGCGGAGGGGAAGCAGCTTAATGAGATGCGAGCCTTCGGCAACTACACAGCAGAGTGGCATACCTGTCCATTTTATATTCGCCAATACATACGTATTATGTCATTACTACAGCAGAGAATTAGGAAGCGTGGGCTTTTTGCGTAACGCGTGGCAACGATGTCAATGAAACTGTATGGAGATTATGCTGCTGCTGCTGTGGATGCCTTCCCTGCCTTCGCGATCTTGATGATGATGATGATGACGCTGGCTGGCTAGGCTTCTATAGCCAACCGAACATCCCACCCAGCCCAGCAGCCCAAACCAGAGCTCTCTTACATATTCCATGCGGATCTTACATACTTCTCCTGTTTACTCACTGCCACTACTGCACTAGATAGGCACCTACCTAATTAGTTACCTAAGAGCATCTTTTGTCATCTAGGCACAGTTTCTCTTCCTCCTCACCCTACTACTCTCCATGAGACTCCTCGTCAACTTTTTACTTTCCTCCAGTCACAGCCTCTTTCACGTACCATTGATCACTTTGTTTTCATCCTAAATTATAAATACTTAATTATCTCCAGATGGCTGACAATGATCCACCTCTCAGTCCACTTACCCGATCATTCTGAATACTCTAACCCTCTTGTCCTCTTTGTCATCAACATACAATTATGTCTTTATGCTTCAATAACATTTTATGTAATATTTATTATCCGATTATGGCAACTCTTCCTAATCACGGACATTAATATTAATACCGATCTATGCAACTGTCACTCAAAACAGTGGTAGTCAATTCATTGTGCCGCATCCAACATTAAGGGGCACCCAAACGTTATTGTGTCTAAATAAAAATTCCTCTAAAATATACAGGATACCATTTTCACATTTACGGAAATAGGAAGAAAACGTATTAAATTGAGGATGGGCATATTTTAAATGGATTGTCGCAAAGATAATCCAATATCCAAAATATTTTTCCAGTTAAACAGGATCTCCAGTAACGTTTGGGTACCCTTGTATTTATATCCCTTCTTGTGAGACTTCCTTACTGGTACATAAAAATTAAAAAAGGAATTACAGAAACAGTCATGTGCATAGACACCTATCAAACACATGCATACTCACACTGTTAGTTATCGCCCAACTTTCCGGTGAATTATCGAAACTAAGTTTAACCAAGAAGGAATCCTTTCACTCCATTTCGGACGAATATCCACTTATCGTCTATTCTTGTTCTACATCAAAGTACACAATGTCAATCGAAATAAACAGCATGGATCACTGCTGCAATCCAAGCAATATGAACAAATTGTTTGTCATTGGTAATACGGAATACCCAGTCTTTGTTATGAGTTTACTTCGTAATTACGACTGCCTACACATTTTTACTTATTCTATCAGTTTGTATCACCCTAGCGAAATTATCCTGCAGTAAACAAAGCAATTATCCATTAATACTTTGTGCCTTGGTAGTCTCACACATGGGTTCATATCTTTAAGCATAAAGAAATTTTTCATTTTCTCCGCAGCATTTCAATCAGTAGACAATTTTCAGTATTGTGTACGAACAAATAGCATTCATGAATTATATGCAAGTGCAGTGTGCCGTAAAGGGCCGTAAATACCGCATGCCGTAAAGGGCGCAAAAAGCCTGAATAACCTACGACCAATCAGATTACATTATATTTCCCTCGTGCTTATGTAATTTACGTCATTTACGGCTTTTATGGCATGCGGCATCAAAAAATCATATGCTGCAAGCAGACTTTATACTCCGGCATTGAAGACTATTTTACATCTGTTAAATATTTATTTCTACTTCTGTCAAAAGTCACAAATAAAATGATACTGCAAAAACCTTTGAGAACGCAAAACATATTTAATCGTATTTTCAAAGTTTCTTTCATGCATCAATGAATTTCACCCATGGATTGATAGATAGATAGATTGGTTTTATTCAAGATTGACATAGCCGTAGCCTTTACAATCGTGTTTTGATAAACAATTACAACCCATGGATTGAACATTGAACATTAAACACAACTATAAAATATTTCATAGCTTTGCCAACAAAAATAATTCCAGATTGTCAACTTTCTTATTGTATCGACAAAATTTCTTCATATAGTTGCAACGTATTTTGCAGTAGTGAGAGCTGTTAAGATTTTCCTTCTCATAATTAAGATTCTGATTAACGGAACTCAAAAGTAAAAAATTCGATGGTTTGGAAATGAACTTCATTGTATGTACAGAGAAAGTATTTCCTTATGCGTACTTTAAATTGCTAGAATTACAATGTTTCACAGATTCTACTACTTGGAGACTATTAATAGGATTTGACTTAAACAAAATGTAACAGTGTAAGCGATGTAAAATTGCATCATAATTATACGAACACTTTTACGCTCTCTAACATTCGTATTCTATGTTAATGTGGATTTTTACAGCCAGGCCTAGGAAAACAATTTCAGCATTACTCTGCAGATAATATTGTTATGTAAATAATTACTGCTAAAAACCCTTTTAGTACTTTTGTTTATTCCTAGCATTCGACAGGGTGATGGGATTTTGAAACTAATGAGTCGCTTTGTTTGACAAGGGATATCTTTCTCACTGGTTTCTACACGTTTACCCTCATCTAGACTTCTATTGATTGTACGCAAATTGATATACTTTACTCACAATCTGCTGACTTCATATATTTTGCAATTAGAGTAAGTGTGGAAACTGATATCTACAGGTTTACAAATAGCAATAAATTAAGTAATTTTGAAATAACTATATGTTAACTACTTTTATGGGGTTTTTATGGGCATTTACGTAATCGATATACCTTACAATATATTTCCATATATTTTGAAACATTACAAGTTTGAAAATCAAAAAAATATCTATTTAATCCATATTTCTAAAATAGCATGCAATAACATACTTCTGTTGCTGTATACGACGTCATTTACAACTGATAATATTCCATATTCACATTATATGTAATTAGTCGTTGCAGCGAAATAATGTTTTAATGTGAATAGAAGGTGCGTTCTTCATTACACATTGCGTTATTTAATGTTATTGCAATGGAAGAAGCATTATATTAAATTGTTTGGTTGTTTGTTGACGGATGTATTGTTGTGTGCGAATGAAAGGAAAATTTCGTTAGGAGTGTGGACGTAGTAGTTATATTTGTTGGGCTGTCGTATTGTATGTACAAGAGTAGTAGCATTTACTGAGAAGTTGAGATTGAAACTACTAAATTATGTATTTATGTAACTAAATATCTCTTATGTTAGTCAAGGTACACAAATATACCCATTTATTCCGAGTGGAATACAGACAAAATTGTTGTAAACTTTCTACTCTGTGCGAAAAGCTTGTGTATGTGCATTGACATTGTTAGTGCGCGATAATGATAATGTAACTTTGGTCATTTCGTGAACATGTGGAGAATGAAACAGAAGTTGAGTAAATAAGTCTTACAACTAATTGTACGGAGTGTAGAAACCCACTCATTTCATTAGTGATTCGCAAAAAGGAAGCATTCTAACTACCTGAATTACAAGGATAATCACAAATTAAAATAAATCACTCTGCTTTGCCGCGAGCTTGTATTACTTCGCAGTTGTTGCGTTTTAAATTAGCAAAAGGATAACCCTCATTACCAACTTCATTTTCGTATTTTGACTTAATGGATTGTTGATATTCGCCGAAATCATAATGAAAATGGAAACGTAATGGAGAAAGCCAATTATTGAATACACTGTATACATTAACGGTATACATGCAGAGTAAAAAGTAAATAGGGAGTCTTTTAATTTCCACAGGACTGCAAATTATATTTAACAGATTGATTTCTAAAGGTATACATAATTCATTATGTATGTTTTCTAATAGAAATTGCAAATTATTATGTAGTCCATTTAGTATTATTTAGCTATTTTAGTGAATTGCTAATGTGTATTACGAATAGTACATTGAAACTGTACTAAAGAATATTTTAACCAATTGCAGATTGGTTTTGGTAGTTAATAAATCTGCAAACGTGCTGTAGTAGACTAAGTGAACCGATGAGTTAGAACATTTTACAACATTTTGTTGCAGCTTTAATACATCTTCTAACCAATCCATTGAACTACCTGTGGTATTGGTGTCTTGTGTCTTCAATGTCTTCATCGTGGCATTTGTCAACTGTAGCGACAGTCTTTGTTTATAATAAATGAATTTTCTGTCTTTGATAAATTGCAAAACCACCAGTATTTCTATCCAATATCGTCATCCGTCATTTTCAAATATCTTACTAAAAGGTTAAATTTATAACAAAAGAAGAACAACATGAATAAGGATAATTATTGCAACTACTAAATAATACTTCTCTTGAAAAACAACTTAATAAAACTAGAAATTGTTACATCATAAACAACTGAGTGCGACAGCGATAAAAAACACACACGGAAAACGTATTCAGACAGACGTAAGCATTAATTCTTGTCAAAGTTGAGATATTTATTTATTTGTCAATACAAAACAACTTCCTGGCATGTAATTTGCGATATCTTATTTGATAATTGAATGCTTATGTTGTGGTTTGAGCAATGTGGTGACAGTGACGCAAACTTTTGATTTCCAGAGTTCAACCTGCCATTGAAATTGAATTAAGAATATATCTGGTAAACTTGCGAATAAAGGAAATAATAGAAGCATAAAGTTGAAGGGATAAGAGATATTAATAGTCAAATAGACAAATGTATGGTTAGCAAGCCAAAAATAGTTTCCTTAGACCAGTCATTCTGAAAGGTCCGCAGAAAAGAAGAGAGGTATTGGTATTAGTTTAGAGGAAAGGAGCCTGAGAGTTGTATGTAGTGTAAGACGAAAGGAAGAAAGAGGAAGACTGAGAAAAGAGAAACAGGATGAGGAAATGAATTGTTGGAGGCTTTAAAGATTTCCTTAGTTTGAGAGAGATGAGAGTTGTAGCTATTAATTGAGAGTATTTGAATTGATGGAGCTATAGGAGAGTATTTGTGCTGCTAGAGGTATATAGGAGAGTATTTGCACTGGTAGAGGTCTATAGAAGAGTATTTGTATTGATAGAGGTATAGGGTGATGGAATTGGGAAAGGAGATGGAGCGTAGGTAAGTGAGGAGAGTGGAGGTACAGGTAAGACGAGAGTTGTAAAGTAAGTAAGGTGTAGTACGTAATTGTAAAGGAAAACGGTGACGACAGAACAGAAGTGGGATGTATACCGAAATAGGGGCTAAGTGAGAAATAATTAGTTGACCCGTGGGCTGGTCACTGGACTTTTTCCGACTTGCCAAATCTTGCCAATTTTCCTCACACGCTTGTATTATTTTGGGCATTATTATGAATATTAAGAATAAAAGACGCCCACCTAGGAGTTGTTGAGAAGAATGCGTAGGTTGCAAAAGTAGCCTTCACCAAAAAAGGATTCAATGGGTGGACTTAAAACTGTTGTTCAACACTCAGTTCTTATGCACAGACTGCACTCGTTTCACTTTGTTTAGCTTCAATGCTTTTCTGTCTTCTATGCTCACATATGCTCGCGCCTTTTGTTGTGGATCAACTCATCGCTATGCCTATGTCTCCTGTCCCTAACAAATACTACATTAAATACATCCTTATCCATCGCAAACGTTTTCTAGTTCTATTTACTAATTTCATCCATCCGCTCCTTGCTATCCGTCCTCTATATACTCTGTCTGCCTCTCTACATATCTCTAGCAGGCTGAACTGTCCAACTCACTTTTTCCGGCCAGACCATCCAATGGTTTACCTTAAGACTCAAATTCAACCCAGCCTCAGTCTCATCCCGAATTATTTCATTCATGCATGTGCTCTTTCTAGTAAACTCTCTTTATCTTATCCTCTCTATTTGGTTAGACTGACTCTTAGCCTTACTTTATTGTGAGTTAGGGCTAGACCGGCTTCGTCTTACTTATGTGTACATGGGGTTTTGTGTGCAACCAAAAAAATTGTATAAATATGCTCTGTATCAAGATAATGGGAAGAATGACCACTATATTGTAGTAAATCTGTAGGTATGTAAATACTTTGTATGAACGTGCAGCGTAGTAAAATACTCATTTATATCAAGATTGTGCTTCAATGTGCTTGCATACATACAAATATGTAAAATGTACCTATATGCAATATCATATGTAAATACGGAGAAGTAGTATGCATTATGCACTATTAATGGGTAGGGTATTAAAATCTGTGTAAAGTAAGTAGGGAGGGATGTAATATATGTAATGTGGAATTGTGTATTAATATAACCACGAAGTTACCCATAAGCAATTATTTAAGACTTGTTTTGCTATGCCTAGAAAGTGGTATGCATTAATGAAAAATCTAATTGTCAATCAATGGAGAATGTATTGCATATGTTACACGATGCAAGCACAGGATATAGAGTAGGCAGATCGTATGTGTAGGTTGCAGGAATAGTAAAAGAACTTTAATAAGTCGTCCTTGTAGTATAATAAAGTAGTACATAGTTAAATACTTGTTATAGTGTTATACTTTTAGGTATTTCTCCTCCTGCTCTGACTTGGTATTATTTATACTTTGTATAAATGTGCTTAGGTAAGTGGTGGTTGGTAAACTTGGTTAGCAGAAGAGGAGAGTCGATCTCCAAAGCGTTACCTACTCTTCCTTGCTCTCGAGGCTCGTTTCTCAGCGACGATAAAAACAAGTGAACCGGACTTGGATATAAATATGTAACAACAAAAGAGTGCCCACTTGTTCCGTGTTCCATCCACACCACGGAAGAATATCTACCTGTATAGCCGAAACGATTTTCCGACTTGCACGCATGCTGAGCTCAGAGCCAAGCCAGCTATCTCCATAATACAATGCTGCAGTAGATCGGGAAATAATCGTGGCAAAAAGCACCACTTCCCACCTTTCTGACCGTTTTTGGACAAAACCTAATTAAAATATATACCGTAAAAGATGACTCATGCACAGAAATACAAAATATATAACCCACTTGGCTGCTTATGTTGTTGTTATACTCTGCAACATTTTGGACATACTTAAGAACACACTGTTTATACAAACGTACAATACTACCACCACATTGCTTCAGCAATGCTCAAAAGAGCTGCGATTGACATTCTTGGCGTCCTCACTCTTCCTAGTCTCAATTCTCTATATCCACCTTTAGCAGCAAAAGGGCCACACATTCGTTCCAATTCATATTTATTAATATGTAACCAAAATCAAAGGATAAAGGTAGTTTTCAGTCCTACTTGGAGTCAAAGTTGCATTGGATAAAAAGTCATAAATTCTATGGGTTAATATTGTCCTCACCACACTTTCAAATTAATGTTGAAAAGGTTTATTTTCTCAACACTATCAATCAACAAAATAAAAATTAGACAATTAATTTAGTTAGGATATTTTAGAAATGATAAGCACTAGATATTTTAAAATAACTTGTTCAATGTCCCTTGCTTTGTTTCACATGACACACATGTCTATTTTGTTTTGATCTTTGAAGAATCTATATTTTTAACTAGAATATTAAAGACCACAACTGGTGTGCCTACATTTTCATAAATTCTATTTCTCTTTGCCAAATTCTCCACAATAAATGGATGTTCGATTGTTCCGGTTCGCTCCCAGCTCTACCAGTGAAGTATGCAGATACATAAGCAATGTATTATAAACGACAAACATGCCAATACACATTAATATTGTCTTGTATGAAATTTGTAAGCATTATTATGCTGGGTCGCATAGAATTCTATTACAATTGTTCTGATCTGATATTTATATAGAAATAACATCAAAATATAACATCATCTCAATACACATGCAAGCAATATACACCTTTGATGGCTGAACTAGTACAATTGACATCCCATTCCTGTGATAGCACATTGACACAGAAGAGCAGGTAAAATGACCGATCAATCATCTCCTTATGGTATTTTGCCTTATTCCCTCCCTGACTTGACTGACTTGAGTCGACTACACCACAGGATCCATGATCCATCATATAACAAGTCTGCTTGTGAATTAAGGCTGGGCGCATCGTTTAGACTTGATCGTTGGTGGAGTTCGGTCAGACTAATTACACAGGAAAGAAGTCCAGATTTTTTTTGCTCAATTGCTGCCATAAAGCCTTGCAGAGCCGAATGGAGTTGAGCTACGAAGGCATTTTTGGTAAAAGCTTTAATATTGAAGGATTCCATGCATATTTATTTCAAAATCAAACGTTCATTCAGACCGAACTTGTTTTCATTTCCTTAAAGTCCAATAGCAATACTACTAATACAGTTTATTAGGAAAGGTCTCTGCAGAAATTGTTGGAAAAGATTGTGTCTAGACACATGCGATTTTACACTATTCCATGAAAGTTTCTGCATTTTCTTCTGCATATTTTATAAAAATGACTATTTGAAGTAATATTTGCAAGCTTTAAAGAATACTTTGAGTGAAAAGATATTTAATAATTTATTTGACCACATCATATTCGGAATTATTATTACTGCGTTAGCTCATATTTGTTTAATTTCGTAAAAACTTAGCAGGAATTCTGTTTTAAGAGTACTTAATTCATTCTGCTACAGTTTTTTCGTTTATTTATAGAGGTACCTTTGATGCCATTATGTAACGCGGTAATATATATATATAATTCCGAAATTGTAGGCTGTTGTCACTTGGAATTCTTAATATCATGTACTCGTTATTCTAGAGGTTTCGAGGAAATCATAGATGAAGGGAAATAAATTCCCATGAAACGTGGTTAAAATGCACACTGCAAATGTCATTATTTGAGAAGTGCTGGAGGAAAGGTAGGAAAGGACTGCAAAATAAAGTGGAAAAAGGAAATTAGTATTACACTGTTGTTTATTTATGCAAATAAATAAAGTAACTACTCGGATGGATCTCGATGCGATGTGAATGAAGTTGGGTATGATTTAATAGAACGCTTGAGCCGATAACGGCAGAAGTCACTTTGCAGCAACTTTCGGCATTTGTACATTTATACCCACGTAGCGTGGATTGCAGTAGTAGAGAGTAGAGACGTGTATATGGATTTAAGAAGAGCGTAGTACAATTCGCAATTTCTTTAGAGAATGGCTGAATGTATATTTTATGGAGCAAAGAGCAATAGAGACCGCATTATATTATGCATGGTACATAGTTAAAGTAGTAGGAGTAGGTGCACATGAATTGGTAATGTCCTCTTAGGTAGACATAGTAATACAGGATCCTATTTACAGTATTTATGTGATATGTCTGTTATAAGTTGTGATTTGTCCTGAAAACAAGACTGAGTCGACTTTAGCAGAGAGTGCGGTGGGAAAGAGCTTTATATTAAATTAGTTGAGTATACATAAGAAGTAATACTTGGTAGAAGTATTATTGTAATATGTGTTGGTGTGCTCAGGTAAGAGGACTGGCAGCGCTTTCAATGTTGATGGTGTGATCTTGACTCGAGATGAGAGCAGAGGGTAATGTGTGTTTGAGATTGCCGTTTACATAGATGTGCATGTGTCTTGTCTTTTGGGTTGGATGCAGTAAGTAGTAAAATGTATCAAGTTCAAGTTAACAATCTGTAATGTATCAGGAACCATAACATGTAGTTTAGTTAAGTAGTTGGAATAGCTGATGTTCTGTAGGTTGAAGAAAGGCATTTCATATTGTGGTGACTGCAAACTGCAAGCCTCTGCCTATACACCAATGCAATGCAATACCAATACAACTTACTATACACTAATACACTACAGCGTAAGCATAATATTATTGGTGAGTGTCTGTGTCCACATCCTAAATGGATAGGGAGTACTCGTGTATGTGCATATTGTCCTAAGAGTGGAGAAGTGTATTTCTTTGCATGCACTCACATAGTAATAACCAGTACTGTAACTCACTCAGTTACCTGTAGAGCTTACCTTTTAAAGTAGTGATTCTGTAAAGGTCAAAAGACTATGAGGGATGTTTTTACTGAACGCCCACGCACGGCTTTTACCCTTTTGGAGCCCACCTTGTGTTACTATTCAATAATTATGATCGTCATGTTGCAACAATTAATGAACAATTTTGTCAATCGCTATTCTTGTCTGCCAAACTTTTTGTTTTCCTTTTCTCTCCTTTCCACTGATATGCTCTTGTTTAGGAGAGCATCCTAATTATTTCTTCAATGGGAAATTATCCACTACGGTCTCTGCATATCACTTCTACAGCCACAGCGTACGAATCCAGGTGCGTGGGAAGAGGGAAATGAATGTTCCTAAAAGATTCGTACAAACAGTTTATTTAATTAAAATCTAAAATGCAAATACTCCTCGCGCTCCCTTGTCTCCACCGTAGACACGGATTTCAACGCACAATACATTACCACTGATATATTTATACAGCAACAACTTTCTATAAGAGATAAGTCAAATTCAGATTAGCTAGTGCTCCATTAAGTACTTATTAGTCTACAACAAATTTTTGCTCTGCATTTTATTGTCCATAACCTTCTCATGTTAAACACATTATCTCGAAACAAAGACATCCCGCATCTCACCAGCATCATTGAAATACACAAACTTTACTCATTAAATCAAACCCACACTTAGATGTCTCAGCGTAGGTATGATGTGTACATATGTAGTTCACATTTACAGGTGGCTATAGTCATTGTTCATTCACCTATCAATTAATTAACTTACCTATGCATTTATGTAAATACCCTTATCTACCGACACTCACATTTTCCAAGCAAAATACAGCCACCTAATTATTAGCACAGTAAAGTGACATAAGTCTAACAAATCCATAATAAACACTTCCATTAGGCAGTGGGTTGGCGATATACATTTATATCCCTATATACTTAAATGTCTCCTCCTAGTTTCCTCATCAGCAGCTCAATGCTGCTTCACCGAATATTACAAAAAGTTGAAGCATGCGTTTCCCAACCAGAGTTTTCCAATTATGTGACAATTTCCAACAACATCAGTTGTACTGTCACTGACATTTTTCATCTTTAGGTTCAAAGGGCTTATGATATTGCTGAAACCTAATTTCCAATAACATGCTGCAAAATTTTGAAATACTGCAAAATATTATGACATTATTCTCAGTAGAATTGAATTATCAATAAATTTTCACCGATTTAAATTTTATTTGTTTGAGGGGCCATTTTCAAATTCAATAGAATTTCTCTTTCCCTTTTCATGTATTTGTTGTGCTTGTGACATACATTTAACAAAGGAGGACACCCAAAATACAGTTTTTAGAGGTATCAGTTAACCGACTTTTGGCAGTTTTAAGATGACTGTCAAGAAAACAACCATGCAAATTTTTTAAGATCTAGTTTGTAAATAACATAAAATATGCAAGTCTTGTGTGTTACTTTAAGATTTTAAAATTTCCCTTGGAATTCCAAATTTTACAATTTTGAAATGAGTCTGCTGCCGAAAGCTAAAATTTGGAATTTTGGGTTTCAATTGGATAGCTAATAACTTCGTATTCAATTTGGAGCGACTTAAGAATTACTTGGAAAATGTAGCTCTTTGGGTTTTAGAAAACTATTTACTACATAGATTTTATTTATTTTCTGAATCAGCCACCAAAATTCCTTAGATGCGATTTAGAGTGTATATTTTGCAACGTTTAGTCGGACTGAATACGTGTGCCTTTTCTGCTGCAATATCTCGTTTCCTTGTTTTCCATAAAACGCTTAAAGAGCGAATTGAGTATCTATTACAGCAAGTTTACTAGGCAGTGTTGATCTACTTACTTAGTCATGTAATTCTTTAATAAAAAGCAAATTGTTGTGATAAACGTCCATTTAGTTGCAAATATGTATGAAGGATTGTAAACCATTTAAGTATACTCTGCAATATTATAGCGTCCATTACTTTTGTTGATTATTTTGGCTAACTTTACATGACAATTTAGTGTAGAAAGAGGATCATTTGATAAGAATTAGCCTACCTACAATTACACTATAAAATGTAGCCCAGCTAGTTTGAATATGCATGGCTTGTACGTAGGAAGTTGCAGACTATTTGCACTGACTATGTAAATGCAACAATAGGCATGGACTTTGTACAGACAGACATAGTTTCTTGACGTTTTAGGCAGTTTCTATTTTATGTATTATGTCATCTCGGCCGAGATTCGACTTTGAATCAAAGTGGAGCCTCCTCCAGTTTTCCTATAGGTATGTATGCATATCCATTTATTGCACACACTCGCCCTTCCACTTTCTCACTAAGCTAGGCGTTGGGCTGCCGGTTAGCATTGTTAACTACACAGATTTTCACAAGGCTCTTCTGTCCTCAACAATAGCAAATACAGACACACAAGGTGCTTCCACTAATAGGGGCCTTTTCCATACCCAACAAGCCAACAATCAAGAATCACATTTTTACATGGAGAAATCGAAAATAACTTAAGAAATCATTTAGGTTAGGTTTACTGCTTTAGTTACGCTTAAGCATGGTATTCAATTTTAATGTCCGCCATCTTCTTAACTGGCTTTCTTAACTCTAATTTTGAAAAATTATTATTTTCGTTTGCAATTAAGGTACACAATTGTAAATATAGATAAGATGTGTTTATTGGATATATGAACCGGTACGAAAGCGTGATGTTAACTCATAAATAAAGATAATTAGTATAGCATATACTAAACAGTCAAATGGAGCGCAGGAGACGCTACCGCAATATGGAATTCATTATTTGTAAAAAGTGTCGTTGAAGTACATACCTATGCATTCTTCTTTTTTCATGATTTTCATAGCGTCATTGTTTCCTGGAAAAAATATTTTTGAACCCTGTCGAATAGCAAAACAAAGCTTTAAAAATAGTGTATCTTAATTTCAGTGTTCAAAAAATTAATTTAAAGGGGCATAATACAAGGACTTTTCTTACGGAAATTGGATGCAGAGCAGACATGTTGGAACATGGTGGTTGATAGAAAATTGACCAATGGACGAGCGGTTCCCAATTCTTGTTTTTAATATACCAACTAGAAAAGTCTAAGTGCAGTAGTCCATCAAAATGTCTTGCTTAACCATCAGGTAACTAGATATCAAAAAGTAAAAAGAGCTTGCAATGTTAGTTGGATGAAAATATATGAGATTTTTTATAAATCACGTAACATGGCAATTGTAGTATTTCCTGATATTTTCCCCTTTTCTGTCACATTACCGTAAACTTGAAATCAAATCTCTCATTGGTAAAATGACCCATGAGATACTAAAATTAAATTGCCATTTTATTTCCTTACCTGAAGTAAAGTAAATATTCTTCTACTTATCAACTTTCTCCATGTCGTGACAAACAAATTTGGGAAATTTCAATTGCCGACATTTATATGTATGAGAAAGCAATCTATTCCCTCAAATAAAAATACTATACAGATGCAATTTGTAGAGACGATTCACAAATTTGTAATTTAAAGCTTTCATAAGTACTGAAAAATGTTCTTATAGACGGATTGCTTTCATTTCCCTCATTATGAAAAGTAGCTGCGATTTCCTGTAAACATCCTGTTAATTCGAAATATATGGCTGAAGACTAATGTACGCTTGGGGGTAGTAATCCCTATTTATGTTAGAGTGTTAAAAATGATTGCTATCACTAAGTCAATAATGAACAATATCTCAATGTCCCAAATTCCTGATTGCCTACTGTACTTGCAAAGATTTGCTAATCATTTTAATTGATGGAAAAACATATATTCATTGCAAAAACAAAAACCTAATTTCAAGGAACTTGGGCCCGGTCTTTCTGCAAATAACGGTTGAGACAACATAGGGAACGCTTAACGAAACGCCGGTAAGAACTCTTACTTCATTCTGGAACAATCAGATCATTAAAGATAAAATTACAAATAAAAGGCTTACAACTATAACGAAGATAATATAATGCTGCACACAATTCCGTTGCATTGTATCGATGAGCATTAAAAATCTGCCCAGTAAAAATTTGGTTAGACGACTAGTTAGTGACTTAGTAAAGACGTTTTTCTGATTCAGTAAAACATTATTCATTAATACATTAATTTGATGAAACTAAACTAATGTTTAGTAGAACAGAGGCATATGGATTCTTGAAAATATATGTTCATATGTTAAACTGTCATGAATAGCTGATTCAAATAAAATTATTTGACGAGTTTAGTCTTGAAAATCCTTCATTCTTATAAGCTATTGTCTAAAGCGTTAATTCACACTCTTCCTACTGAAACAAAATACCGTACTCCAATGTACAAATTTTTAAATTGCAAAAAAGCACAGAGGATGGTTGAAAACTAATGAATTACTTGACGTTGCATATACACTACTTGAGAGTTTGAAAATGGATATTAACGGTTAGCACATCTTCCTGGATTGGCTGTCATGTCACTGCAGTAAGCAATTCGAAAGATGAAAGCTGTGAATTTATTTGAAGAGAGAAGGACAAATGCATTATAAGAAAGTACAAAGCCTGGGTATGCATTGTGTACATCTTATAGTGCAAAATGACAATTGGTGAAGAGTTTGTCTGTAGAAAATATGGGAATTAGATTACACGTAAGAACTATTGATACTCGACTAATTACCATAATCACAGAATAGAATTGTAGATATCTAAGAATCATTACATAATGGAAAGGTGAAAGAAATACGCCTCCGAAAGTTGTTCCAACAATTGGTTGGTTTTTAGATTATTGTGTTGCATTCCTCTGTGCATTGTAATAAGTGACTTTCAAGTTCAAAGTACGCACGAATGCGAGTATTATTGGTTGGATCTTAATCTAGATGAAGATAATAGACTTGGAAGTTAGTACTTACTATCTTAATGTCTGAATGTTCGAACAGACAGTTAAGACAATAGACAATGGCATGCAACATGCAAGTAGAGAAATGATAATTTGTATGGAACTAGGTATACAGACTTACAATTAGTTACTAAGCAAAAAAGTAAACAGTAGTATAATGTTCTGTCCCCATGTGCAGAGAAAGACGAGATAGGCTATTATGCAACAGGAGGGCACAAAGCGAACATTTGTATGTTGTGGGTTGGAGCTTTGGTATAATTGTACGCAGAGTATGTGGGTGGGCTATTGACAAAATTTTCATTCATGCAATTTTTCAATGGATTCTACAATTCTTTAACGTCTTCACGACCTACGTCAAATCATTGTCTCTTAATTATCAAAAGTGTGTAGTTTTTTATGTGTAATTGTCGACTGTCTGCAAATACCTAAGGGTTCGTCACAGGCAGGGATACCTTCGCCTCTTAATCATAAGTCACATCAAATTTTAATGTGTCTTCACAAGTAAATGTAAAACAAAGTGTGTATTCACCATAACAAACGTACAAAGGTAAGTACTAACGATGCTACAGTTAAATTCAATGGTCTTTCTGTGCACTCTCACAATGACAATGTACACCTCACAATCAGAATTTGAATTGGCTAATAAACTGACTCTAATGTTTAAAATGTGTCTTTCGCAGAGTATTTGCAAATACATAATACATAGAAGATCAACTAGCGTGTCCTTAAGGGAACGAACAATTCATTATTGAATAATAGATAATATAGTACGTAAGAAGTGGTAAATTCCAAAAATTCCGTTTCTATTCCAAGCTACATCTATTCATAGAAATAAACTTTTAAATAGAAGCAAAACTCATAAAATTTGTATGGGTACGAAAGACAATACTAATGTGTGTTATAAATGTTCCTTATTGTTTACTGAGCTATTCTTGGCAATAGCGTGCACAAACTTCAAAATAATTTGACGTGTGCTGATAAATTCTGAATAAATAATATAAATTGCTTTTCTAATGCTTGCTTCGAATTTGAAAGAATATAAATGGCGGAACGCACTATCTACTATATAAACCTTTGTAAGATAACGAATTCAAGTTAATCGAAGAATAAGTCACATTGAAGGTTACCGTAGGAAATAGTAATACGTAGTTTATAAACACATTTCCCTTACCAAATTATAAATTAATGGACTAATTATAAGCATTCGGTACAAATACGGAGGATAAAAATAGCAATATTAAGCCCTTGATATAGCAAGCGTGGAATAAAGAGAAACAAGCAAGGCAGATTGGAGAAAGTTTGAAAACTTTATTAAAAGTGTGTCTGTAGTGTAAAGTACACAAAGTAATAGCGGGGGCTGCTGGTTGTTAGTAATCACATCACGTCAATCGCATCGACTGACGTCCAAGAATCAAACGTCTTCATTACCAAGGAAAACAACTGGGATTGGAACTTAGTCATTTAATGGAGTCGAAAAATTAATATGATACTTTTCAATCCCAAAGCTTATTGCAAATACCATCCAAACGACCTGAAGTTCAGGAGTACCTAATTTAGCTATATAGTCTAGATCGTAATTTCACACAATATACATTGGAATCTTGTAGTTTTGACGTCCGTAGATCTCTGACGTTCATATTTCAAAATTTGTACAGCATATATTATTGTGGGTTGAACAAAAAGTTGACTATAATCCCTAAATTCCGCTTAACAAAATCAAAGAAACTTGAGAAGATGACAAAAATGAAGTTTAAAGGCCAGGAAGATTAATTAGGCGCCTAAGGCAGTAATGAATGTGAAAAATGGTCATTCATAGCATACATAATACTCTTTTACAGTAAAATAACTTTTCCCGGTAAAAGTGTAATATCATAGAGAACATAATCCATTTTAATTAAAAGGTGAAACTTGAAATGAGGACAAGACGAGTTACATTTATGATATTTTTGCCTGAGTTATCTTTATTATAGGTAATAGTCAAACTACCAGCCCACTTCGAAAAGCATTATTTATTCCTTCACAGTTTTCATGCATTCATCATAGAAAGCGGAGCTGAATAATGTGTGAGACAGTCCATTGAAGTTATCTCTTCATCAAATATTCTGCTGAAGTTTCTTAAATGTTAGTTACAGTCAGGGAAGGAAAAATCCAATTCTTTGACCTTTGGCTTTTTACTGAAAAACCGCTCGCCAATTAGGAAAAAACCAGATTTTTGGCTTTTGGGATTTTGCCCTTACGTTAACATGCAACTCTCTCCAAGAAAAATACACTGAAATGTATCCCATTGATATTATTTAAGTGGAATTCAACACATAATCCATTACTTGACTATTAATTATTGAAAGCATATAATAAAGCCAATACACATGAAAATGTATAAGTGTCTTAGTGTAAAAATGTACACTACATGGATGGCAGTTGGTGTATCAAAAAGTCAAAAAGCTCAAAAAACCCAAAAAGCTGGATTTTGTCATTTTGCTAAAAAACCGAGCTTTTTCCTTTACTTTACAGCTATATTCTAAATCAGTTTTGAAACAACTTCGTCAGAGAAACAAGAAGTAAGTATTCATATTAGTCCTAATCCGACACCATATATTATTACTTGCATAAATTCTTATTCTTAGGGTGATTCGCAAGGAAAAGTAAGGGGTAAACGATAAGAACCTCGTACGAAGGCCCATTGTTAATTTATTTTGTTAACAAGGACCGGTGAATATTGCTTTTTTGATATGGTGTAGAGGAAACCAAACCTCCCAAACCAAAGAGCTTTAAATGTCACCGGTTTACACGTAAAACTGCTCTGAGTCGTACGACAAGGATTGTTTTCTTTTAACTTTACTCCTGTAGTATCATTGTCCTATGCCTCAGAGCCCTTTTACATGTAAAACTGTAACATTTAAATTGCTCCAGTGGTCCCCCATATATTTTTGAAAAAATCCCTTAACTAAAAATGGTGAGGGAGGCTTCCTCTGCCTCTACAACAAAAAATAAGCAATCTTCACTGGTCCTTGTTAACAACGGGCCCTCGTGCGACCACGCGAGATTCTTACACATTGGAATCCTAAATTCTTATTCCGATTTTCTTAAGTGTAAGGCAAATGGTAGATCTGATTCATCTGATTCTCACACTGAAGTACTCAAGGTTTTCTCATTCTAATTTTTAAGTCCCATAACTTTCAATCTGAGACGTAAACCTTTTATGAGTAAATATTCTTATAAGGCATTACTAGATTACTACGCATTGATTTCTCCAGACAAACAAAAGTAGACAAAGACAAGTTATTCTTTGGCAGTATTGGGATTCCTTGCTTGAGCAGACGAACGAGATTTGGGCATTACGGGACATCTATAGCATTAAAATTCTAATATCTGCAGCCACAGAATCCCTGCTGTCTGCGTAAACACACAAACAAATGTGAATGTGACCAAAGCTAAACTTCCCAGGTGGTACGCTGTACGCTTTTGCCTACGACTAAGTTGTGAAGAATCTCTGTGCCGTGCCTCAATCATCAGGAGCAAACTTTTTAATATCGACACATTTACCAACCAACAAATAAAAGAGTAAGTAAAATAGAATTTTAAAATTTTTTAAATGACATATAATGATTTTCACAGGCCTTTCATGCTATTTTATATATTGAAAGACAATATGTCAAAGAATGACACCAACTAAGTATATTTCTGCATTACTCATCTAAATCTTCACTTTTAGCTATTACCATGTATATTTCTTTGAAAAGCAATTTGTTATTATGCAAATTATTTGGTTATGCATTACAATAAAGAGAATGAAAAAGTAAAAATACAACTGGGATTTTTTTGGACAAAAGTCGTATTTTAGTAATTTCAGCCACGGAATAGTTTCGATTTAAAATCTAAAGCTTCGATCCACCGGTAACCGGCAGATCGATCGATTTACTGCCTAATAATCATAGTAGTTATTATTCCATATTAGTAGTTCTACACTTGCCATTTAAGAAAAAGTTCCACATTGACCAAACTATTTAGGAATACCTATACAATGACAGTGTTCATTTAATAAGCATTCTATTGTTTATTTTTTCTATTTTAGCTTACATATCCAATTTTCTGATGTCAAATAAAATTTTAATGGAAAGAACATACATATGGAAAGTGCGCCTCTAAATAAGGTATATTCCCAAAAATAGTATTTATATTCCGTGTATAAATTACTAAAGATTGGAAGATGTTTATAAAACAGTAGAAGTTGTAATACACCGGTTCATCCTCATTCTCAATTTTAATTTAAAATTTTCTCTAAGTAATGAATGTGAACAGTAATTAAAGGTAATGCAATAATTGTAATATAATTGCTTAAGCACTCTTTAGTGCTTATAAGGTCACTCTACACCAGCAGCAGTTTACTCTACTGCTTGCTGAATACAGTAACATACACACTATACTAACAATTATTACTTTTTACAAATTAATCTTATGATATATATGTACAATTATTTAGGCCCACGAATTCGGCCGGAAAGCTATTAAATGTCATATGAGAGGATTATTTTCTGAAGCATCCAACTACCATAACAAATCTGCAAACTTACTGACTGAGCTCAGTACCAAGTTACCGAACGATTCTCCTGTTATACGCTCTTTATTAGAACAGCAGAAATATCATATTCGGCAAGCTAACTTGGCTTTACTATATAAGTAAGCTGTATCTAAGATTTAAGAAATCAATTTTTCTAGTTTTATTAATATTATATGTAAAATTGATGTGTATTTCCTTAATGGGATTCCAGGGATATTAGCAGACGATTAACTTTGGCCGAAAGGAAAATGGCAGCCGGGGTTCAGGATGCACAGGTAATTGCACGAGAGAATGTAAATGGCTCTGAGGGGAAAATGCAAACTGATAATATGGCAAACAAGTTTGACGAAGCAGATTCTCTCCTTGAGATACTAATGGTTGGATCACAGGACAAAGCAGAGGACTGTGAGGAACCTCCATCTTTAATGGTTGAAAATGAAATTGAAAATGAAATCGAAATTGCAACAGAATCTCCCCGGGGTAACTATGCAGTAAGGCCAAAAAACCCAGCTGATGTCATTGAGGAACTACAGATTGTCAACACAAATTTAAGGTCATTTGTGGATCAGGTAAACAGGCGAAACTCCAAAAACTGAACAATCGTATTAAAAAAAGTATTCAAAGTATGAATCCAATGCCTTGTAAGTTTTTGAATAGTTTCCTTGTTATGAACTATAATAAAATAAATCTTTAAAATACTGTTTTAGCTACTCAATGAACTTCAAGAACAGCGTGACGAAAACATTCTTTTAAGAAGGAAAATTCTTATGTTGGAAGCCAATCAAAATCAAATTGAAGAGAATGCTAGAGCAGTAAGAGAAGCAGCAGCAGCATCACTCCAAGAAATTTTTGAGCAACTGCCCGTGAGGCCACTTCCAGAGTTGGTTCCGTTGGAAGCGCCTCCACTTTTGGATTTGTAAGGAGTAAGGACTGAATGGAAGTCATCGTCGTATTGCAAGGGGTGCAGCGGAAGTGAAAATCCATGACGGAGAAATATTGGTCAATTATTGTATCGACAATGCCCAAGTAGTATAACTTCGTGTATTTCCCTATCATTTTGACGGCTTGAATTTGTTAGGTTGTACAAAATTCTCCTGAATTATCTTTCAGGTATCTGTGTTATCTCTGAATAGTAATCGTACAACGTAAAACGGTATTTTAACCAGAAATAAGAACTGAAATTCGTTAATATTTACCAACCTGTAAGTATATTTAGTAGCAATCACCTCTTCTTAAGGCTATTTTGTTACTGTGTTTTGACGATGGACAGTAGTGGATAATATTATTATTGTCACTTGTTATGTACAAATGTACAATATTATTGTTAAACTTTGAAATTTTAGTATTATTATCATAGTGACGAAAACAAACATTCCAGTGGAACATGAAGTTTTATTTTTAATGTTACCTATAAAATAGGTTTCATTTTCCTTTTGCATCTTTTATATACATGTATCCCAGATATTTTAAATCCAGATGGTGCTTTTGCAAATGACATTTTACTACACGAGTATCGAGTAACTTATATTATAAAGTGCGCCATCTTAAATAAAGTATGAAAACACTACCTAAATGTGTAGAATGCGTATCTCTTCTAGTATTTTAGCTTATATACATCTGAGTGTTAATGTACATCATAATGTGGATATATATCTAAATGTTGATACCGATCCGAATGTCAATATATACATGTTAATGTGTCATAAACGTTGTAAAGCTTTCAAATACAAGCTAAAGTATTTTAAATATTGTAAAGCTTCAAACACATCTCAGTGTCTTGGTTGCCAATTAAATAGTCTTATAATTTGCAAGTATGTTCTTATTATCGCTCTTTACTAGAATTATCGACACCACTCAGTACGGATGTGAGCAGGGTATATCCCCTTATATCTAATCGCATTAGAATGGGCGTGCATCTTCAATGAAATATATGACTAGTAATAAACCACATCTTGAAATATTGATACCGATTTGAGTTATGGAGACCGGCATTTAACGATTCCAATGGGCAAAAATGTAAACTGTGCGAACTGAACGAGTAGCAAGACATAACATCTGAAATGTCCTATTTATTTTCCCAATGTACATGCTTCCACTTGGGGTTTTTTGAAATGCTATAGTACACGGTTTTGTGAAATGTTAGACACAAGTTCACGCTTCTCTCCTGGACAAAGTTGCGAACCTGGAGATCCCAAAAATTTATCACAGGTTAAGTATATTCTTGAGATGCTTGGATAAAATTTATATCTTAATTGACTCATATGCGCAAGCGCGAACTGTTTTAGAAAAAAGGCAGTTCTGGAATTGACTGTTTCTAAGAAGTGGTGTTGGTGTAGCACGCGCGCATGAATGCCAAACACTTTACAAATTTTATCCAAGCATTTCAGAAACATATTGAACATGTGATACATTTTTGGTTTCTCCAGGTTCTTTGCTTTGTCCAGAAGAAGGAGAGCGGTGCCAATTACTTGTGTCAAATCATTTTTCGAGACGGTGTAGAACAATTTAAATAGCAAATAATGACCATCAGTTTATTGAAATGCTTGGTAAATTCCTATAATGATTTTATTATTTCTGGTGCAAGGGTGTAACCATAGTCTTAATTTGAAAGCTAATATAGCGATAAGGTAGTTTAAGGATAATAAGACTAGAGACAGAGACCTTCACTGTGCACAAAAGGAGGAAATAGGAAATATCAATTAGCTTGTTTCCATGTACAATGCACATACAATAAAATTGTTTATTTCATATAGGTAGTATTGGTAGAAGAGCTTAGATCTATATAATTTTGCTACCATTAACTTATTTATAACCATACACATTAAATGCGACAGATTGTAATTCCAATCCAAGTAGGAAAGCACTCTTATTTGCAATGACTTGTATTTATAGTAATAATACATTAATAGTATATGTCAGCAGTGGGCAAAGAATGAGGGAGCTATAGTTATAGTGAACATTATATAATTTACGATTAGTGCATTTATTACGATACTGCTATCGCGGTGTAGTATGTAGAAAGTTCGCATCAATATCGATACACAACACAGTGGAATTACGTAGAGCGGATATATTCTGCAAACCGCAACCATGATCATAAGCACCTCTCACTCTTTTAATACAAGTTATAGGACATACAGGGGTTCACTGCATATGATAAGCACCACAATTGTTCCATTTCGTGTAAATTACTTTGGTTTAAATAATATCCACATCAGCATAAAATGTAATATAATTTAATCATATAAAACTGTACACTTGCCCCTTAATTTTCAAGTGGTTACTGCGCATTTACTTTTTTAAAGAAGAGTAATGAGCTTGAATTCCACTTAAATATTATTAATTAAAATAGTAATATAATATAGTTTTATTATGGCTGTTACCTATTTATACCGAATCAATTTTCCGGGGAAGTTGTTTCATGTTCATGATTTGCAGGGAAATACTCTTTAAAAATACCATTAATAGTAAAATAAACCTAAATGTATTGCAACCATTATCCAAAATTTAGATGCTACTGTTAATATAATTATGAAGTATTTATTTTGGGTGTTGGTTAAACTGAATTTTTTGCTAACATAAACCAAAAATATATATGTGCATACTATCCCCGATGGCTAAATTACAAACACTCAATGCTTCAGGACCTTTGACATAGGTATGTTATGTTTAGTTAGGTTAGGTTAGAAGAAAACGCGATTTCTGAGGCCGGATTTTTCAAAAGGGTCCTGTACCCTTTAGTTTAGGGTATGCAATTGCGCTTTTCGTCCTTTTGCATATCCGCCCAATGATTTAAACAGTGTATGACATTTTTGGTAACCCTGTACACTGTATAGAGATTCCAAACTGTGGGCTACAAGAGTGCAGTACAGTACAATGTAGCACAGGCAGAGACAGAAGAGAACAACACACAACAGAGAGCTAGACAAAAGAATTTTCTTTATTGTTTAGGAACTCTCATCTTTACCGTTGTTAAGGTATCATTTGCTCCTCATTCGATCATCTATCAACTATCAAAATTAAGTTCCCTGTTTTCAACTAGCTGATTTTTCATTAATTGATTTGACAATTGACTAAAATTTGAATGAATTTTATATTTTAAATTCTACTTTACTTTTCACAACAATAAACTAGTACTCATAATAATTACTGCAATAAAAAACAAACCAGTTCCTATCAGCTGTTATTGACTCGGTGAAAATTGTATCGAACAGTGTCGTCAAAACCAAAATTGAGTATTGGAAAACTAAGTTTGTGAACAGTGTCATTAATCATCAGTGCGGGTAATGTTTATTTTACTTATTCAAATAATTTACGGTCACCTGTTTATGGTTTATAGTAAATATTGTGAGTTTTGCAAATGATACTTCATAATCCCAAATCATTCAGTAAACTGCCGTCCTAGGTTTATTTCCATTGTTGCTTTTCATTTAACATTGAATGTAATTTTGTTAAGCCTCAATATCAAAAATTGGTCTTTGTTACAGTATTCACGACTACCCCCTGGTTAATTAGTAGAATAATCGTTTTCTACAATCAATAGTTAAAATATTTTTGCTTTGTATTCCATCTGTATTTATTGCTTGTCATCTAATAATTTATGGCTTTTAAAGTCTAATTGTCATTGATATAATTATCACTGGCAATATAAATATTATTGACAATAATATTGGAGGAATATCATTTCCATTATCATAAATCATAAGTGCAAATTGCCTTCATTGAATTTTTCATAATACCTAATCGCTTTCTCTGTCTGCGACGTGTGATCTCCTCTGATATTTTAATGATATATTTATGTCTTACCGATGTATTTTATGGACTTCTGTAATTAGTATTTATCATTGGTATTAAATATTAAACTTCATGTTAATATTATTTATTCGGTAGAATATTTCTTGTAACTCCTTGCCAAGTTATTGAACTGTTTCAAAACTGTCATATGTTTTAGAATTTTAGTATTACCAATATTAAAGTTATAGAAAAGTATAAATAACGTGAGAATTATTTTCTTCGCAGATATTATTTGTGACTGCTTGCTATCCAAATTCGAATTATTCTGGCTTATATATCTGCCAGCGTTTATGACACCTGCATCTAAGGTAAGACAATGCTAAAATTATTTTTCCCTTTCTAAACTCCATAAATATATTTAGGTTTTATTTGCTGTTGTACAAATTGTCTTGTAAATTAAACTTTAGAAGTTAACCAAAGTCCAAAAGGTAGGTTAATAATAGAGCAGTTTACCTAAACCTGTGACAACTTATTTTATTTAGAACTTAAAAAAACAAAATCATAAAATGGAAATATAAGTATGGGTAATGCTGCTGGTGAAACTTCGTGATTTCTTAATGGGAGATTTTTGATATTTTTATTTGTAAAACATCTTATTAGCCGATAGCTCAAAAAGGACCATCAAAAAATTCTGTTTAAGCCATTGCCATGATTCCAATCAAAGTGAATAATAATTTTCCCATATTAACTCAACAGGACTAAGTCGACGTACATTAAAAATACCTCTTATTATTGTAGATGTAGATTTAGATGATTTTTTATAAAGGCATTTTTAGTACTTGTTTAGTCTATACAGAGTGATTGTGACTCATTTACTTATCATTAGATGCATTCACTGAGTGCCTCATGTTTTCTCTATTAGGTATTTTGGAAAAATAAAATACTGAGGTGTGCATATGCATTAGTTGTGTGTGGTGTAGAGTTCTGTTCTGGGTTTGCTTTTAGTAAGATATTGCATACAGTAAACACAGTTGTACAGACTTGTGTGATTTAGCATTGATGTCAAAGTCAGGTTAGGTAGTTTAAACTTTAAAGGAAACTTTAAGCTTATAATTGGCACTTCAGTCTCATGTTTAAGAAGCAGACTGATTAAGTTGTATAAGCATTTATAACGACAAAATTGGTTTCTCCTGTGAAATAGCTAAGTAATTAAATACTGCCGAAGTCTACATTTCTACTTGTATCTTTAAGATCGTATTAATCAGTGCGGCTCTAAGCCAATGTTCAATTAATTTTGTAGGGTTGTGCAATCACGCCAAATAGTGCTATTTGTTTTATTTAATTACTATTATGCTGTAAAAAATAGTGATGCCATGATATTATCACAACCTCAGGTATAAAAATTATGTGTCCGCTTGCAAGATCGGGATACAATGCATTCTTTTAAAAAGCAGTTGTAATGACAACATAATAAATAGTTCATATGCTGACGAATATGAACTTCATTCATCGTAGAAAACTTGAAAATCTGATTCGTTTTGAAAATAATGTCGACTATTAATTCCAGTTTTATCGTTCATCCGACGCTATGAAGCGCAATTCCCTTTTCAACCTTCACACCAAATATATATTTAGGATTACAAAAATTACAATTATCTGAAACCCATTGATATTTCTTGTCACTCTAAAATTTTCCTAGAGTCAAAGTTTTTTTGACTACACTAGAAGACTTGTGCAACGTCAGCAGAGTTTTACTTGCATTTATTTTTATCAAAATTCCAAATAATTAATTAACAACTAGATATGAACGGAGAGTTAGTAGCTGACTTGCTTAGTTGCACGCTTGAAAGAGTTGCTACGTTGCTAGCGTTAAGCACCGTGAATCAGCAGATTGTACCTATTTTTCATACTTGTGTTCTTCAATAAGGATGACTGACCAACTTGACCACTACATGATTACATTATATTACATAAAATATACGTTTGTATTCCTGGTTTGCTGATATCATGCATGTGTTGTCCACACGTGCTGGCTGTTTACGTTTACAATAGTACTTATGTATAGTTGCAAATTTCACGTTACCAACTTATCAAACTCACCTGTATGCAAATGTTGTGTGTAGCTCAAGTATTTTGAGGTCACGCGTTATTGGGTTAGTACGTTAACACTCAGAATCAGTTCAATGACAATGGAATTCATTTCTATTCATTCAATTGACCGGTATCTGTATTGAATTTAAAAAGTCCATTAAGAGATCTATATAAATCCGTAAGTTAGATCCACATGGCAGTGGATTTTCGAAATTGGTTGAGGTATTTTAGTGTCCTAACCAAAAGTCACTAACCCTAAATCCCAGTCTATTTTGTTATGGAGATTGGCAGAATGTTAAATTTTTAATTTGCCGTTGGAGAATCTTAACAGTACTCTGTACCACTATCAGTAAACATTAATTTTCTGCTTTCTTGCAAGCAGGCGGTGTAACAGTCATTACGACGTATTCTAAGACTCATAGACTCATTAAAAACTTTCAAATAGTGTACGTGTGTGTGCTTAATTTAGTATGAGTATGAAAAAGTTGAGCTCGATGCAAGACCTTGCATTGAAATATCATAGGAGCATGAAATACAAGTCTTTTTGATAAATCTTCAGCCAAATGAAAGTAATATTTTGTTTGATAAGATTTTTCTGTAGTGAAAAATATATAGCGCTACTAGTTACCGCTAAAGATAGCGTTTGCCATTTTCCAATTAGATATTTGTGTACTATAGTCATATATCTAAATTTATCATTGGTTTCCAAATGTTTAAAAAGCTGTTTCGGTAGTCGGTAGCTAGCCAACTAAATGGAAATAACCTTTAGCCCTAATGAGAATACATTTGTGAAACTATATATATCAATTGTTCATAAATGCTTGCACTAAGTACAGATGCACTGGGTAAAAACAAAAAGTAGACATACAGACATCGTATTTCATACAAGAACATTCTAAACATTTTACCCTGTTGCACAGTGCACCTAAGGTTTCCCAACTGCTGACTAAAGTACCTAATTTGGCTGATTTTTGCTGCACGTTAGAATATAGTTTTATTCATGTTGTAATTTGCAACAAAAAGTGCAAACAAAGAAAACATAATGTGGGCTTATTTATCCACTAGAAAAACCATTAAAACGTTGGGAAATGTTAAATTTGTCATTTTGTTGGATCAAGTTTTGAATATTTATAAGTGCAATTTTAATTTTATATTACGGCCTTTTATAACATCTAGTTATCCTTATATTTCTACTTATCCATAAAAGAATATTAAATAAAGTATAAGAAGCTAATATTGGCCTTGGTAATGATTTGAAAATGATATTTTCACTCATTTAAATTAAAAGATATTCGGGTATAGTTAGTTTTTTGTACTAAGAAGAAACCTCTGATAGAGTGTCCTTTCAGTTAACACACTAACACAGGCAATAGTGTAATTAGAATGGCTGGACGTCAGAGTTTTGTTGGCGGAGTACTCAAAATCTAATCCTAAGCAGTAAATACCTATAATACTCATTTGGTCAATTGCCAACTTCTAATTGGCAATAAAATAATTTACCACTTTCCTAAATCGTTCGCGGAAAATTCTTCGCAATTTAGTATAAATCGCCAAAGTTGTAGAATGGACTTCTTCGTAATCTTCATTGTGTATTTAAAAAATAAATAAGCGATTGTTTATTCAGTTATTAAATTAAAAAATCCTGGAGGAATAATTTAATTATTGGCAAATTAATTTAAACAATATAATTATAGCACTACGTTAGATTTACTTAATTGTGATACGCGTATGTGCAAAATTTGAAATGATTTGTTTATTTTATTGACAGTTACAAGAAGTTCTACAAATACTGAAGGAAAACAAAATTTAAAGTTTGGGATTGTGCGTCTATTTTGGTTTGAAATTCATGAAGCTATCCAATGGCGAATTATTTTACTGAACTATACTCGGATATACTTCGGGGTATGTGCTCAGCCAATTGTTCTGGACACGGCGATTGCCTTAACGGCACTTGTTTTTGTGAGGTATGACTATTCATTTTTATTTTCAATTCTAGAAATTGAAATTCGTTGAATGCATGTGTATCCACGCTAAATATTTAAGAATTTAACGAAAATGCTTTATGTATTATCAGAGGCGGCTCTGGGTACCCGCGGGGCCCTAGGCGAAAATTCTAGTAATTTGCTTCTAGTAATTATATTTTTGGGCCGACATTATTTCTCGACCCACAAAGAAAGAGATGTAATAATGTGCAATTGTTTATAATACCCGGAATATGCATTTAAAGCATGAAAAAGCCGACCAATTGCACAATTTGGGTTTGCGTTTTGATGACATCTGAGTTTGCATTACACAGTATATGCTATTATTCGCGCGGAGCGCGAAAATTTTTTACCTGTTGATGGCCGATTATAAAATAAAACATCTCGCGCAGCGCAAAATTATTAACACTTGAGACGTCTTCTCAAGCGCAGCACCAAATTTTTTGACAGTTGAAAGACTATTATGGAATGGAATGTCTATTCACGCGCAGTGCTAAATTTTTTAACAATTGAAAGACTATTATGGAAAGAAACATTTATTCACGCGCAGCGAAATTTTTTTGTCCTTTTGCTGTAAAAGTAAAAAAAATGTTTACTTAAAACTTCCCAAAATTATCAATAGAATTCAATAGATTAATGTTTTTCTTAAAGTACTGTGGTCAGCTTAATATTTTCTTTCGCTGACCGCCCAAGTGCGGGGCCCCCAAAGGCGCGGGGCCCTAGGCGGTGCCTAGTCGGCCTAGTGGTAGAGCCGCCTCTGTGTATTATCTCCGTCCGTCAACCACGATAGTTTAAATATGCAATAGTTTAAATCCTGCTGTCTTTTTTGCAGATTAAATTTGCCGGAGCAGAATGTGGAGGAATGAATATGAGCTACCACGTCGGATTGGCCTCCGTTTACTTAGTAGTGGCTCTAGTATCGTTATGCCAACTCCTTATATCAGTAGCAATGTCTTGCCGTCAAGTCGGCAAAGGAAATAGAATTCGGGAAGCGTTCAGCCCAACTACTCCAAAAGCAATATATGCCATCGTCTTTCTTGCTGCATCTTTGAGAGCTGCATATTTTGCGGCTTCCGTAAGTCATTTCAATGAAATATTAGTAGTAATAAAATTTTAAGACAATCTTTACGACTCGCGAGTTTTAGTTGATGTCGCGCTATTTTCATCTCACTTTGATATGATCCTAAATTAATTAAATGTCTACGTAAGCTTAATGTTAACATCTTAAATTGGGGTTTCTATGTCTGAGAACGCGCATATCACGACAGTTCGCATTTTGTATTTAAATTCTAATAAGTTTGCTTTTAATATAGTCGATCAGCTGAAATATGATATACAAATTATATTTATATAACCAAAGTTTTCAAAAATCTTTCCCCGTAGCTGCAACAAAAAAGTCATTAATGTTAATTAAAGTAACCAATAATATTAATTATTTTTCAGTTACTAAATACATTGATAACATTTTTCCCTGTAGAAGCTGCGATGAATGAAGTATATTATGAAAGCGTTGTTTATATAAGTCAACTTCATTTTAAATGAAATCAAAGCTTTATTGTCAAACTTCTCAGACCATAATATAAATATTGAAGTATTTTAATTTGATTCCCAAATTTCTTAATTATTTATAATAAAAACAAATTAAATTACTTCAGGTTATACTTATATTTTTCTTACATTTACCTTTAAACATTATACTTATACATTCTTTGTTCTGCTCTGCTACTACGTCATTTTTATAATGTTTTCATAAAGTTGACTGTACATTCGGGTATATATATGTATACCCGAATGCAGTAAGAGCTTTCGCCCCACTGGGATCGAACCTAGCAGTCGATCAGGCTAGTATCAGCGGTCTGGCCACTAAGCCGTATAGATATGATATAGATAGATATAGTCATGTTTAGTAATTGTGTGGCGAAATATTCCAAATGTAATCAGTTGTATCTATTGGGATTGTTCTCTTTTATGACATTTCGTGTTTATTTGATTTTTCGTATGACCTGTATTGGAAATCAGAATTACATTTGCAATTTTGAATATTGTCTGACAATAATGCAATTAAATTTTAATCTTAAAATTTTAAGCTAAACTATAATATAATTTTGCTATAATTACAAATGACTCCATACAGCTCTTACAGCTGTGCATGGACAAAATCGCCTATACATAATTCGACAATTATAATTGTCATAACATATATTATGATGTTAGATTTGTGACATCAAATTATTAATTACAATTAATGTTTAATTTAAATTGCTCATTAAATTAATGTTTTAATTTGTGATTATTTAAGGCAACTTGGGCTGCAGATTGGCTACTCAGTTTGCTGAGTGCATACTACCCTCTACTGTTAACAGGATCTTCTCTGATTGTATGTTTTTGGGCTGAGGTAAATCAGTAGTTCACTTGCAACATTTTATAGGACACATTATGTCTTTTCGATGTTTTTTGTCTTCAGTGCACCACTTTTCTTGACTAATATTCTTGTGATCATTTCTTTAGATATTTCATTTGCGAAATGTATGTTTCGAATCCCACCGGTTTCTATCGAAGTCCTTCTTGGGATTCGTGGCATTTAATGTTATAACTTACTCTATTCTATTGGCTCAGCTTTTGTTGGTATTGGCGAATACAGATGAACAGGAAAAGGTATGCCGGATCCACTCATTAACATAATAAAGTTTTTAAAAAAAATTATGAAGCTACAAATTCAAATGCATTTACTTTGTATATAGAGTTACTATCTCAATGTATTTAACGGTTGCTACGCAGTACTCCTGTTTATAGTAGTCGTATTCTTCCTAATTTATGGAGTTGAAGTTTACTTTAAGGTAAAATACTTTAATAATTTCTTTATCTTACACGTTTTTTTTTGCCTTCTACCCTTCAAACTAAACGTTTGTTTGAGTGAGTTTTTTAGGGAAATGTGATACCAACTAACGAAAACATTACTTCATTTAAAATGTAGATTCGAGGGGGATTTTTATTATTGAGTCCAAGTCGCGCACGTGGGGAAATCAATAGCAAAGCTGACACTTTGGCACTTGTCAGTGGACAACAGGCATGATTAACGCTTTTTAAAATATAACTAAATATTAACATGATAAAGAGTCATTTTGATTTTGTACTCTAACGTAGCGTCCAAAATATATGCATTTACGCCAACATTCTTAATAAAAAATATCCACTTGCTAGAGTGGGAGTGAAATTAACTTCCTAGATTACTTCTACGTAAAAGTACGTTCTGAGTGGAGGGTTGTATTAAGAATGTTGGCCTTAGTATATACATTTATTTTAATTTGTGATGTGGAATGATTAGATGCACAGTTTATCTCAACCGGTGGACATATCCCAGCTCAACCAGTCTCGCGTTGGTCTCATTTCTCAAGCATCGATGCTTTTGGTTACCGTATTGTTTATCCTTTCTGATATTCTTGGAGAATTCTGGAAGAGCAAGTAATAGTCGCACTTATTTGAATATAGTAAATATTCCTATATCGGTTGTACCATTATTCGTACCAAATTAACTGTGTTGTGTGTATTCTGTATTGTCAACAGAGTTCCTGTTGAGAGTCGAAATTACCACGATATAGTGTTTCGGGCCGTTGAAGTAGGTGTTGCATTGTGGTTTCCTTGTGTCCTGTGGAACGTCAACCGACCGGAACAGTTGTGGATTTTGAACCCTAAGAAAATTCTTAAACCAGCGCTCAAAACTGTCTCTGATCAACAGGGTAAGCTAAAGTCTACCTTCGTAGGAACACTGAATAATTAAAGTGTTATACTGCGTTAACATGATTTTGAAAAAGTTTGCATTTTGTCTCTCATAGCAATTTATTAAATAAATATTCGACACTACTTTGTAGCACATTATAATATTAGACACTTCAGTAAGTTCAATTTTTAAGTACTATTAATTTGTAACAATTTTTCTAACTGCTTTCCTTGCAGAAGAAAAATTTAGCTTGTCGGAGAGTGTTGGATGTTACTTCTGCTACGACCCTGAAAGAACTGATGCCGGACCTCTTATCCAGCCATGCGAATGCAAGGGAGATGTTTCCACCGTTCACCATGAATGTCTTCGCCGCTGGTTGCTTCAGGTTATTTTAACCTTTTTAATACCATTGCGTTAAATAAAGCATTATTTTAGTTATTGCAGACATCATAAATTTTATTTTTAATTTCCAGAGAGCTGCAGAAAACCAAACACCAAGCTGCTCTGTGTGCAAAACGCCATACAAACTGGAGCGTGAAAGACCTTTGAGTTGGTCGGCTTGTTCGGATGTTTCAGCAGCACATTGGTTGAAGTTTTCCTTAATGGTGGCAGCAATATCGGGCATTTTCATGTCTACATGGGCTCTTTGTCATATTTTGCCTACTCCTCCATATAAAATACTCGTTGTTGGAGTCGCTATCATTGCGACATATGTCATCCTCAAGTAAGTTATAAAAAATTAGCTTTAATTTTCTTTTGCTTATCTCTTCTAACCATGTTATTGTTGTTCTAGATTTCTTGGGCAAAATACGTTTTCTGCCTATCAGCAAGCCAAAGTTTCTTCTGTAAAAATTATATCTCGAAGTGAAGTTCCGGTCGGTGAAACCAAAATATAAAACGTTTAGATGTTATTAATTACAAACTGAAATATTATTTAAGTTCCAAGATGGCAGAGTAGTTTACCTTCCGTTACGTTTAAAACGGACTACATGTGTATCTGTCTAGTATCTGTATTATTTACAATTGGATGTATTTATCGATTTTGTGATATTTATCGCTTGACGTACATGATTGTGTAAGATGTCGTATCTGATGTCGATGTCGAATTTAAGTTTAACAGTATATATTTATGAAAAGCGTCTCAATTCATCAGTCAACCCTATTATTTCTTGTAATTGTTATGTAATCCAACCAAATCTAACCTATGGTTTTGTAAGGGTAAAAATTGTATCTTCTATTATACATTAACAATATACGTGTAAAATTAATTGTCTGGATATATTAATCAACCATGTGTCGTGTCGTACGTAAAGCGTATCTCTTAAATTATCAAATGTCTCCCAGTAATAAATGATGGTATCTCTAATTAAGCAAAAAATGGTTGAATAATGTGTAATGTTTATGTTATTGTCTTGTACGCTCTGAAAAAATTTTAAAATAACGAGACTGAACCTTTCGCTGGTTCAAAAATCATTAAAGAGGAAGACAACTAGTCCTAATACTAATACTGGTGTCTAAAGAGTTTAGATCTGTCTGGTATGCAACTAAACCTGGTGAAAAGCTGTAAGGCCGGGTTTGGTATTTTAAAGTCTCAAATTACTTTCTACGTTTCCTTTACGATGGCGTACAGAATATTTATAGTTTTTGTTTCTAACTTAAGAAAACACATTTAAATACTTAGATGCTTGTCAATGTATATATTAGCTTGCTTTGCAAGAAGATGACCGTAGAATTGTACCTGTTTTGCATTAGATTTGTAATGTAGCATAGACATTAAATATTAACGTTAAAAGCAACTTACAATTACTATCCTAATATCTAGTCAATAAATTGGGGATCTTCTGAAACTCAACAAATCATGTTTTATTAAATGTTTTTATTATTTCGCTGTCATCAAATACCGTTTACATTCTACCGCACATTTATTCATGCAGAAAACGTTAACGATATAGCTGCGAAAAGTTTTTCGCCAATCTGTAATATAATAATGCAAATCCTAAAATCTACTTTATATAGCAATCTATTACATAAATACAAAATTTTTACCAATGGATTCGCGCATGCATAATAAAGAGATTCATAAATTGTGAACACAGGATAGCTTTTAAGTACACGCCAAACTAAACAGTACAGTACACACAAAAAACACTCATTATTCACTAAAACGACAAGGGCTGGCCGAGCTATTAAGGACAAGATGCACGTGTTTAGCTGCCCACCTGCCCATCCTTTTTACAAGACGATTATATCCTTAAATTGTTGCCGTTGTTCCCCGTATCTCAAAATGCTCCTCTAGAGCAACTCTATTTCACTAGGAATTTTTTTCCATGTTTCATTATGAAATTAATCAAATTTGATCAAATTGGCAGGTCTGCTTCTTTTCTTTTGACACTCTTGAAGTTTTCGACACCATACGAGGGCTCTAGGTGCGCTTCCAGCCCGGAACTTATACATTGTACCTATACCATCCAATTAAACATTAATACTTACTGTGTAACAACGTATACTATTTTTTTAAATTGTTTTGTTTACATTTACCGGTATTTGGATCGGCTAAGTGGAAAGAGTCTGGATGCAGAGGGTCGTCTGCCATCTGTACTAGCCACCCTAATACCGATTTCATTTTACTAGGTTCCAATTTAAAATCCGATCTGTCTGACCTGAGAATCCAATTTGGAAAAGTATTAACACAAAATGGAGCGTCAAGCAAATCATTAATTTAACTGCTCATACACTAAGAGACAGTCATGAAAGATCAATTCCTATTTTGTCGATTGACGTCTAGTCTGAAAGTAAAATGGCATTTTTATATGTATAACTGCTTAAAGCCACAGTCAAATATGAAAAACATTTAGTCTATACAAGTACATAACAAAAAATCATTTAAACTCTAATAAATTTGTCGTCCCCATTGGTAGCTTACAAATACTTTTTGCTCAATAATTTTGAATTTCTGCCCAATTAAATTGATCGATTTATGTGTTTAGACACAAAGTAGAAGTTGGGACTTTGAACCTAATGGAAGACGATATTAAGAAAACATTGAAAGCGACAGCTAGTGCAGTAAATATTTGTAACAGTATGCAATGCAACAATAATGAGAGAGAAGTCACCTACCCACTGAGTGATTTAGCAGAGTAATACAAGAGAACAGGTCCCCACAGTTGAACCCAATATCTTTGCCAAGCAGCCATCGGTGGTTTTTTTCCGTTTTTTAAGAGAGATTTCCGTCTTAGACAGCCTTCAAGAGTTATTTCTGCATTGATTCCGCCATCACCTCCTCCAGATTCTACATCAAGTTCTCCTGACGAATCTTCACTTTTCTCAACCAACGAATCATCAATGAGATTGCGAATGCTTTCAGCACTTGTCGACTCACCTCCCCCACCAGTCAGTAATTTTGATCTGTCAATTTAAATCAAATCTCTTACTAAAATACACAACATAGATATCTACACAGATCTTCAATAAAGATCTTAGAGCAGCAAGAAATCAGAGTTCGGTTTTACTTGTTTCCCCAGCTGTTTGTCGGCTTATGGCCGGGAATGAACTTCATGGGAGACTGGTCACCAGACGGAGGTTCCAGCAAAAGAGATTTTTTGTAATTGTCATCTTCCACGAATTTTAGAAGTTCATCGATATAGCGTACTGAGCGAAGCTGAGCTTGAAGAGGATAGTCTTTCGGCAAGTGAGAATAATTTGATTCTGTCTGATAAGTTGTCACTATGCGAAATGTATTGTTTGCAGAAATGTTTTCCTGCAAGCTGCACGATGGGTTTGCCATACTTAGGTAGACTAAGTCAGTCAAATACACACCTGCGAATATTAAGAGATATACTTTTTTATACTTTTCTTATTCCACAGGATATACTCGTGAAATGTTCCTGAATATAAATTACATTTAAAAAAAATAAAAATATTATTACCTATATAGGGAACACAAGGTATTTTGAGCGAATCCATATGCTCCCTTAATTTGGCCCAATTATCTTTGTCAGAAAACAAGTCTGTGTACTTTTCAACTGCTTGTTTATCTTTCTTTGGCAGGAACGCCCAAGTGCGATTCAGCCTGAAATTAATTAAAATTATTTCCTCTTTCCATACGGAAATACAAGAATTGTATTTATATTCTGTAATTTATTGCGCATAGTGAGAAATATTTTTACCTGTATATGGAAGCGCTTCTTAAGGCAGAGATAATAGCGAAGAGGGAATGCAAATTATTTAGATCATACAACCGTTTCGAGACACGAACAAAGTAAGAGATTACTTCAGCTCTGCCTTTACAAGTTTCTTGATTTAATACTTCTTCCATTACCCAGAAGCTCACCTGCGGAATAATTAGCAATTTGCAAGAGTTAGCAGAAAATAACAATTATGAATGAGAAGATTTCATTGTAATAATTTGCATACATGATTGAAGCGTCGAGTGTAAGCAACAACATTTGGTGCGATTTGGTTTTTATTCTTTTTGATCCATCCACAGGAAATAAGTTCTTCCAAATCAATTTTAGTGAATAACTCAGAGTCAATCAAAGTGCACTGAGCAGCGACTTCGTCGGCCGGCAGCCGAGTGACTTCAAATAAAGTAGAAGAATTTCTTCCGGGTCGAGGTAGGGAGCTAAAGTTTACAACACCATTATGACGTTTGAAATCCCTGATAGTTAGTAAGTACATATTATTACATGTAGCATTATTTGTCACAGTTATTAATAAATGAACTCTGTAGAGAAAATACGGGAGCCGAGGGCGGACTTACTTCGTACTGAAAGTGTTTTTTGTGAAGTGAGGGCGGTCATCATCACGAGAATCGAAACAAGACATTTTTCGAAGTCCTTTACTCTGTAGAAACAAGTAATTGAATTAAAATATTAAAACGGGAACATTTAAAACAAGAGGTGAGCTCTGTGTTCGGATGGAAGCTTATCAGAAGCAGTCAGCCTTCTTGACTGCACACTCTCGTATTCAATTTTGTCGTTCTCTCTCCTTAACACAATCATCCTTGTTAAGTAAATGTGGGCAGAAAGACAGACGTACGTAAAATCAACCTCATGATATACGTACTTGCTACTTACGTGCATGCATTGGCCATTGCCATACACACTTCTTGGCTCTTCAGTTTCTTTCCTATATCTCAGCTTGTTCTACGACTTACGTAGAAGCTACGGATACTGACTATGACTAACAACTAAACCAAAACGCTATGAAATTCACAGATAAGCTCGTTTTCTGTTTTAGGCTATTTATAATACTAAATGTATAGAGGAGACCTTTCCTAGCTCCTTTCTCATTTCGATTCTAGAGTGCATGTAATTATAGCAGTCAGTAGCAACATTGTATTATATTGAGATAATAATATAGACATTAGTACATAGTTTGAAATGTTTTGGTAGAACCTTGCTGATTTGGCTGCGAAAGTGGGATGAAGATTCCCGTGGTATTTCTGAGTACCTTGCTGCCGAAGACATTGAAAATGGGCCCAGCCAGACCACTACTGCATTTCTCTTAGGTCGAATCGAAGCTTTTGGTTAAACGTAGTACAAACACACTAGCAGTCAGACTATGCAGATTGTAATATTCTAAATGTTCCATCCACATCCGCAAAGCAACCGTTGTTTTGTGTTGTCTTATCTCTCTCAGTTCATTTAGAAATGCAATGTCTATCCGTCTGTGTCTGCCTGTATCATTTGAATGATTCATTACAATGTCAGATTATTCAATCCATTCATGTGTCTTATATAAATGTCCACCTTCAACCGAGAAACATGTCCAAACATACTTACCAATTTTATACCGCAGTCAATATATATTATCACACCTATAGGCACCTATTTAACCTAAGCTAGATACTTAATTGCCAACAGATAGAGTATTTACTCATTGTGACAAATATCTTTGTTCTCTCCGGTGACTTCTCCATTTTCTTCTCTTTATATAATTAACCATTTCTCACCGAATCTGAATAGTCAACAGATTTACGGTTTACTGTGGACCAAGTAAAATTAATTGCTCCTTAATTTCCATGTTTTGGCAAAATGTCAGATTGTACACTATACAAACAACTACACAGATACTATATACGCATCAATGTATGAAAATCACTGTCTTGCTTGATATATTGCTTTTTTAACCTAGGAATTCTTTCAATACCCTTCAAAATTAATCCTAATCTACAGTACTAAAAAATTTATGGCTAGTGCCGTCTGCCGTTCCAATTACCGTATAAACCGAAATAGTAGACACAGGGTTACTATTGTTTCAAACATTAATTTCAGTCCAAAAACCGAAATGAGCCTTTCGCGAAATGAGCCTTATTTCGGAAGAGGGCCTTAATGTTTCAACCAACATTTTGTGTTGATATGCAATGTTTTATTGATTGTTATAATCCGTAATAATCATAATACAGAAATTGTGAAATAGTCTAGGAAAAGATAAATTGTAATTGGAAAAACTACTGAATTAAGTTTATTTCAATTATCCCATCTTCTTCTGAAGGAAAAATCATCTAAAATGGAAGGTGCACATTCGGTTTTCAATACAGCGGCTTGTACCTTTAGAAGAGCAAGCCCACCATAAAATTTTTTCGTTCTTTAAATACTCATCTTAAAATATAATCACTTAAAATGTAATCAAATCGTCCTTCGTCATTATTTAATATACCACCAAACCATAATATTTAAAATTCAAATAAATAATGCTTAGCATTGACGATTTTTAGCGGTCTTGCACTTCCACTATTCAGCCAGAAAAGATTGGGTATTATTTTACCATTTTTGTATAAATTTTCAAGGTCTTCTTTTTTGTAATTATTTGCAAATCCTTACTTTAACCTGGGTTTGATTTTTGATTATCATCAATCTTAATTATAATATCATTTTTGGAGGCTTCACATTAAAATAGATTTAAATACCAACCAGTTGTACAGCAAAGTCTAATAATATTGGACACTATTTTAGTATTGTTACAAATGTCTGTTTTCTCCCTAAGTTCGAAATAGTGCCCCCCGTAGGGGGGCGCTATTTGTAATAGGGGGCACTACATCGGTTTATACGGTAAATCATATACTTTGCTTTGAGCTCTGGATTACTTTTATGTTTTATTGTCTGTATTTTCTACTTCGCTCATTTAATGGGTAAAAATAGATCATTAACATGGTCACTGTTGTTCGATATCGAAAAAGAAAAAATAGTGGCCTTAATTTCAGAAACTTTGGTTTAGAAAACATATCAACTCAGAAATTTTTTGAGGTTTTTGTCAAATTTGAAATTTGATTGCATATTTACTTTATTTAACACTACGTAGCTCTTGTAATTCCCCAAAATATTACTTTGAGTATGTTCATACTGTTTGTTTACTAACTAAATATTATCCCAATTGGGGTTTTCTACATAAATGTAATAACATAAATAAATATTCGTTGAGTTGAGGTGACGGATAATTTTTATAGAAACACTCTTGAATTGCTTACGCAGTACTATGGACTAAATATTATGACAGCAAAGCCATTTGTTTTATTTCTTAGAAGCATACATATATATGTGCACTATCTCCGGTGTCGAGGACAAGTTGAAGGGGAAAAATTGACGTCAACGTCATCCTGTTCCATTGGGCATAATATATTGCTATTAGAAATTCTTAGAATTCATATAGTATATATTGACGTTGACCAATTGCAATAATCCAGGATTTCATTGACCCGTAAATTGTAATTGAGTTGAGAATATATCTAAGTTTTATTAGTACCTAATGATGTACTTTATATGGATGACAGTACATTTTTCCCTTCCACGAAACTGAAGATGGAGCAAAACAAAGATATCAATTTCACAGAATGAATAATACAATAGCCGCATGCGTTAATACCTAACTCCAAATCAATGTCAATTATTATCGATTTCCGTTTTACGTGCATCCATTACACAATTTGTTTCAGAATTGTTTCAGAATTTATATTCATTTTATCGATTGAGTTCATCCCAATAGCGGAAACCAATAATATATCCCAATTTTACCCTTACTAATTGTTCTATATTACGTGCATGTATGTAAAAGACGATGTGGTTTGCGGCTCTTATTTATAGCAGATTGGATCATCTGTTATGTTTAGATGCCAAGAGATTAAACAGAGATATAAATATTTAAAGAATGTTTTGATTGTCACGGTCCATGTATAAATCGATAAAAGAATTAATAGACACTCTATATAACGGAGATTATGTATCTTTTATTACTATTACCTAGTAAGGACTAATGTGGTGTAACTAGTAATAACAGATTGAAATTTGAAAAATGAAAAAGGATGCATTGCTATAGAGTATATGTATAATAATGAAAGTACTTGCCTTATACATGATGGAAGAAAACTATTGAAAACAAGTAGACACTCGGTTAGCTGTATGACGATTACTAGTAGACAGACAAACGACGTTTTGTTTTGTGTCTTGAGTTTACCTACTTCAGAAAAGCGGTGTTTTGTCGGATACAGGAGCTTATGTCGGCTTCAACGTATTTGGGTTTTCATAGGTATTTAAACATTAAGTAGCAATATGATATATAGAGTAAACAATATAGTGGTAACTAACTAACTATTAATTGAGATCTTTACAGCAAAGCGTTTCTTAGAGATATTAGTCTTATTGTACATATAATTTGTATTATATTGAACAGAAGGCTTAAGAATATGAATTATTGCTTCATTTTCACTAACAGGCAAATTATATTGCGAAATGTTTCTGAGTGGTTAATGAGAGGGTATTGCTTATGTTTGGACAACCAGCGTATTCTTACAAAATGCTAAATTTAACTCATATAATTCATTGCTCTTGAATACAATGTGACTAGAGACAATAGAAATTATTAAGACAAACAGAAAAATGCCACAGGCTTATAACAAATAATGTATTTCTATTTAGTGAAATTGACAAGTTTTATTACCCTTGCACAATCTTGAAATATCTTAAGCTTTTAAATTGAACACATAAAGAAGCCTCGCAGTAATAGTTTTTCTTTCTTATTGAATATACGTACTTGATGATGTACAAAAG
The DNA here is from genome assembly GCA_020352615.2 of Yoshiicerus persimilis. Taxonomy (NCBI): domain Eukaryota; kingdom Metazoa; phylum Arthropoda; class Collembola; order Entomobryomorpha; family Tomoceridae; genus Yoshiicerus; species Yoshiicerus persimilis. Next base: position 18,571,635 of record CM060170.1, read on the forward strand.
TGTGAATATACTATATAATTTTTAATTATATCATATTTCTGTATAGTACTTCCAGTAAATTCCCTTTGGAAAATCCGTACTAAACCACGGCGTGTGCAGACAATAAACTATATCTACATTTCCTTGATTCTTCGTAACACAGGAAATGTGTATCTTCTATCCTTTCCTAATGTCGGTGACGTACTCTGCTATTTCACACTAATTATAATTTTTTTCATCAAATTATGCTGGTCCTCATTTGATGCATACTTAAAAATATTTAATACTGTAGTATTGAGTTGATAGTTTTCGGAGACTTGATACTGCAGTTACATAATATTATGAGAACAATCTCAACTCACATAAATACCATTCGAAATACCAATGTAGAAATTAACATTATTTGCCAAATCACACTGAAATACCCATACGTAAAAAGTAAAAGGTAAATCTCTGGATCCATTCCCTTTGTCCCCCAAAAATTGACGAAATATTGTATTTTTGTCTCTAAATGTTAGTATTTTGTTTCTGTATTCAGAAATATGAAATCATACAATGGGCATTAGTTATTACTCCAGACTTATGTTATTATTAATAGTAATGTGCAATATTACGATTTCACAACACTAAGAAAACACAACCTTATATAACAAAATTATACAAAATTACAACTCAATAAATCATTATAGAAATGAAAATTTGAAGCTAAAGCTTCGGTGGTGCAGCTGTCGACAATAACAATATAAAACGAGTATTTAATATCTAATTTGCAAACTGGTTATTTAAGTATAAAATTATAACAGAATTTGAACGAGATTATTTTGAATTATGCTTGCATTTTGTACAGTAAGAATTGAAGGAATATTTCCGTCGTCCGTGAAGAACTTTCTTTTACATTTCTTTTATTTCTTTTTCTTGAACACACACTTTGCACTAATATCCGCACAACACAAGGTTCAAAATTAATGGAATTCTCCAAATGTAGTTTAGCTATCCAAGATTTCCATTAATTACTAAGAAAATATTATTGGGGATAGAAATGTGTTTTGCCTTTGCTTTAATAGTTGTGCCAGTAGTGAAGCACACGTTCAGTTTTTAACTCACGATTAGTTAGCACACACACACCTGTGCTAACTTGCCTTTAAGTTAATAGTACGTCTTGTAAGTATACTGAGTGAGTCATAGTGAAATGCATGGCTAAACATTTAAAGCATGACTTAACTATAACCAATAGACCTCAAGTAAACAAACCATTAATGCATAATTAAAATATTATTGTTATACAGATACACCAAAGGCACTAAATCTTTAGATTATTAACTGATGGTTAAAATACCATTTAGGGACTGGATATCAAAATCTGGGAGCTAAATAAATGACGATATGGAATATTCCTATTGAACAGTCACTTCGATGGTAGATGTCTGTCTTTATTAGAGCAGCAGATTATTTATGTTATGGATGAATTTTAGTTGGATATTTATTTTCTTTGTCTTGGTTGTTGTGATGTGAAGAGTTGAATGAGGTAGAGAAGAACTAAAGGTGTGTTTTGTTTTCTATTTATTATAATACCAACCCAACATACACCACACATATCCACAGAATCAGATATGAATCGACTACACATAAGCAAAGCATGGAAAAGCAGGCACGTTGAGTGTCGAAATGAGAACAAAAAATAGGTACCAAAAATCCGAAAATAAGTAAATAAGTTAATTAAAAATGAGCACTGAAAACGATTAAAAATAGTTAGATGAAGAAAAAAGCTACCTGAGAGTTTATTATAAATCAAGTGTCTTAAAGTCGTGTTTTTTATATTTAAAAAATATTAATTATTGT